>ML682014.1:26944575-27353414 GCA_007922195.1 Podocnemis expansa
CTCTAGAAGCTCGTCAACCATCCCTCCCTGGTGGACGTCTGGCACGACCACCACCCGGACGACCAGGTCACTTTTACATTTGTCTGGGTGGAGGAAGGCCGGTCGCGCCACTCCCGGTTGGACCGCATTTATCTGTCCCATCGTCATCTTTCATGAGCCCACTCCTCCAGCATTCAGCCGGCCCCTTTCTTGGATCATCTGGTGACCATGACACCCTCTCTCTCGGCGGAGAGGCAGGGCCAACCTACTGGCACTTCAATAATAGCCTGCTGGAGGATGTGGGTTTCATGGTGTCCTTTCGGGATTTCTGGATGGCCTGGTGGGAACAGAGGCCTGCCTTTCCCTCGGCGCGGCAATAGTGGGGTAGGTCTGCGCCTGGCTTTTCTGCCATGACTACACTCAGGGGACCAGCTGGCAGAGAGATACAGAGAGAGAGCAGCTGGAGAGGGAGGTCTTAGAGCTGGAGAGGTGCCTGGCCACCAGCCCTCAAGATCAGTCCCTCTGCGGAGCATGCCGGGAGAAGCGGGAGGGACGCCTGACCCTCGAGGACCTTCGGGCCCAGGGAGCCTTCGTTCGATCCCGCATCCGTCTCCTTCAGGAAATGGATTGCAGCTCCCACTTCTTCTATGCCCAGAAGAAAATGGAGGGGGGCCAAAAAGCACATCACCTGCCTCTTGGCAGAGGATTGCACCCCCCCCACGGATCCAGAGGAGATGCATGGAAGGGCCAGGGTCTTCTATGCCAGTCTTTTCTCCCCGGATCCAACCAATGGCGATGCCTGCAGGGTGCTCTGGAAGGAACTCCCTGTGCTCAGCATGGGTGACTGGGACTGGCTGGAGCTTCCTCTCACTCTGGCCGTGTTCACAGAAGCCCTCCATCATATGCCCACCGACAAAACCCCAGCCATCGACGGGCTGACCATGGAGTTCTACCGCACGTTCTGGGACGTCCTCAGCCCAGACTTTGCTATTGTCTGGACCGAGTCTGAGGGAAGCAGGGAGCTCCCTGTCTCTTGCTGGTGGGTAGTGCTGGCCTGTTGCCCAAGAAGGGGGACCTCCGTGCCCTTCGGAACTGGTGTCCTGTCTTGCTCCTCAGCACAGACTACAAAATAGTAGCCAAAGCTATCTCACTGCGGCTTGGGTCTCTGCTGCAGGATGCGATTCATCCTGACCAGACCTACACCATCCCGGGCCAGTCTATCTTCAGTAATTTGTACCTAGTCTGGGATCTCCTGGAGCATGGGTGCAGGGACGGTCTCTCGTTTGCCCTCCTGGCCCTGGATCAGGAGAAAGCGTTCAACGGGATGGACCACGGATATCTCCTGGGCACTCTGCAGGTGTTCGGCTTTGGACCCCACTTAGTGGGGTTTCTCCGGGTGCTGTACGCCTCAGCGGAGTGCCTGGTCAAGCTCAACTGGACCCTGACTGAACCAGTCAGCTTTGGGCAAGGAGTACATCAAGGCTGTCTGCTGTCGGGTCAGCTGTATGTCCTGGCCATTGAGCCCTTCCTCTATCTCCTCTGCTGGAGGTTGACAGGGTTGGTGCTACATGAACCAGGGCTGGGGCTGGTCCTGTTGGCAGAAGCTGTCGACGTGCTTCTCATGGTCCAGGGCCTGGGCGACCTGGCGTGGTTGGAGGCTTGCCTGGCCATCTACTTGGCAGCCTCCTCCACCCAGGTCAACTGGGTCAAGACCTCTGGCCTGACGGCAGGGGCGGGGTGGCTGGTGAACTCCCTCCCACCCACACTTCAGGCCATCACGTGGAGCGCAGGTCTGCTGCTATATCTGGGCGTTTATCTTTCTGCCACCCAACCCTCGCTGGATGAGAACTGGCATGATTTGGAGGGCAGGGTTGTTGGGCGACTCTGGAAATGGATGGGACTCTTGTGGTGCCTCTCCCTTCAGGGAAAAGCACTGGTCATCAATCAGCTTGTCCTGTTCATACTCTGGCACCAGCTCAACACCCTGGTCCCGCCCCAGGCGTTCTTGGACAATTTCCAGAGCACAGCTCTGGAGTTCTTTTGGCCAGGACTGCACTGGGTCTCCCCAGGGATTCTTAGCCTTCTCCTTGAGGAGGCAGGGCAGGGTCTGTGCTGTGTCCACAGCCAGGTCCATGCCTTCCACCTCCAGGCCCTGCAGAGACTCCTTTATGGTGCAGGTAGTCCAGCGTGGAGCCATCTGGCACTCACCTTCTTCTGCTGCCTCTGAGGATGTCCAAGGAAAGTGGGGAGCTCCCCCTCTCTTGCCAGTGGGCTATGCTGGCCCTGCTGCCCAAGAAAGGGCACCTCTACAATCTTCAGAATTGGCATCCTGTCTTGGTCTACATGGACTAGAAAATCATAACCAAGGCCATCTTGCTGTGGCTGGGCTCCGTGCTGCAGGATGTGTTCCATCCAGATCAAACTTACACCATCCCAGGCTGTTCCATTTTTAATAATCTGTATCTGGTCTGGGATCTCCTGGAACTTGGGTGTAGGGATGTTTTGTCATTTTCCCTCCTGGCTTGGGAGCAGACGTTCAACAGGATGGACCACAGGTATCTCTTTAGCACCCTGCAGGCATTCGGCTTTGGGCCCCATTTTGATGGGTTTCTCTGGGTACTGAATGCCTCATTAGAGTGTCTGGTCAGGCTCAACTGGACCCTGACCGACCTGGTTTGCTTCAGGCAAGAAGTACATCAAGGCTGTCTGCTGTCAGGACAGCTGTACGCTCTGGCTGTGGAGTCCTTCCTGTGTCTCTTCTGCCAGAGGATGATGGGGTTAGTGCTCTATGAGCTGGAACTGAGGTTGGTCCTGTCAACATATGCCAAAGACATGCGTCTTATGGTCCGGGACCCAGGCAACAAGGAGCGGCTGGAGGCCTTCCTGGCTATCTATTTGGCAGCCTCTTCTATGGGGTCAAAAGCTCTGGTCTGATGGTAGAGGCCAGGTGGCTGGCGAGCTCCCTCCCACACACGCTTCAGGCCATCTGGTGGAGCACAGGTCTTCTGCTCTATCTCAGCATCTACCTTTCTGGCACCCATCCTGTCAGGGATGAGAACTGGCACGGCTTGGAGGACATGGTGTCTAAGTGGCTGTGGAAATGGACAGGACTGCTGCAGAGCCTCTCCCTTTGGGGGAGGGCACTGATCGTCAACCAGCTCATCCTTTGTGTGTTCTGGCACAGGCTCAACAACTGTGTCCTGACCTTGAGTTTCTTAGCCAACCTCCAGAAGATAATTCTGGAGTTCTTTTGGCTGGGACTGCATTGGGTCTCTGCAGGGATCCTGAGTCTTCCCCTGGAGGAGGGAGGGCAGGGCCTGTGCTGTGTTCACAGCCAGGTCCATACCTTCTACCTCCAGGCTCTGCAGAGACTTCTTTATGTTGCAGGCAGGCGGGTACGGAGCCATCTGGTGTGCACCTTCCTCTGCCACCACCAAGGGCTCCGATACAACTGGCAGCTCTTTTATATCTATCCAAGAGATCTTCTGCAAGACTGCTCTGAACTGGTGGTCTTCTACCAGGAACTCCTTTGGACATGGAGGCTTGTCTCAACCTCCAGGTCCATTGTGCCCACCAAAGGAGAGGATCCCCATCTTCATGCACAGGTGGCAGAGGCCCCTTCGGTGAGACAGAGATTAGTCCTGGCAGGCATCACCAGGATCAGAGACCTCCTAGACTACACCCCCGGGGGGACTGGGTGGATCTCCTCATGCTGGCTCAGCGCATGGGGCTCTCCAACTTACGACCCCCACCCCCGGCACCTACTTCAGGAGGTGAAAGTGGCCTTGCCCCCAGCTTCCCAAGTCTACCTTGAGCAGGTTCTGTGAAAGGGTACTACCCCCACCCCAGTCCTGTCCCTCTGGAGCTGTTTATTGGGCCCCAGAATCATGATGCCTCCCCAGGTACTCCCAGCCAGCTGCAGGACTGCACCTCAAGACTGCCTGTACAAGCTCATGCTCCATACCATCCCCTTCTTCACCCTCATGTCCCACCTGGTCACCAAATGGCAGGATCTGATGACACCAATGGAGGTTGGGGACCCCTGGTGGGCCAGCCTCTATTCCACCCTCACTCCACACGCTGCTGGGGATATAAATTGGCAGCTCCTACTTGGAGCCATGAGCATGGGCATGTACCTGGTGTAGTTTACACCACACACTGACACCTGTGCATGCTGTGGCATGAAGCAGACCCTTTCACATGCATACCTCGAGCATGCCAGGTTGCAACCTCTCTTCTTGCTCCTCTAGAACCTCCTCCTGAGGTTCTGGCTGCAGTTTTTCCCCTCACTTGTTCATTTATGCGTTCCCTATTTGTGGCTGCATGAAGTCACAGGACCTCCTTGTCAACCTCCTCCTGGCCCTCACTAAGACTTCCATCTACAAGACCAGGGAAAGGAGGGTTGCTGGGGGTCTGGGAGTCTCTGCAACTGTGGGGCCTACTTCCACTCCTTAGTCTGCTCATGCATCCAGGCAGAGTTCCTCCTAGCAGCGTCTGCTGGCTCCCTCAACACTGTCAGGGAGCAGTGGGCACTGTCCAGTGTTCTCTGCTTGGTGTCCCCTTCCAAGTCCTTTGTTTTGACCGTATGACTGCCATGCCCGTCCCTGTGTTTCATTAGTTATCCCCCATTTCTAGTTGAATCTGGGCCCAGTACCTCCTCCGTCAGGCTGGGGGAGGGGTTTTAGCAGTGGGCAGGCTTGTCCCACCCACTTCCCACTATTCAAACAGGTCTACTCTGCCTGCCTGCTGGCTTTGATCTCTCATAGTAAACACAAAAAGATTCATAAATATATGCCACTTAGTCTCAGTTAAAAAAGCCAACTAAATTACATTTCCACTAATATTAGTATTTGGTTTTAGAATGTTAGCATACCCTGAAGCACATGAGGGAACTGTAATAGATAGGGCATGTCTACACACACAAGTTTATTTCAAAATCGGTCCTTTCGAAAGGACCGATTTCAAAATAAAACCCTTATTTCAAAAGGGCTCCTTTCGAAATAAGGGAAACCGCGGGATTGAAACGACATTATTTCGAAACGGATGTTTCGAAATAACGCCAATTGGTCTGCTGTTTCGAAACAACGGCTCTAAAGGCGTTATTTCGAAACATCCGTTTTGAAATAAGTTGTTTCGAGGGGGGGTAGGTTTTACTTTTCCAAAAGGACGATCCTTATTTCGAAAGGACAAGGTCCGTCCTTTCGAAATAAGGGAACGTCCTGTAAACTGAATTTTTTTAAATTTCAAAATAACGGGTGTTATTTTGAAATAAAAGGGCCGTGTAGACGTGCCCATAGTATTTTCAGTGTCCTACTCTGTCTTCATTTATTTTAGTGCTTTGTCATAATTGTTATATTAAAAAAAGATCATGTTGCAGGGATATTTTTTAAAGCAATAGAGATAGCAATAAGATATCCTGGCCAATACCTAGGTTTTGCCTCTCACATACTGAAAGTTAGCAAAAATTTTAGTATTTGTGTATTAAACTAACTACCTTATTTTCAATGAAGCACAAACCTTCCACTAAAATTCTACATGCTAGAGGAAGTTACTTATTATATAATAATGTATAATCTTCTTTTAGCTCATATCATCAGCCTACAGAAATAGTGCTGACTTGATTGGAGTTATCTCATAGAACAATTTTGCTTGATAAAGGAATGTACACTGTAAGTCAGGTCCATGGAGCATCAGCTTTTCTTCTCCTCCTCACATTGTGTTAAGATACTATAATTAAAGATATGACAGTAATATTTCCTTGCTCCTGAAGCTGTTTCACAACTTCAAAATTTATTCTTAAGAATCAATGCAGTCCTCGCTATCTGATCTCAACCATGTTTGTAAGAATTAAACTAAACCTCAGTTTTATTTGCAGCACACACACACACACAATACCAAGAGCATTGCCTTCCATGGAGAAGCCCCTAGGAAGACAAGAGACAAATTACACAAGGGTAAAAATTAAAATATGCATGGATCTAAGTGAGGTGGGGGGGAGGAGGAATTGAAGAGAGACAAGAAGGACTCCTTCCACCCCAAATTTTGTTGCTGTAACTGTGCTACCCGGGCTAGGGCAGCCAGCAGAAGCTTCAGTTTCACAAATGGCTAACTCTCTCACTGGACTAAAATAGCAGATGTAGAGGTACCCCCAAAAGTTAGATGTTCTTCATTCCATTGGGGCTGGCTGAAGAGACTGCTGCAGGAGACACCCAACTTCATATCTAGCCATCCCAACTCACTGTAAAAGAGATTATACACATCCTGTTCCCCAGCAGCCTCCAATTTAAGGTGGAAAAGGAGGCAGATATGCCAGAGGGTCAGTGTGAGGAGACAGGAGAAACCATGGAGGACATTCCAGAAGACTCAGAGTGAGAAGGTTATTCTGCACCATTAACCAGAGTCCCAATTTACAGAAGTCTTACCCATCCTCACATCAAAATAGTGCCGTGGCTAGCACTTCTGCTTAATATGTAGAAGATCCTGGGTTCAAGCCCCAGGGGGTTGACCTCAATGATCCCATGAGGTCCCTTCCAACCCTATAATTCTATTCTATAATCCTGTGGCAATCAAAAGAACCAGAATGCCAGGCTGAAAAGTTACAGTGGTCCTACAGTGTCTCCACTTGCTGCACTGCTAAATTCCCAAGAGTAAAAGAATTAGAACAAATGTGCACTTTAGAGTAAAATGGTTTTTGAGAAAGGTAATCACACCTCGCTAACCTATTTGAATTCTCTGAGGGAATTGACAAGCACATGGACAAAGATGACAGTATTCTTTCAGAAAGCCTTTTACAAGATACCTCACAAAAGACACTTAAGCTAAGTAAGCAATCATGGGATAAAAGGAAGTGTCCTCTCACAGACTAACAACTGGTTAAAAGGTAGAAAACACAAAGGGTACTGATCTATTTTCAAAATAGGGAGGGCTAAATATTGGTGACTCTATGGATGTACTGGGACCTTTCCAGCTCAACATATTCATAAACTATCTGGAAGGAAGGGTGAACAGCAAGGTGGCAAAATTTGCAGGTGCAGGATTATAATCTACTTTGTACTAAGATCTCAAACTGGTTGGGCAACAAAATGGCATATAAAATTCATTGTTCATAAGTGCAAAGATATGCACTTGGAAACAATCCAAACTATTCATACAAAGTGATGGGGGGAAATTAGCTGTTACCATGCAAATAAGATCTTCAAGTCGAATAGTTTTATGAAAATGGCTTTTCAGTGAAAGTGGCAATGAAAAAAAGTGAACAGAATGTTATGAAAGGAATAGCTTGTAAGACAGAAAATATAATGCCGCTATATAAATCCATGGTATAGCCTCACCTTACAATTAGGCTTACCTACAGTTTCCTTCCATTTGAAAAGAAAAGAAACACTAGAACTGGAAAAAGATGCAGAGAAGGGCAACTAAAGTGATCAGAGGCATGGAACAACTTCCAAACAAGGAAAGATTAAAGAAGACTGGGATAGCTCAGTTTAAAAAAAATAGAGACAAATAAAGGGAGGGGTGATATGACAAGTGTATAAAATCATGAATGATGGAGAAAGTAAAAATATACATCCTTTCACATACAACTAGAACCAGGGATAATCCAATGAAATAAGTAGCAGCTATGAAAACAACCATAAGAAAATACCTTCCCACAATGCATAGTCAACCTGTGGAACTCATTGCCAGGGAAGATTGTGAAGGCCAAAATAATTAGATAAGTATATGGAGGATAGGTTCATTAGTTGCCAACTGGCCAATATCATCAGTGATGAAATGCCATGGTATATGTGCCCTGCTATAAGCTGTAGCTGGACAACAGGTGATCCATTACTCAAAATTGCTTCTGAAGCATCAGTCACTAGACACTACCAGAAGACAGGATTGTGGGCCAGCTGGAATATTAGCTTGACACAGAAAATCTGTTCTTACACACTTCTGGGATAATATGCACTGCTCTGTGCTTCTCTGAACTTCAGTACTGAAACTGTCAGTGTCATGCCACATGCTCTTACTAAATTCCTCTAGCTTTCCTCCCCTCTGTTCTGCTCCCAAAATGGTCCTTAACTGAGAATTGCAAATCAATTATTCTTTTTTAAATGTCTGATGAACAACAGTTACAGGATCTCTACCTCAGCTTCTAAAGCTCATTTTTCAAACACCTTTGAAAGTAAAAATCTGTGTCCCCCTGTATCTGTGAATTTCTTGCACCCCCCTCAGGCAGTGAGGATTCCAAGCTGAGCAAAGCATACCATGACTAAAAGGTCCTACTTAAAGAAAGGAACAGTTCCAAAAAACATGCAGTTGTTTCTATAAGGAAAAAATAGCAGGAGCTATTTTTTCCTCCTTTGGAAGTTAGAAAACTGTGTCTTAATCTGTCATCTCCCTAGAGGTAGGCAAGCTGCACAAAGTCCAAAGTGGAGGAGGACAAAGGCAGCAATGGGTCTGTTTTTATAGTAGTAGAAGAGAAGGAGAGGAATCACACACTAAGTGCAACATTTCTTTCCAGTTGAGCGGGGAGTTTTGTGGTGATTAACTGAATCTTAAGGAAACCTAATGAAACTACTGTATTTTTCTTTCTTTTCCTATCCATTTCAAGATGTGCAAGGTTTTCTGATTAAGTGGTGGTGTAGTTCCTGGTTCCGATTTCCTTTTGCATGAAATCTCTCCATTCTCTCTGAATGTGGTCTATTTCACATTTGAATTAGCTTCCAGTCCAGTAAGTAAATGCAGGAATTCCAGCAGATTTTCTGGTTCACCAACAGCACAAATTTGCTTTGTCCAACTTCAGAGATAACTAAACTCTTCCATTCAGCATATGTATAGAGGCATCCGTAGCTCTTTGGCATTGCTTGATGAATCCCTTTCAAAAGGCTGGAAAGCCATTTATCTTTCTCATTCTGGTGCTCTGAAAGCTACTATGTTCTCCTAATCTCAGCCAGCCTTACATAAAAGAATTTGTAACAGCCCTAGGAAGAAATTTCCTGATCTTCCTCATAAGACAATATAAACATGCTATTTTGTCATTGTAGGTCTCTTGTTCTTCAGTCTCCTACTGTTTCTGACCACCAAAAAAGTTAACAGTCACATTCCTGCAATGCTCATAAGTGACATTGGCTATGTCTATAGTGGGGGGCTCAGTTAAGTAGACTTAACAAGGTCGACAATAGTTGACTTAAAGTCAACATTGTTAAGTTGACTTAGGGCTATGTCTACACTAGCAGATGTACTCCAGGCCAGGCTCAGGACCCCCCTCCTCCCCCCACCCTGGGGTATGTCTACTTGTCTATTGAAACTGATCAGGACTAGAGGGTACAATTGACCAGGCTGGGTCACTGGCATTGCCTGGGGGGTGGGATGGGGAAGCAGGACCCCACCAAGTTGAAGTTTGCTGCAAGCTGCCTGCCAGCGGTGGCAAGCAGCTCGGGGCTGGATCTGATTCCATGCTGCTTGCTGCAAATGGCTCGGGACTGGATTAGGCTCTGAGCTGCTTGCTGGCAGCTCCAGGAGCTGGCTCTGAGCCCTCTGCCACCTGCGACAGGCAGCTTGGGGCTGGCTCGGCTCCGAGCCCCTTGATGGTAAGCTCCTAGCCCCTTGCTGCCTGCGGCAGGAGCTGGCTCCTAGCCACCTGGAACTTGCAGCAAGGGGCTTGGGGCCAGATCCGGCTTCATGCCACTTGCTAGTGTCAGCGGGATCTGAATAAGGCCCCAAGGGTGAAATTTGGGGCCTGGGGTGAGGCCTCAACTCTTCCTGCCCTGTAAAGTCAACTTAGAAGCTTAAGTCAACTTTCACGGTAGGTTTTATTACATCGACTTAAACAAGTCCTTAAGTCAACTTAAATTCTGAATTTGGCCATAGAGTTGCTTAGGTTGATTTAAGGCAAGTGAAGTCAACCTAAGACTCCAGTGTAGATATACCCATTATCTTGTAATCGGGAGATTTCTTTTCTTCCAAAGAAAAAAAAAATATAACTCTCTCTCTCTTTTTTTTTTTTTTTTTTTGAAGTGGTAGCATCATCAGATACCAAAAGGGAAACAATTCTTCCAAGAGGGCAGGAGCAGTGTGCAGAATGGTTAGGGTTCAATTGACAAAGGGACTGGCAGATATCCTTATAGTACAAACAAGACATATCAGGAACAATTTCAGTCCTCAGGACAAGGGAGGAGTAGTCTCTTCAGCAAGAAGAAGGACTTATGAAGCATTTACTGGAGATGGAGACTCTGCCTAGCAGGACTGGGTAAACCCGTAAGCAAATAAAGCAGTGGCTCAGGGCACCACTGCCTTACGGGTGCACCGGCCCAGAAGCCAGACCCATGCTCCCGCCTCTCCCTGAGCCAGCCACCCCATGGGGCAGACTCCTGCTTTCTCGCCATTAAAGCTTATATGATAAATACATTTCTTAGTCTTCAAAAGTGGTATCAGACTCTTTGTTTGTTCAACTGTGTGTATGTCTCTTTCTGTAGTATTGTGAGACAAAAGCGATGGGCTTTGTTGCACTCAGAAATGGTCCCCAGGCTTCCTACCTCATTTAATAAAAGCTCCTGTAAAATTCTGATGCCATAAGAATGAAAATGTTTGGATTTCCCTCAGGTTCACAAACATTTGAAGTCTGGAGGAAAGTTTTCTGTGCAGTATAAACCACTAATTTTCCACTAAACAGATGTCTTAACATTTTGGCAGTAAAGGGAGAATCAATTTGTTTCTTAAGGGCTTTATTGAATGTGCTCAAATTTGAAAACCTAAATGAATTAAAAAAAATACTAGCAATCACGCAGCATCTGCTAGTACTATGCATCAAAACACCCCCCCCCAAAACCCAAACCAAAGCAAAACCAACCTTGAGCTCTTTGAATCAAACCAGAGATTAGTGATCTCTACAATCTGTGATTTTCACTTGGCACTGTTCAAAATTCTAAATCAGTATATTAACACAGTGGATACACCTCCCTTTTCCTGAGTAAACCCTCCGACATTTGAAGGTGTTTAAGTGACCGAATAACAGCAGTTTCAAAAGATGGGAATTGTATCAGAGATAAAAGCACAGCATTTGTTTTCATAATTGAAAAAAACCCACACTTTAAAAGCTAAAATTAGAGGTTACATTCAGCACTAAATTGTGTTATTCAGTTAAGTCCTTTGAAACTGAAATATGTCACAAAATTGCTAACTGGGTCTTCACCCATTCAAAGTGAATTCAGAAACTGTTAAGTACAGTGGAACTCCTCATACTTTTGAAAATGGGGTCAAGGAGATGCAAAGAGGAGTAAAGATGTATGCAACAATGACTGAAGCCATTGCCATCATCAGACCCAGCTCATTCCTGTTTCCAGAATGAATCCTGGCAGATACATTAACATTTAACTGCTGTTTTGCACCCATACTTCAAAACAATTGCTGTTCTCAACAGCAGAAGCCCACCCCAAGCAGGTAATACGAGTGATAGTGTCCTGTAATAATTGGCTTTACAAGGGCACACACCAGACCATAACTTCAGCTAAAGCACATCAAATGGAGACAAAACCCTTAAAGCTATCTGGATGCTTGGCCACAGCTCTAGGTGCCTATTTCATGAACCAGAGAAGAACAATTGTTGCTCTTTTTAAAAACAGCATTCAAATGTCTTCACTGCAACTCTTTTTGTTGTTATTTTTTAAATAAATGATCGTAGATGAATGACCCATTTATTTGGGACTGCGCCAAGTTTGATCACATAAAAGGGAAAAATATCAGGTCATGCCACTTCTTGAGTTAAGATGTGGATGAAGAGTATCTTTGTATTAGAACAGTCTGTGTATGCATGCAGGATACACTTCAGATCTAATGTTATGTCTACACTAGCTTGCATACCCAAGTACTGGAACATTTCATGGTCACTTGTGTTCTCCAGGCCTGCACACAGAATTCTACCTCTCCTGGCATGGATCATACCAGCATACATGCTGCTGCGCTAGATACACACGGTTAGTGTTACCATTTTTAGGGTGGCATCCCAGGATTCTGTCCCTTACTTAGGAGCTCACTGGGATAGAGTATTACTTGTGTCTAACACAGAAGGGGAACCTAACGCCTAGTTGGTGCCCAGGGTTACTTGCATACTACCACCATTTAGATAAGCTATTGTGCAGATTCATTCTAAATGTGTCCACACTATGAGCTAGGGCTCTAAATCCCAGATCACACCCTTATGCTACCTTGATGAGAACTAGTATGAGTACAAATCACAGTGTAGACATGTTAGTCTAGCTGGTGGCACAGTACATATCCATCAGTTCCAGGTGAGTTTGTACTCAGCATGGCTCAGCCATGCCTCCTTTTGTTGCTGTTATCCAGGTTACCATGGGTACACTGCTAACTGTACTCATGGTAGGTTGACTAGGTCCACACTAATATCTGTACCCACACTTGGGAAATAATACTCTTAAGTTCATAGAATAGATGTAGCTGAAAGATATATCTATGCCACACACACACACACACACACACACACACACACACGAAAAACAATAAAAAAAAAGAAGTGGCAGCAAGCGTCAGAGCTCAGCTCTTCAGACCCGCTACTGCACTTAAAATAACAGTGTAGATATTCCCAAAAAGGGTCGGTCTCAGAACCCAGGCAGAAAGAGCTGTATTGCTATTTCTAGCATTGTAGTGTAAACTCAGGCCTCTAGCTGTTGTCTCTGAGACTTTCTGCCACCAGTATTTTTGCAGAAGATATATCCTAGGAGACCCAACCCTGCAATTCTGTTCTTGAATAAATAAGGCTGAGCCCTGCACTGAAAACTGCTCACTTTCACAATTTGAAATAGGGGGGAAAGCCTACTTTCCCCTCTTATGCTTTTTTTTTTTTTTTTTAAGTTTTCTGTGTTTTCAGGCAAGCAGAATTCACTCACAATAATATTTTCATTTCTTGGTTCCTACCTTGACTTCTTTACAACTTGATCCTGTACCATAGTATTCACAATTCAGGGGGAGCTTTGCCATTGACTTAAAGAAGAGGAGAAGGGAAGAAAAACTGCCTTTGCATCCTTAGAAGACAATGAAAGGCAACTGCATGCACTTTAACAACAAGGGGTTCTACATTTCTTTCCATCAATGAGAAAGGACACCTGTGGAAGTATGATCCATTTTAAAGAGGAAAAAAGTATGATCCTCCCCAGGCAATTCTGCTTCATTGGTTCTTGTATCCAGTACCTAGACAGGCTATTGATTAACATACTTGCATTGTGTCTATTGCTGTCATATTTAAAAACTATTTTAAGTTTCCTTTATGAGTTTGGGGTATGCATTCCAGTTCTGCTACAGATTGTGTGATCACATTTATTTTCCATTAGAAAGTTTAGCAATCTATAACCACATATCAGCTTAACATGTGAAAACAGCATAAAACACCTTCATCCTTCTTATGTGTGTCATGGTCCCTGAAGTCTCAGATTCCACGGAGATACTACAGTGTTAGATACATGGTTTTACATTTCTGTTCCTTAGAGGCTGTAATCAGAGGGCATTGTTTGAACATCTCAGCTTCCTCCAACTCAGGATATTAATAGCAAGTGGATATCATGCCTTTGCTATACTAGGAGAACAAAGTTCACCAGGAACAACTACTCCAGATGTTGTGTTCTTTCTGCTGTTATATTTACATAAAATAAGAAGGTGTACCTTAGTTCTAATATAGCATCCAACTTTTCCCTTTTAAAAAATCAGGTGGGAGCAAGAATGAATTTTAAGCATGACTTCACATGAATTTGAGACTTCCCATTGCCTTATCCATGAGGGTTTGTTTTGGTCGTGTGTGTTTGTTAGCTGAATTTCCTCTGGAGAACACTTATGCAAGTGATGACGAGTCTGTACAAGGTCAGGCTAGATGATCATTAGTCCTTTCTGACCTTCGAGTTTATAAGCAAAGCTAAGGATCAGAGGGTAAGAGGCAATGTCTGTTCATGGATCAGTACTTGGGTAACGGACAAGAAACAACCAAAAAAACCCCTAAGAATGGCTATGTCTGCACTACAGACTCCAGGGTAAATCAACTTAAAGTGAATTTTATTAAGTCGACTTAGTGAGGCTTCATTTGTCTTAAATCAACTTTATAAAGTCGACTTAAGCCAGGGGACCCATTTAAAGTCAACTTAATAAAGTTGATTTTAAGTGGGACCCCTGGTTTAAGTTGACTTTATAAAGTTGACTTAAATGGCTCTAATGCACTAAGTTGACTTTATTAAGTCAACTTGAATGGGCACATTATGTTAAGTTGATTTAATAAAGTCAACTTTAAGGGCAGGAGTTATTAAGTTGACTTAAGAAATCCCAGATGTGGTCAGGGAGTTGTTTAAGTCAACTTAAGCCTGGCATAGACCCCCAACTTGAATATTGTGTACAGTTCTGATTGCCACATCTCAAGAGAAAATATTAGAGTAGCTATAGAGAAGGGCAAAAAAAATAATTGCAGGTATGGAATAGATTCTATCTGAGGAGAGATTAAGAAGACTGAACTGCTCAGCTTTGAAATGAGGTGACCAAGAAGGACATGGGAGAGGTCTATAAAGATCATGAATGGAGTGTAACAATTCAAAGTGTTATTTACTTCTCTCATAACACAAGAACCAGAAGGTCTCCCAACAAAGGAACAGGCAACAGATTTAAAAACAAAAAAAGGATTGCTTCACATAATGCTAAGTCATTCTGTGGAACTCATTGTCAGGGCATGTTGCGAAGACAGAGTAAATTAGATATATTCATGTAGGATAAGCCCATCAACAGCTATTAGTCAAGATCAATCTCATGTTCCAAGTGTCTCTAACCCTCCAGATGCCAGATCCTGGGAGTGGACAACAGGGTTGCATCACTCATAATTACCCTATTTTGTTCATTTTCTCTGAAGCATCCAACACTGACAACTGTCAGAAGAGAGGATACTGGACTAAAGGAAGCATTGGTGTGACCCATTGTGGCCACAGTTATGATTTCCATCTTCTCCTAGTCTGGAGGAAGTTCTATTCAGCAAAGCCCTTCATGGGCTCCTTCTCTGTAGGGATCTTTCCCAGCCCCTGGACAACACTCTCAGCTCACTGTCCTTTCAAGGCATGATCCATTACTGAGAGCAGGAAGTTAAATCACGTCAGGGTGGAGAGTAAAAACTATATTAGTACCTACATAAAAGTGACTGAAAATTGGGACTGTCACAATAAAAAATTAAAGACATCTGGTTACCCTAGCAGGAATTTTGACGGATAACAGCCATGCTGAAATAAACAAGGAGTGCTGTGACATTTTTAAAGACTAAGATAGTTATTTAATCTCATGAGCTTTCATGAGAGAAATCCCATTTCTTCAGATGCCTGAAGAACCACTCTGAGCTTACAGAGATATTTGTAGTGGCTACTTCTCTGATTGTACTTTTCTTTACTGTGGTGAACAGTAAATTCCCCAGTCCCTCTTATGAGATCAGTAAATGTCCAAATAGCATACCAGATGCACTTTTCCAACCTGGGATCTCTGCCCATTTGCTCGGATGAGCAATTCCAATTTCTCTGTGGGCAGTACTACAGCCAGTGTGGGCCAGGATCTGCCTTAGAGATTTTACAAACCATTTACTTTCTGTGAACCAAAATTACTTAGGTTAATTTCCTAGTCATCAGTGAATCCTCCCTATTTTGAGACCAAATATAGCTCAGCTTCCTCCAAGCCCTAGGGAAGGAAAATTGAGGCCCTAAGCTTATATTATACAATCTGCTGTTTAGACCTCCAACTCATAAGCACCAGCATCACCAGAAGAAAGTAGAGATAAGTAGAGCCCTGCATGGATACAAATATGTGGATCCATATCCAACCTGTATCCACAAGAAATGGTCCGTGGATTTCCGTGTTGTATCTAAAGATGCGGATATAATGCAGATATCTGCGGATATTCACATATTTGCAGGGCTCTAGCTCTGTGCAGATAAAAATATGTGGATCCCTATCCGATCTGCATCCACAAGAAATGGTCCGCGGATATCCGTGTTGTATCCACGGATGTGGATATAATGCAGATATCTGTGGATTTGCAGGGCTCTAGAGATAAGACTTGCTTTTCCAGTTTTGTTCAAAGGGAACAAAACAAGCCTTTTAGAAATAGCATGGGCACTGGGTTAGCTTTCAGGTCACAAAAAGTGTTGTGTTTACAAAACATCCATTCAGATGCAGAACCTCATTACTTCAATGAGCTCCACCTGCATTCTAGTATCGGAGCTATTCCTTTAATAACTTTTAGAGGGAGTTTGCCCTACCTTAAGCAAATTTTGTCAAATTGTGGGAAAGAGTATATGACATGCAAGTTAAAATGAAAATTTCACTTTGTAGATTAAAGTAGTGTAATTACAAATAGAAACCTACACAATAAAATACTGCATCATAAAGGCTTCATTGGGATGATTTCCTTCTAAACTCCAGCTATGCCCCCTGCTTAGCTCTCCAGACAAGACAAGAGGTTTTAAATTATGTATTTTACTCAAATTATTTCAGATAATTTGTGGTAGGGTGCAGAAGTAGTATCTGACATTAGACAAGAATTCCACCTTCCCTTTCCTCTCCCTAGGGTAAAGGAAAGAGATCTGAGAAGAAATGGAGGGAGGGGGGTTGGAAAAACAAACAAACAAAAATACCCCTCCATTTGAGAGCCAGTTAACCTTTTCATAGGACTTTTAAAGCTGCTGTTGAAATTTCTGTAGAAATGGGTGTATGCAGTATATTTAAGAACATAAGAATGCCCATGAGAAATCATTTAACTTTTCCTTTGATGAGAGACATTGTCAAAGGCTTTCTGAAAATCTTAAAAAACCCAGTTGTTATAAAGGGACAGTCATAGGGTTTAATATAGGGAGTGGCTGGGCATCTAAGGTCAGATACTATACCTACTGGGAAACAAACAAGGAGTCTGGTGGCACATAAAAAGACTAACAAATTTATTTTTCACAGGAGCTTTTATGGAAGAAAATCCCGTTTCATCAGATGCTTAAAGACAGGAAATTTACAGAAACTAGACTAGCCCAGCTACCCCTTTAGAACTTGTATCTACTGGGTCACCCTTGTCCACATGCTTGTTAACCCTCTGAAAGTATTCTAGCTCAGTGGTTCCCAACCTGTGGTCTGGGGACCCCCAGGGGTCTGTGGACGTGTTACAGGGGGTCCACTGAGCCTCTCCCTACTGGAGCTAGAATCTAGCTACAGCCCTGATGTTCCCTACCAGGGCTGCCTTTCCCCTCCCATGGCAGATCCTGGCATGGGGATGGGGCTGTGGCAGCTCCCTGGCAGGGGCAAAGGCAGGGGCCATAGCTGCTGCAGCTTGGCTCCCCAGCAGTGCGGGCTATAGTGGCATCAGTGTTGCTCACCAGAGTGCTGCGGGCCAAAGTGTGCCCTGTGGGCCAGATTACATAATCAGCTGGGGGGGGGTGCAATTTTTTTTTTTTGTTAAAAAGGGGTCCCCAGCCTGAAAAAGGTTGGGAACCACTGTTCTAGCTGATTGGTGATGTATGATTGCCCCTTACAAAATCCATGTTGACTCTTGTCTGACAAATCATGTTTGGGTCTGATGATTCTGTTCTTTGCTACAGTTTTAACCAGTTTGCATGGTACCGAGGTAATGCTTATTGGTCTGCAATTGTTTGGATCAACTCTGGAGGTTTTTTTTTTTTTTTTTTTTTTTTTTTAAGTCCCATTAGCTCTCCTTCAGTCATCTGGTACAGAAGTGGATTTAAATAGTAAGTTACTTAGCACAGTTAGTAACACTACAATTTCACATTCAACTTTCTTCAGAACTCTTGCACGGACATCATTCAGGACCAGTGACTTCTTAACGTTATATTTATCAATTTGAAGGAAGTTGTGGAACAATGACACCGCAGCCTGGGACAGTTCCTCATTTCTTACCTAAAAGGACTGGGTCGGACTTGGAAATCAACCTTACATCCTTAGCACGCCATCCTTGAGACTGGGGACTGATCGCCCCTGGCCCTGCTGGCCCTGCACTGCCCTGCTGTGAGCAGGGCAGCACAGGGGCTGCACCACTGCCCTCCCACAGCCCTGCTGCCTCCAGTATGGAGTCAAAGACAGTGAGAGGTGAGGACGAGAGTGCAGAACCTGGTCTCTGTTCTGGGCCAGCCTGCCCTGCCTCCAGGGTGGGGAACAGCCAGTCCAGGGGGTGAGCAGGCCATTCCAGAGGCCAGGCTTTGCTCTCTTGCCCATCCCCTGGGTCAGCTCTTCCACCCTGGGGGTGGGGATGGCCAGCCCAGAGGCAGAGTGGGAGAACAGAGCCCGACCCTAGGCCAGCCCCCTCTACATTCAGGGACAGAGTGGCTGGTTCAGGTTAGGGGCAGGAGTGTGGGGCTGGCCTCTGGGCCGGCCTGCCCTGCCCTGCCCCCACAGTGCAGGGGGGCCCCCACAAGCTGATTAGCCCCAGGACCTACACCCCCAAGTGACAGCCCTGATCCTAAGCCATGCAGACCATTGTAAAGAATTCATTTAGATTCTCCACGATAACTGCTCCTTTAGCATTTCAATCTTTCATTGGCCCCATTGGTTGTTTAGCAGGCTTCCTGATGCTGATGTACTAAAAAAAAGTTTGAGGTTACATTGAGTCTTTGGCTACTGGTTCTTCAAATTCTTTTTTGGCCTTCCTAACTATTTTCATACTTTGCTTGTCGAGTTTATGCTCCTCTTTATTTTCCTCTAAGATTTCATTTCCACTTTTTAAAGGATGCTTTTTTGTCTCCAACTGCTTCTTTTAATTGCGTGGTCCTCTTGTGAGATTTTTGTTTGTTTTAAATTTTGTATACATTTACAATGAGCCTTTCATGTCTTTAAAAGTTTTCATGCACTTTGAAGGGATTTAACTTTTGGCAGCATACCTTTTAAATTCTGTTTAACTAAACTTCCCCAGTTTTTGGGTTATTTTACCGTGGTAGAGTGCTTTTATGCCTCATACTTGCATAGGGAGGTTATAAATTCTGGCAAGTATTACCTAGTGGTTCAGTTATATTTACCTATTGTACTTAATTCTGTGCTCCACTTAGGACTAAATTAAGAATTTCTCCTCTTATGGGTTGTTTCAAAACAACAGAAGTTGTTTCGAAATAAACGCCACGTTCACACGACGTACTGTTGTTTCGAAACAACTTAAACCCCATTTGGTGATGAAACGTTGTTTCAAAATGATTGTTTCGAAACAATCCCGTCAGAACATGTTGTTTCGAAACAACGGTGACTTGTTTCGAAATAACTGCTGTCCGAACATGCTATTTCACTTTGAGCTTTTTTCCTTAATTTGAATTAACATTTTCATAATTCGAATTAACTTATTTTGAAGTTGTTTTGAAACAACTTGTACTGAAATAACCCCCTGTGTGTGAACGTAGCCTATATATCCTGTCCTAAGTTTAAGTTCATTCAGTCAATATGAGGATACTTGAAGTTCCCCATTTATTATTGAGGTCCCCCCCCCCTTTTTATAGCTTCTCTGATCTCCTGGAGCTTTTCATAGTCACTATCATCATACCGGTCAGGTGCTCAGTAGTATAATCCTATTGCTATATTATTATTTAAGCTTAGCATTACAATACATAGAGATTCTATGGTACCTTGTGGTTCATATTATGTCTTTACTTCATTTCATTCTCAGCATAGCTTCACACACAGAGCCACTCCCCCACCAGTTCAAACTTTTCTGTCTTTCTGATATATTTTGTGTCCTAATATTACTATGTACCATAGGTTAACCTTGTTCCATCAAGTTTTTGTGATGCCTATTATCTCAATATCCTCATATAATGAGGCACTCATTTTTACCCATCTTAATATTTAGACTTCTAGCACTTAAAAACTGGCACTTTTTAGCTTTCTGCCATTATGCAATGCAATTGAATGGAACTCATTTGATTGTGTCTCATCACATCCTACTTGTATTGTACCTTCCATCCTTCCCCACTTAATAAGATATAGAAACTCTCCATTAACAGATCTCCTCTAAGGGATATCCTATTTAAAGTATGTGCTCCTTTGCATCTGTCAGCTTTCCCCAGCTCATAGTTCAAAAACCGCTCCACAACTTTTTCATTTTATTGCCAGAGATCCAGTTCCATTTTGGTTGGGTGGAGCCCATCCTTTCTGTTTAGGCTCTCCTTTTTCCAAAATGTTCCCCATTTTCTAATAGATCTAAACCCCTCCTCCCTGTATCACCATCTTATCCATGCATTGAAACCCTGCAGTTTTGCCTGTCCAACTGGTCCTGCGTGTGGAACTGGAAGCATTTCAGAGATTGCTGCATGGAGGTCCTGAATTTCAATCCCTTACTTAGCAGCCAAAATTTGGCCCCCGGGATCTCCTCCCTACATTACTGATTCCTATATATACTATCACAGGTGACTCCTCCCAACCACTACACAAAAATACCTAAATGTTTCAAGAGTTCTGAAACTTTCAGATCAGGCAGGCAAATCATCATGCGGGCCTCTTGGTCATAGAAATTGAGCTCTCTGTTTCTAATTATCAAGCCCCCAATACTATTATCTGCCTTTTCCTAATAAAACAATTTCTGTCCCCTGACAGGCATCCTCAATGCAAGATACCAAGATATCATCTAGGAGTGTCCAAACTATAATAAGGTCATTTCCTTCTGCTCTAGTGTGATGTTCCCCTTCCCTGAGACAGTACAGAGGCTATCAAACCAGGGGTGGGATCATTCTATTGTGTCCTGGAAAGTATTATCTATGTACCCCTCTATCTTCTTTAGCATCTTCTGTTCATCCATGATGGTCTGCAAAGCCCATATTCAGTCTCTGAGGCCAGGAGCTTCTTGCAATAAATGCATACTAACTACCAATAGGATAGATAATCATACACGTTGCACTCATTGCAATAAACTGGTCTGTATGCTGATCCTACTGGCCTATTATTCAAGGTTATGAGCTTCCTAAAGAGGCTTTGATCCTCAAGCTTCTTCAGACCCATCAAAACTTAAAAAGGGCTGGAGGACTACTCAAAGAAAGCAAGCATTTAGAAAGCCTCTCCTTCTAAGCAACCAAAGGAGCTAGCTAACAGGGACAGCTAATAAAGAGTTTTAGTGAAGGAATGGAAGGGTAAATACACTTCATTAATATGCTGGAATCAACAGGCAATCCCCACCCCACCCCAAAAGAAAAAAAAATCAAAGAAAGAAAGAAAGGTTCAGGAGCAATAAAAGAAAATGCAAGCAGAAGTTCAGCAATGGGGATGGGGGATGCTATCCAGTTGTAACTATCAACCCCAAAATACTAAGGTATGTCTACAATGAAAAGTTATTTCAAAATAAGCGCTTTGGTATTTCAAAATAACCAAACCTGCTTTTATTTCAAAAGAAGGATTTTTTCTAAAGTTATTTTGAAAAAAGCCATTCGAAGCTGTGGAATTGACTTTTTTTGAAATAATGGGAAGGGATTCCCCTGGAGGGGCCATGATCTCCTGGGGGAGGGATAGACTCAACAGGGCTTGCTCCCCCCCAGTAGGGAGAGATTCCCCCCGATGGGGCTCCATTCCCCGATGTGGACCAGGAAACCTTGGTGGGCTGATTTCCCTGTTGGTGGAAGGAGCCCCCAGCAAGGCTGCATTCCCTGCCAGGGCTGCTTCCCCCCCACCCCCAAGGCATGCCAATCTGGCTCTGCCCAGCCCCTGTGTTCAGACTGGGTGGGCTAGGAATGGTCTAGGAGCCAGACTGGGATCAGAGCTGCTTGTGGATCCCCACAGAAGTAAAACTGATCAGGCTCTGAGCTGCTTGTAGAGAGCCACAAGCACCTCAGAGCCGGATCTGGCTCCTAGCCTGTTCCTAGCCCCCCCACCCCCCAGCCCAAACAGAGGGGTTGGGGGGGATCGGCATGCCTTGGGGGGGAAGAAGCAGCCATGTCGGGGGTTTCCTGTCACCAGCAGGGAACCCAGCCCCACCAGGGGTTCAGTGTCCCAGCGGGAACAGAGCCCCACCAGGGGTTATTCTCTCCCCTGGCAGGGAACAGAGCTCTGCCAACTAGACTCTCTCCCCTGGCGTGGAAGGGAGGCCCCCCCCAGATCTCTCCCCTGGGGGTTCCCTGTCCCCGGTGAGGAATGCAGCCCTTCTAGGGGAATCCTCCCTCAACAGGGAAATCATTCTGCAGGGGGGATCCATTTTGAGTTAGAGAGTAACTCAAAATACTAATACCTGCTTTATTTCAAAATAGGAGTTATGTGAAGACTCACTATTTTGAATGAATTTAGGCATAGTTGTTTTGAAATAACTATTTTAAAGTAACTTTGCCAGTGTACATATAGCCTTCAAGATTAACTGAGTGAGATACATCTTTTATTGGACCACCAGAAGTTTGTCCACAAAAGATATTTCCTCGCCCACCTTTTGTTTCTGCTAAAAATGGTTGACAATTTGTGATGTTCATCCCCACTCTCCCAAGCACACTCCAATTTTCCAAGCAATGTATACAACTAATCAAAGTGTGTGGACATCTGAGATGCTGAAAATACATTGACAGCATTTTTAACGTCCCTCACCACTCATCCCCTTTCCATTCAGCTCTACTCCCTACATGAATCCCAAGGACTTGATATCCTGCTGGAGAATGCTCTTTGTAATTCTTTGGTTTGTTTCTAGAGGTCCCGCCTCCTGAACACACCTAAGTGCCCATTGCTGTGTTCTGATGCTGCTCACTCACTCATCCAGCTAGTTAACAAATAAATTACCCACTTTAAAAAAAAAACCCAAAAAACACACACACATACCTGACAGCTATGGGGAGCTGAACACTTCCGGTGAAATAGAAAATGTTTAAGTCCAGTACTGTTTGAACAGAACAAGATTCTCTCAGTGTTTTCAGAGAGTACAATGGGATCTTTCAGCTTCCTTTTTCAGACACCCAAAGGAACCTTAGTTTACCATCAGACATTAAGGCCAACACTCTCCTAGGGCTATACTGCACTGAGTGTGATCATCATACCTCAAGTTATCCAGCACATGAAGCTATGGCAGTCTTGAAAGAATGCTACAAATGGAATCATTTTAATACTGACTGCCTTCTAGTACTGCATTTATTAAAAAGGGTATGAGGATTGGTTCTTTATCCCTTAAAATTGACACCACACTTTTTTTTTTAAGCTCACAGTGCCTTTTAGTACTGGATAAGTGACTTACGGCCATCCAAATGTCATTTCCCCACCACTTTCCTAACAAGTTTTTTTTATGTTAGCCTGCTGAAGCCATTTATATGGCAAGCGCAGAAATGCATTAAAACAATTTAGCTCCAAATCTGCCAATCAATCCAAATTACATCAGATACTATAGGGCAGTTAAAATATTTGGATTACTGCCCATCATCAGGGGGAGGGGAGAAATCTACTCAGAAGCAAAGGTGAACTGAAGCATAGAACAAATCGAGTCAAAAGGTTTATTTAATGTAATGTCCAAATTTTCCATCAGCTTTATAAAAATGAGACTATACTACATTAGTGGTCAGGAGTAGTACAACAGAATTAACAAACAATAGCATTCTGAACCATTATTGTAAAACATGGGCTGCAATGTGCAACAAGAAGTCACTTATCCTGCCATATAGTCAGATACCCTTCAGATGTCCCAAACTGAAAAATGCAGTTATTTAAGGATATGAACTATTGTAAGTTTGAAAATCTGGCTGAAGGATTGTGTTACATCTTTATTAGAGACAAATTGATACTCAACAACATCATTGTTGTAGATCTTTTGCATTTACTATTCAAGATCTTAAACTCAGTTGTTCTGGCAAATGATAAAAAAGAGTCGGGCTTTAGGATCATCACCTGAAACCTGTTGATGGGTTGAATTCACCACTGATATGTTATAGCCATACAAAATGATCTACCTTACCCAATTCTTTGAATGGATACACAATCTGAAGTAAAGCACAGCTGGTCTGGTGCCATAAAGAGGTTGTGCGTCCTTGCTCTCTCTCTCACACACACACGCGAAATCACTTACTGTATTAGAGAGAAGCTGTGCTGCCCCATGCTCCAAAACAGCTCTCCTTCACAAGTTTTCAGCATCACTGCCTACTTCAGCCTTCTCTCATTTGACTTTCACAGCAGCATCTTTCAGAATTCTCAGCTCCCCCCTTCCCATGTTTCATTCCCAGCTCCCTTTTGTCATGGACTATTACAGACATCACATCAGTACTCTGGCTGCTGCTCTTACCACATGTCCTCCAAGACCTCCTCAGGGAGCTTCTAGTATGGAGTTTTTAAGTAGAATTTTTCCTCTGCATGGATCAACATCAGCTCTAACCCAGCTAATGAGAGTAGCAGCTCTCTGAGAAAGCTCTGGCACCATCTTCTTCTGCAAGCAGTAAGCTCTTTGTTTGTTCAGTCACCCAATCACACAGGAAAACTGGACAGGTGGTAGCCAAGGACTGAATTTGTCTTACAGGCTTACCTTAATCCCAAGGGTGGTCCTGGGAAAGTATTGTACTTAAGAGACACTCCTCAATGGTCTTGAACAGGTGATTGGGGGAAATGAGAGAGCTCTAGTCATTTCCATATGTTCCCTACTCACCATACCCACTTACTTTGGCATGCTTGGACTGAAGGCTCAACTGAGGTCTGAGCAAGCAGAGTAAAAGTTTATGTGGTGAGGGCGGGGATGAGGATGGGTTCTAAATCCCTGGCACAGTCATGTAGTGAATTCATAATCCATGCCTGGTTTTGTTCTTTATAAACTTCAAATTTAATCATACCTCAGCCCCCCGCACACAACGATAGTGAAGGGGAAAATCCAGCAAAATAGAAATGGAGTAAAACCACCACCATCATTTTCTCCTCTACTCTGAAGTGTATTCCTCTGCTTACAAAAACTGTGAAATAAGGAGTTAGATCCTCAAATTTCAACAGGTGGGCTCCCCCCTTAGGAACAGATCTTAATGCTCTTTTTATCTCATATGTATTAAACTTGGATTCTGAATATTTTGATGACTTAAAATCCATTCTTTTCCCCACAAATTTTAATCATAGAAACAAAAGGCCAGATGCTTATCTGCTGTGAATCTGTATGACACATAAATTACTGAATATATCTTTATGTGGCTGAGGATCTGACCCAATAACCTCACTGGAAATTGACTAAGCATGACTATATATCTGCTGAGAATGGCGATGAGTGAATCATTTCAGCTTCCATGTATTTTTGACTGTGGTCTTCTTATTTTCATTCCTCCTTATGGCTAAAACTAATGAGCCCTGGATCTGTCAGTTGAAGTGACAAATTCCTAAGAGACCCACTGTTAATTTGTTGAGAGTGCTGAATGTATAAAATAAATGCATTTAAGTACCCAAATTACAGATTTAGGGAGTTGATTGCAATGCATTTTCGACTCCAATTTCATTTTATACCATTTCTGTAGCACATATACCATATAGAAACATTTTGTGTCCTTTAATAATTAGTTGCATGACATTAGTGTTGACATCTTATAAAGATTTCTATTACCTGAGCTCATTCAGAAACTCTTGTTTGTAATTGACAATTTTCATTGCTCATCAGGTTACAAATGAATTGCATTTTAAGCTAAAAATAAAAGCAGCTGTTCAAAAGAGAATAAAACCTCTGAAGGGACTTTGTCCATTCCACTGTCAGTGAAAGACTCTTATTACTGGTACAACTAGAAGCTTTCATTCAGTTTTGCAAGCACTGAAGCATGAGCTTGACTTTGCCACCACAACTAGTCCTGGATGCAACTGTACTACCCCTAAAATTAAAATTCACACACACACACCCCAATCTTGTAAACACTTAATTGTAAGTCACTCAAACAAGGTTTCTATTTAGATAGTTTTCCAAGAAATGCATTAAAGAATTATTACATAGATTAAAAGACTGCACTTTTGTTATGAATCAATACTATGCTTTTCCTTTGCTAGCCTAGTCTCACTCATTCCTTTGTGTTACCTCTCCCAACAAACTAATCAACTGAAGCAGTACTGTCTACCTCAGCAGAAAATTTTGGATGGGAAGTTCGGGAAAAAAAAATGTCAACTTATTTGTGATGCACAGAGAGTCCCTCCACTACATCAGGAGTACTGCAAGATTCCTGGAGAGTAAAATTGTCCCTAAATTTATACCAATAAATGAAAAGAAAAAAAAAGCTTTAATATTGAAATTGATCCAGCCAACTGGTTTCAAATATATAGTTACACTAAAAACAGCACAATGGCTTTAACCTTATTGAAGCTCAATATAAAACAACGTATAGACTCCATTCTGTGTTTTCTATATGCTGGGCTATGAAACGGTCTACAATTACTGAAGAAAACCAAAGAGGACTGATGCCAGTTTTTGCCCAAGGATGATATAGTCTGGTCAAAAATGGGGAAGTGCTTTAAATAATTAAAAAACACTAAAGTTAAAAAAAAAAAACCAAAAAAAAAAAACCAAAAACAAACAAACAAACAAACAAAAAACACCTCTAAACACCCACCTCCAAAACCTGGAACTGAAAAGTTGTCCTCCTGCTCTTCAAAAGGATGATTTGGATATGACATTTGCTTGAAAATCTACAAAGTGAAGGTAGAGAATGAAATTTGAGCCATTATTTTCTGACATTAACATCCCATTCATGTGGCTGGTTTAAAGTGTTTGAAAGGAACACTATAGGAATGGATTCCTTTACTGCATTCAGCTTGAATTGCTCAACAGAACCTGAAGAAGTCAAATCAAATAATAATACTTCATGATAGCCTTACTTGACTGTCCACCTCTATCATTACATATCCTTAGTTTTCCAATTTTGAAAAGGAACCTGTTAATCCTAGGAACAGTAGTTGGATTCCTTCATGGCCACTAATGGCCTGTCAGTACCACTGTCATCATTTAACAGGACAATCTGTTTAGCTTCTTTCAGAAATCAGAGGAAAGTGCTATTGAACTGGTAGATTCCCTAATGAGGTCCACAGGTCGTGCATACCTCATCACATATACTATTTGCTATAGCAGCTATACTGTCAGCCCTGGAAAACCTCTTCCCCCTACAACCTGAAGTGAGAAATTGGAAATAGAGAATGCAAGATGCTGTACGATACAGCCAAGTGATAAGGACACAATCCCTTGTGAGAAAGTCACAGCTAAAAAAATCCAGCACAATCAAGATGGACAGAAAACCCAGGTTTTGTCTGTATGTATGTACTAAATGGTTTATAGAAACCAAATGTATAACTGATTTGCTGAGAAAACACATTAAATATAAATTCCTATGAACATGCATTACTGCTGAGGTAGGGGTAGGGTGCAAAGATTCAAGTAAAGGTAAATAAATCATTGTAAAAATGTGAACTGTAAAACAGGATAAGGAAAACAATGGAAGGATTTGTGGTTAATTGGGATATAACTTGTGAACCTGTCAGAGTTACAAAGGTTGAAGTTTCTATGCTCACTGTGCCTAATAGGACTAGAATGTTTGAATATAAGACTTGAGCACGGTGCCTCACGTTTGTCGCTTAGAATTTCTCCTGGAATGTGGGTTCACTGGAGAGATGATGCTGGTTGCTTTTAATGGAATAATTTACTTACTATCCCACTGCAAAAATGTCAGCAAACACCAGTTTATGGAAAAATAAAGTAAGAGCATCCCCAAAACTTATATCATGCAGCTACACCTGCTCTAAGGGACACAGGGAAAGCATTTAAAATTTCTTTGCTCCCTATGATCCTGCTACTGACTAGGACTTCACAGACCTGTATGAATGGCACATAAGACAGGAAGGAGTTATTTTTTATGCGCTCTGTACCTTTAAATGTTGAGATTCCCTTCCTCCTGCAACAGAAAGTGGGAGGCAGCTACCATTTTGAGCTGTAAATCGTGCTGTGCACTAAATATCTTCAGCTAAGCTTGAGGGGCACACCATGCAGCCAGGGGCTGGAGGGGTGCAAAGGAGGCCTTTGTACCTGTGATTCTGGATTACGTGCCAGGTAACCTTTCAGTGGCCAGGGATCAGCAGTATATAGGGAAGCCCAACCAGTGCCACTTTTCCCTAGCCATCCCCATATGATAGTTTCAGTGAAGAGCATGGACAGACACTGGTGTCTTGGCTCTACAGCCCTTGATGAGTGCTCGGAAACAGGAATGATCTTCCTGATGCCAACATGGCAACCTTTGCATGGCTTCACTTGAACAGATAACACAAAGCAGCCACGAAAATCTAATTTATCCACTTTCTGTTTCTTAGGCTCCATAGGGGTTCATTGTTGCTTTTTTAAAACCTGAGGATAAAATTTATCTATACAGAAAAATAACCTGTTCTGCCATGTGTTTTTAAGAGAAACCACTCATGCCAAGGCATACTGGAAGAGAAGATTTACAACTGCTCTGCATTTTTTTGCTGCTACAGCACATCCCATTCCTTTGTACAGTATTGATGTCACCAGTACATCCCTCCTTTAAGTATTTTGTCTCCTTTTTGTTTTAATTTTTTTTATTTTCTTATAACAATCAGTTCTGAGGGACACATACCACATTGTCCTCTCTTATGATGTCTCCAAAGATGAGAAAATATGAATAGAGAGGGTACAATCCAGGAGAAATTATAGTTTCACCTGAAGAGGATCACTGCATACTGGAGTCTATTTCATTGTACTTTATTTCCTTGACAAGGAATATGCTTGCCAATTCTACAATCATTTTTATTGATCAAAATTTTATATATGTAAATTAGAATAGACATGTACAGTTTAGCTTTCATACAGATTTTGGTTCCCTGATTCCAAAAAACTCTTGCACACCTGCACAAGTCTCTTTCTGCTCAAGACAGCACATAAAGATATACAAATGGTTAAGTATAGAGTTAGTGGTGCAAAAAAAGATGCCTTCCTGAACTGGAAAACAAATGAACCCTGTGGCACTTTTAAACACATTTATCACATGAGATAAATACATTTATAAATGCGTTTATCCTGTAATAAATAAATTGGTTAGTCTTTAACAGTGCTAAAGGACTCCTTGTTTGTTTTGCTGAACTAGACTAATATGGATACCCCTTTGAAACTCTCCTGAAGTGGGCTTTATGTGTAGATGTAGGATATCTTAAGAGGCTAACAGGACTTAAATTTGTTGCAATACCTAGGTTATAAGAAAATGATTTCACAGAGCTAAAACAACAAAACCACCTCCTTAAGAATATGTCGAAAGCAATGGTTATTTCATTGAAAGATTGGAATTACTGTTTTGTCCCCCCCCCCCACTTGCTGCATAATGCACTTGTAGTAGTCTCAGACTTCATTTTACACAGTTGCTAAACAGTTGATACCATAGATTTCTGGCCCTGGCTCTACTGGAGTTGAGGCAACATCATAGCATGATCTTATAGGGACAGTCCCAATATTCGGGCCTTTGTCTTATACATGCATGTATTACTCCCACTTTCATTCCAATTTTTTTCCACTTCTATAACGTCACCCTAACTAGACATGTACAAACATATGAAGAGTGTTCCATACATAAAAAACACATGTTTTGAAATCATATAGCTTAGCTCTAAACTCTGAACTCAAATCTGATGGTTATGCAGAATGCTGAAGGAGTTTTCTGGTAGCAATCTCTTTTAACCCACAGGGAAGGTTAAGAGTTTCAGCATTTACATGAGTCCATGCATCTAACTCTGGCACATGAGCCTCGCTATTGCTATCTGGCTCAACTCCAAGATTCTATTGTGATTCCAAAACTGTCCAGTAAATAAAAATGAGTTTTTCTACACTGGTGCTGGGTGTCAATCAATAGCTAAACCTTGTCCAACATGGCTTAGAAAGCCTCATTTGAGAGATCTTCACAAAGTTGCCTCATCTTTATCAGATGTATTCTCCAGTTGCACCCCAGTTTGAGTTTATACAAAAGTATCTACTGCAGTCACACTATCCACTACTGCTGAAGGTATGGAAAGAAAACATCTCTAACTAATATTAACCCATCTGATTTTGTTTAAAGTAAAGAGAAATGAAAAACTAACAAACAAGTATAGTCAATCCTAAACACTATGGTTATGTCTACACTGTGAAAGATATTTCAAAAAGTAGTTATTTTGAAATAAATATTGAATTCAATATAATGCTATTTTGAAATAAATATTTCAAAATAGCATTATATTGAATTTATTATTTCAAAATAGAAGTCTAGTGAAGACTATTTCAAAACAAGCTAGGAATTATTATTTCCAAAATAGAGAGTCATTAGACTCTCTATTTCAAAATAGGGGAAGGCAGGGAAAAGTATAGGGCCATTATTTAAAAAAAAAAAAAAAAAAGCCAGTTGCGTGGCTTGGAATGGCTTTTTTCAAAATAACTATTTTGAAAGAATTGTTCTTCCAAAATAAAAGCAGGTTTAGTTATTTCAAAATTGCTTCATTTTTTTCCAAAATAACGAAGCACTTATTTCAAAACAACAAAATTCCTGCATGGACAGGTAAAAAGCTTTTCAAAATAAGCCTCCTTATTTCAAAAAAAGCCTTTTCAGTGTAGACTTACCCTATTAGAGATGATATTTTTCATGAGGTTGTTTATATTCAGAAAGTGTCTTACATGTGACTTTTACCTTTCTATACTTAAGTACAGAGAAAAATCCTAGCAATCTTGGATATATATTACACAGTTGTAAGCATAAATAAAAAGATTAAAATTATTAATTTTTGTTGTGATACAACACCTTGAAATGCCTGCCAAGAATGAATCTCCAGTGTGTTATGCACTATGCAAGTAAAGAGTAAAAGACAAATCACAAGCTCTAAGACTACAGAGATGGCTGGTGAGAGAAAGAAAGTTTTTAATTTACTAGAAGAATTGCAGTACAGGAAGGTTCATTCATTTTCCCAAAGGTCACATGAAAATTTGTGATAGAAGCAGGAAGTAAACCCAAATTCTCTAAATTCCAGTCCATTGCCTTAATGATAAGCCTTATAATCAGCCTTACTGCCTGTTGATGTAGAATAATCCCTTGCTGGGAAGGTGAGAACACAATTTATGAAGAGTTGCGTGTGTGCAGTGAGTGAACACATACACAATGGCTACTCAATCAATTCCTGTATCTACTTGCTTAATAGTGCCACCGACTATTAAAGGATTTAGGTGACTATGTAATATTAGTGTAAGAAAAATCTGAAAAGAGATTCAGTCCCTGAATTTTGTTTACATTTGTCTTGCCATCCCACAATCAGTACAAGTTTCAGGATCTCTCAGCTGAGATTGAGGACACAGCATACTATAGGAGAGATATAGGCCAGCTTTTTCTGTCCATCCAGACAAGTTACATTTCCATTCCCCAGCTAAACCCTTGTCCTTGAGGTTCCTAGTAAAAGTCTCTCGAAGCCAGGACTCCAAGAAGTTTAGTGCTGACACTAGGAAAACACTTTAAAGCCTACTGGAACATGAGAACTTTGCAACAAATATCTTGCAGACCATGAAAGAGATGGACAACCGTAGATTTGCCTTAGGGAGAGAAAACCGATAAGAAATGTTTTATCCACACTTATTTGAAGTACATCTTATCTATTCAGGTCAGAGTGACAATGTACCCTCTGAGGGGGTAGCCTTCATTATGAATGATTCTGTCAAGAAAAAATAATATCACTTATCAATCAGTCATATACACCAGATTCCAAAACATGCCAGTCACACAATGCTATGCTCCAATAGAAGAACGTAGTAACAATGGCAAAGAAGTTCTAAAATGACTTTTTAATAGAATACCAAAATATATGATCATAGAAATGTAGGGTTGCAGGGACCTCAAGGGGCTATCTAGTCACCTTCCCTTGTTCAGGCAGGACCAATTATACTCAGGTAGGTGTTTGTCTAACCTCTCCTTAAAAAACACCCCATGATAGGGATGCACAATTTCTCTTGTAAGAGAATTCCAAAGCCTTAAGAAAAAACTTGCTAACTACTAAGTGTAGATAATAAACCTAAAATTTCCCATACTGCAGATTAAGCCCATTACTACTTGTCCTACCTTCAGTGGCTGTGGAGAACCGATCACTGTGCTTTTTACAGTATCCCTTTACACATTTGTCCTCCCCTCCCCCAACTAAATGACTTTTTTGAAACCTTTCCTCACAGAACAGGTTTTCTAAACCTTTTATCAGTTTGGTTGCTGTCCTCTAACCTTTTTCAAAATTATTCACAATTCTCTTGAAGTGGGGAGCCCACAATGGGACACAGTACATAAGGTTAAGCTTCACCAGCGCTGAGTAAAGTGGAACAATTACAACACTCTCATTAATATACACCTGGATTGGTATTAGCTTTTTTACCAAAAAAAACAAACCACACACAAAAAACCACATTGCTGACACATTTAATGCACCACATTGCTGACACATTTAATGTGAGCCATTCCACCCTCCAAGACCATTTGTTTTGCTGAAACAGACTAACATGGCTACCACTCTGGAACTGACCCAATCCCAGAATCTATCAAAGACTGAAATGTTAGCAGCCAGCAGTTTGTCTCCACTAGAATTAGAAGGAAGTACTGGGCATTTATGGGTGTCTACTCAGATGCCAAAACAGACATGAATCTGTTAAATAGAAGTCAACTAGTGTGAGGAAATAAGGGCTTCAAAGACAAGCCTTAAAAAGAAAGTCTTTTCAGGGAAGACAGAACAATTTTGATAGCCAGGGCTGGCTCTACCAATGAGCCAGTGGGGCACCAGCGCCACCACACCAGGGATGGGACAGGCCAGCCCAGAAGCCGAATCCTGTGCTCTTCCCTCCTCTCAACCCTCCCCCCCACAAGCCAGCCACTCCACCTCAAGGGTGGAGCAGACCAGCCCATGGGGCAGACTCCACTGTCACGCTCAGACTCTGGGCTGGTCTTCCCCATCCCTAGGACAGAACAGCTGGCCCAGGGGAAGGGAGACACCACAGAGGTGGGGTGAGCTGGCCCAGAGCAGAGACCAGGTTCCATCCCTGCCCCCATGCTGGGGGGGGGGGGGGGATGCAAAAGCAAAAGCTTGCTCAGGGAGCCACAACGCCTTGAGTCGGCCCTGGTAACAGCACACAGCAGATAGAAGTCCCACTTAATGACAAAGGGATAGAAAACACCAGTTTCCACCCTTTGAAGACTTGCACAAGAAGGATGTAATAAACAGAATACACTAAATGGCTATAAAATTTATATATAGTCATCAAACCCATTCATCTCTAAAAGGCAGAAAGTTGTTATTAAAATTGGTCACAGAAAAACTTATTTCCCATGAAAAGCAATGTGTGTCCCTCTAAAGGCAAACACTCAGATCCCTCAGGCTCAGCTAGTTGTGCTCATGCAGCTCTGAAGGGTGGGAGTTGATGGAAAAAGGATAGCGGGGGCTGCTCAATGTTATACCATCTGCTTGTGTGATTAAGTGACATGGCAACATAAAGCATTTTTTTTTAAAGACATTTTTAACAAGGCAAAAATGCATCTTACGTCCTCAGAAATGTTAGCCTTCATGAAAATTCACAGTTGTGATTTTATAAATACCTTATTTCTGGAAAGTCAGATCTATTTTTTTTTTTAAATAGAACATTCCAGTTTATAGAAAAACTCACTTTTAAAGGATAACAGCTTTTTCTAAAATAATCACTACATCCATAAAAGCAGAGATTCTCAAAAAACCCTAGTAACATTAAAAACCAAAAAAGACATGTAATCTACTAAAAACAATGACTTTTCAATAAAGGGAAACAATTTCCACAACAATATTCTTTTTTTCAAACAGAACATTTATACTAACTCAAACCATTATAGCAACAAGAATCCAATAAGTTCAAGACTATTTTTATACATTAAAAAAAAATAGTCATTCATTTCTTCGGAGGCCTGCTACAAAAATGCATCTCTTTACAAAAGAGCCACCACACTTCAGAAAGGAAGAAAAAAAAGGGGGGGGGGAATGGAAAGGAAGAGAAAGTATTGAATGAGAGTATTTTTCAAACAAAACATGCCTTTTTTTGTTAATAGATAAAGACACAGGAGTTCCAGGGATGGAAAACAAAGGTAGGTGGTCTCTATCTTGTTCCAGCTGCTTAAAGTCCAAGGGTCCCTTACAAAAACTAGTAATCATCTGGATTTCAATAAAGCAACTTATTCAAGATGACACTGTTTCCAGATATACAATCAGATAATTTATTATTTTTAGGAACTAGCCCCTTCACCTCCCTGCAAGTGCTCATCCAGGTGTAGGGTTTAGATAGGAGAAATTGTTTCCAGCAGAACAGATGAGGTGCTGTGTTTGGGAAAATGACACTGTGCCCACATCCTCAAGCCCCACACCCCAATTTAGATATAGGGGAACCTGACAGACATTTTCTCCCCTTTGGTTTTCCTCCAGAACAATCTCCATAATGCCATACTGCTCCAACTCCACTAGACAGCTCCATTTCTTAGGCTCAGTTACTGTTCCAGTCCCACCCTTCTTGCATTTTCAGTACCTGCTCTGTCTTTTGCAGGCAAGGGATTTCTTCCTTTAGGCTGCACCCAGCCTGTACCCAAGGGAGTAGAGAGAATGTTTTGACACCAACCTCTCACCCTGGCTCCAAAATCCCCCTCTGACAATGCCTATGTTACTGCATCTCTATGCACCAAGTTCTAGTCTCATCATCGTTGTTCCCTTCCTAAAAAAGGAAGTATGGCTAGGGGAGGGTGAGCTGCTGTCATCTGGGGTAAATGAAAGAAAGAAAAGGACATGGAGGGGCACAGCCAGGGGAGCACTGCATGTCATAACACCTGGGCAGAGACTACACAGCCCCACTGTAGTTTGGTATCTTCTCAAGTGCTTCCCTGTGGCCTGAGAGAGTCTGCAGCATGTTTGCACATGCACACACACTCCTCCCCCATCTAGGGGGACCATATTTCCAAAAAGGGAGATGGAACACCATGTGGGGCTGGCCCTCCCCTTCCCCCCTAATCCTAACTCACCTGAGCCCTCCTCTCCCCATCCAGGGGTGGCAGTGCTCCTCACCCTCAAGTGCTGCCCACATTCCCCACCTCCCACCCACAGTAGCATCAGTGCTTATCCCTCTCCACATGCTACTCCATACGCCACTTTTCTTTTGACAGAAGCAGGTGTTTGTCTCATTTACTCTTGCCCACTAATTAAATTGAACAGGAGCAAACAGAACAAGTACCCACATTTGCCAAAAGACAGCAATTTTAAAATAAATAAAATGGGGCCTGTTCTGGCCAAAACAGGACATGTAGCCATCCTCCCTTTTCAAACACACTCTTCCTCAGGGGTCCACAACTGATCAGGCTAGCAAGACTCTGGTTACCAGGAGACAGCAGTCAAAATGAGATCATCATAAGTTTAAATGCCCTTCATCTGTCTTCAAGTTCCCACCACTCCCAAGCTAATGTCAAATCTTCTGTCTTTCACAGGCCCTTTCTTTTCCTGCAATTGCAGTAACTCACCACCTCCTTCAGCTTCCTACTACTTTTTCTAAGCAAGCTTTGTTCAGCTGTGCCTCCTCATTACCTGCTGTTGGCTAAGCCCTAGGGTATTAGAGGAGCAAGCCACCCTGTTACAGACTAGCAACACTAATTCAATGATGTTGGACACAGCTACCTGGAGCAACACCAAAGACTACATAGTGACTGTCACAGGTGTCCCTCATCAGTGTTGCGACTCCTCCCAGCTGCTCTGCAGATTAACTACTTCCAGGACTGATAGTCCTCTCTTCCTTACAATCACACATCCTACTACCTCTCACTGGTGTGGTCCTGCAACAGCTCGCAATATTACTTCCTTTCCAGGGAAACAAAATCCCAAAGTCAACTGTCCCAGACATACTACTGGTCTACACCTCAGTTGGAACCACTTTCCCGAGGTTAGAAGGAGATCCCACATTCAACCTACATGCCAGGTGTGAGTGAGTTTATATCAAGCTACTGGGATCTGCTTACTCCCAGGTCTTACTGCTCTTTTCCTGCATTCCTACCTGAAGCTCCTAGGCTTACAAGCCCCAACTTCTACCTCTCAGCAGACCATCTCCCTAAAAACCCTATTTGCTGCCAACTTCCTGGCTTGACACTAGCCCTGCCTATTCCTATTCAACTGGGTGCCAGCTTCAATAAATCCTCAGGTGTTTATCAGGTTAATTGACCTCACTTGCCCTGTTTTATCTTATGTGAGATGATGCCTCATCACAGTGCCTATGAGGCTTTTCTCTCACTCCCATGCTCATCAACTCTTTTCTTTCCAGTGCAGCAAGTGCTGGAAGGAGAGTATCATGGCAGGCTGTAACCCTCAGTGTCACAGATCCAGAGGACTTGCTCTAGGACCCAGTTTGTAAGCAGTCCCTTAGAGGTGACCCCTGTAGAGTGCCAGACCTCAATCCACCTATCTCCACAAATGCATACCTGTAGCCTATGGCTGTGTTCACACACAGGCATTATTTTGATACCAGTTGTGTCGAAACAACTTGTATCGAAATAATGCCTTATTTCAAAATAACTTAATTCGAATTAACAGTTTGTTAATTCAAATTAAGGAAAAAAGCTCAAAGCGAAATAGCAGTTTCAGGTAACAGTTATTTCAAAACAAATCACTGTTGTTTCGAGACAACATGTTCGGACAGCATTGTTTCGAAACAATCGTTTCAAAATAACATTGTTTCATCCCCACATGGGGTTTAAGTTGTTTCAAAACAACCATGCATCGTGTGAACAGGGTATTTCTTATTTTGAAACAACCTCTGTTGTTTTGAAATAAGAGTGCTGTGTGAACACAGCCTATAAGACTTAAAGCAGGGTCTTTGGGCACCTGTGATCCCTGTGCGAATCTGCAGCCATGACATCTTTATCATCCGGACACACGGCAGGGAGGCTCTTGAAGATTTTCACAGAGATTTCAATAATTTCCACGACACCATCAAATAGAGCCTGGAACACTCCACACAGGAGATCCACTTTCTTGACACTACAGTACAAATCAGGGATAGACATATCACCACCACCCTATACCAAAAACCTACTGATCAGTATAGTTACCTACATCCTTCGAGCTTCCATCCTAAACACACCACACAATCCATTGTCTACAGCCAAGCCCTAAGATATAACCGCATCTGCTCTGATCCCTCAGACAGAGACAGACATCTTGAGGATCTCTATCAAGCATTCTTGAAACTACAGTACCCATCTGGGGAAGTAAGAAAACAAATTGACAGAGCTAGACGGGTTCCCCGAAGTCATCTACTACAGGAGAGACCCAAGAAAGAAAGCAACAGAACACCACTAGTCACCACATACAAATCTCAAGTCAGACCTCTGCAAAAGATCATTAAGGACCTACAGCCTATTCTAAAAGATGATCCCTCTCTCTCTCAAGCATTAGGAGACAGACCACTCCTTGCTTATAGGCAGCCCCCTAATCTTAAACAGATACTCACCAGCAACTACAGATCTAACAACAAGAACATTGAAGCAGGCACACACCCTTGCAAAAAACCATGCTGCCAAGTCTGCCCACATATCTACACAACAGACACCATCATAGGTCCTAATCAAGCCTGCTACTCCATCAAAGGCTCATTTACCTGCTCATCTACTAATGTGGTCTATGCCATCATGTGCAAGAAATGCCCCTACACCTTATATATTGGACAAACAGGACGATCGCTCTGTAAGAGACCGAATGAGCACAGAGCTGATATCAGAAATCAAAGAACAAAGAAACCAGTTGCTGAGCACTTCCATCTTCCTAATCGCTCGATGATGGATTTGTTAACGACTGTCGTTAGAGATGTACCTGGGACATCAAGACTCCAAAGAGAAACAACTGAACTCGAATTAATATGCAAGCTAAATTCTGTGAAAGCAGGACTCAATGGAGATTATGGGTTCTTTTCACATTACAAAGGGTAATTTGACTTCAGGCTTCCCATTCTTTAAGCCTGTAAACTGCTCTGATTTGCTGTTACTTTATGACCTGATCCTATGTTTTACACCCCCTTGCATTTAGTTTCATTCCTTTCTGTAAGTTCACCCATCTTCGAAGCATCTGAGGAAGTGGGATCTTCTCCCACGAAAGCTCATGCAAAAATATAAATCTGTTAGTCTTAAAGTGCCACACAACTGCTTGTTGTTTTGTAATGTATACCCTCAGGATCCACTGCTCTCAAGTATTTGCAGGTACAGTAGGCAGCTTCCTTAGGATAAGATAACTATTTATAAGTCACCTAGCAGACAGAATCAGCAAGTGATTAGGTTAGCACAGAGGAGCACAGGACAAGCCACATAGTTCATCCTGGCCAAACTAGTGCAATCAGCCAGAGACACTGTTATGGATTCCCTTTTTGGCTGTTTCACTCCCTGTTGTACATAATCTGACAAGAGGGCTGATGACTCCCTCCAGAAGTCTTTTTTTTTTTTTTTTTTTGTGGTATCCTGACACCTTTTGAGCCACTATTTGCAAGCAGAGGCCTTTGCTCTGTTTCCCTAGAGCAGAGGTTCTCAACCTTTTCTCTGCTGTGGCACACCTTGATACCTTTAATTGTTTTGAGGCACACCACCATATAGTCTCTAAATGAATGTATGAATATTCATGAGCCAATCCAGAACTCGAGAAGTTTTTAAAAAATTCTGAGGCACACGCTCAAACCTGATGGCACACCTGAGTGCCATGGCACAGTGGTTGGGAAACACTGCCCTAGAAAGGAGTGTGGTAGTGATAGTGAGGCTGGCAGTTTAGACTGAGAAATCTTCCTCTGGATTGCTAAGTGAGAGTGTCTTGCCCATAGGTTCCTATTGTCTTTTCCAGACTCTCCATTAATAGGTGTTAGTTTCAGCAAGTTCTGGCCAGTTGCTTAATTCCCTGTTCATTCAATGCCACACTGGATAGTTACACAACATCATGTTGCATGCTCTGCTCCCAAAGCAGCTTTAATCATTTGCACCCACTGGGTAGCAATGCAAAGAAGAGGTAAACTGAGGCATGCATGAGCGGTATAAAAATATTAGAGAATTCCCTCTTCAGCATATTCAGTCAACACCCAACCCATGTGAAAGCTACAGGGGTTAAAGTAGGGGAGGAACACACTGGAACACCATTCCAGGTCCCACAAATTTTAGGGGCCAGCATTTTGGGGCCTGTAGTGTTCACCTACAGGAAGACATTGTCACGTGTCAGTTTAGGGTGGCCAGAGGGATGGCAGGCCCCCAAAACCTAAACCAAAGTAAAGTTATGCTAGGCTGCCAGCTAAAACTGCAAATTGCCAGCCTCTCCTGGAGAAAGAGGAAGTTGCTAAACACCAAGTGGCAGTTCCCCCCCCCCCCCGCCACCGCGGGTTCAGGGGGAGTCTGGCTCAAGCGGCAGGCTTGTTCTGCTTTTGGCTTTTGCTCTTTAGTAACCCTTGCTTGTTTGTATCAGGATATAAAAGGGAAGCCACTAGAAAGGATGGGCAAGAGTCTCTCTCGAGTCTGAAGATGCCGAGAGTTGGGGGTCTCGGTCCATTTGAAGGGGGCCACTCACCCTGAGGTGGAGGTGTAGTCACTCATGCCAGGAGATGGCTCTCCCCTGGGTTACATGATGGTGAGTGTTAGGGTTTAATTTGACTGTAATCCAATAAAGTTTGTACTGTGCTTCATTCCTGACTCAGGTGTTGTCTTCACGCGGAATCCAAGAACCTGGCTCGAGGCCTGCTCGAGACAGGGCCCCTAAAAATAGAATAAGGGGGCAGAACAGCATTCCAGTGCATCCCCCTTACTTTAACCCCTGCCACCTTGTGCTTCCATTTTGGGCTCTCAGAATCACCAAGAGGCAGGGCAAGCAGCAGTACAGTCAAGAGCAGGAACTGCGAGGTGGCAGTGGGCAGAGAGCACATGGCACAGAGCTGCTGGGTTGGCTGGGAGTGGAGCAAGTGGGAGGATCATGTGTGGCAGACACACATGATTACTCTGCTCCCAGCCAACCTAGCAGCTCCACAGCATGTGATCTCCACCTTGCAGTCACCATTCCTGGCTGCACTGCTGCTGCTTGCCCCACCTCTTGGGGAGTCCGAGAGCCTGAAGGGGAAGCACAAGGTGCTGTGCCAGCAGGAGGTGGTGGTGGTGGTGGTGGATGTGGGGAGCCAGAGACTGGGGGTGGGAATGGAGGGATCCAGAGTAGTGTGAATCACTGAAGCAAGGGTTTGGGATGGTGGGCTGGGGGAGATGGAGGGAATTAGGGGGGCTGGGGAAGGGGGAGGGGGGCATGGGGACAAGGAGACTGGGTAGGTGCTGGTGGGGGCTAGGTAATGGTGGAGGGGACTACAAAGGGCTGGAGGAGGTTGGGGGGTTGGAGTGGCAGCTAGGGACAGTGGGCTGGGGAGTTGAGGAGGAGGTTGGTGGCTGAAGGCAGGGAATGGGGACAAGGAGACTGAAGGAGGCTGAGGAGGCATGGAGGAGCTTGGGGGCTGAAGGGAGGTGAGGACTGTGGGTGGGGTTAGGAGGGCTGGAGTGGGGGTTTGGAGGTACAGAGCTTAAGGAATGGGGGATTGGGGCTGAGGATGACATGGGGAAAGAGGGGTCTGATGTGGACACTAGTGAACAAGGGTGGGTTGATGTGAATTTGCGGCTGTGCTTCATTTGTGAGGAAAGAGCTGGTGGGACTCAAGCAGTTTGTTTTGCACTCATATTATCACTGGGGCCCACACATGCATGAAGGTGGCCCAGACAATATGGGAAGCTAGCCCAGAGATTAGGAGGGCTCTGGGGCCCCTCAAATTATACTTTAACCACTGGAAAGATATAGAAATAAAGTAAATATTTCCTTATACTTTCAGCCCCCCCCCCCCTTTCAGCACTCAGCATTAGCCTGACTCTGCTCCTATTAAAGTTAGTGATGAAATTTCTATTAAGCCAATGGAAGAAAAGTTAGACCAACAAAGAGGATTTTGATAAAACCTCACCCAAAGGTCTTGCAATACCAAAAGCAGTATTATAGAACTCTGTAGTTAGGTCAACATATTGTATAAGACCTTAATAATGATTTATATGATTTCCTTTATGGGGAGGGCTTATGCATCTACATGCAGGATAGAGGCCTACATGAATAATTATGATACAGGAACACATCTTAGTGAAAGGATTATACTTTTGCACAGGGGGAACTTTAATTAATATTGGTGAGGGGTGGGGGCTGGTGAGGAGGATTTCTGGCTGGAATTAAATTTGCATAGAGAAGGTGGTAGAATCCCTGTTAATATACTTTAGTTAACTGAAAGAAAAATCCCACAGAAAACATGTTAGTATAATTGTTTTAATTTTACAGGGCTGCAAGATGTTGCAGGTGATCATACAGTAATTACTGTGCAAAGAGCACATTAAGAAAAAGCATAATTCAAAATGACTTCATTGTTCCAACTGCTGATTTGAGAATAGAAAACACTCCCAGTACTATTATAAATAGTAGAAACATTGGCAAACTTCACAGAAAAAAAATTCTTATGTGATGTTTGCCAATTTCACAGCTCTACAGGTAGTTAACTTGTTTAAATAAACCTTTGTAATATGCTCCACAATTACCCACTACAAACATAATTATTGTATTTATTAGGCACCTAGCCATTGTCTGATGATTTAGCAACCTTACCCTACAAACATCTTTGACATGTAGTGTATCAAAACAAATTGACATGCCATATGAAAGGCACAAAGGATTTTAAAAACTGAGGGGCTTTAAACCTAGTAGTGTCTGTGATGGCAAGTTCCAAAGGGGTGACTGTGTCAGTCTAGTTCAGCAAAATGAAAAAGGAGGCTTGTGGCACTTCTAAAGACTAACAACATGCAATAAATAAATGTATTAGTCTTCAAAAGTGCCATAAGACTCCTTGGGCTATGTCTACACTGTCACCGTTTTTTTAAATAGTTATTTTGAAATAACTATACAGTGATTAATTCAAACTAATTATTTCAAAATAGTGAGTCTACACAAGACTCCTATTTTGATATAAAGTAAGAATTAGCACTGCGAGTTAAGGAGTCTGCATTAGACTGTCTAACTCAAAATGGGCCCCCCCCCTGCCGGGGGGAAGGATTCCCCAGTGGGGCTGGGACTCCCCCCAGCCAGGCACTGTTCCCCATGGGGGAGAGATTCCCCCTGGTAGAGCTTTGTTCCTCCCGGGGGGAAGGAACTCCCAGGAGGCTCCCTTCCCTGCTGGGGGCAGGAAACCCCTGACAGGGCTACTTCCCCCCTCCCAGCCCCTCTCTTCAGGCTGGGAGGGCTAGGAAAAAGATAAGATATCAGGCTCCCAGCTGCTTGCCTCTCCCTGCAAGCAGCTCAGAGCCTGGTCAATTTGCTGGGAGCCCAATCTGATTCCTATCCCCTTCCTTGCCCCCCCAGCCTGAACAGAGGGGCTGGGGGGGCAGATTTCCATGCTGGGGGGGATTAGCCCTGCCAGGGGTTCTCTGTCCCTAGCAGAGAAAGGAGCCCATCAGGGGTTGCGTGCCCCCAGTGGGGAAAGGAGCCAGTCAGTGGTTCCCTGTCCCTGGCAGGGAACACAGCCCCACCAGGGGTTCCCTCCCCCGGTGGGGGAACCCCTCCCCTGGCAGAACACTGACCCTCTGTAGTTCACTGGCTGGCTGTTTGGGAGTGCAGCCCATCTGGGAGAATGCAACCCCAGCCGGGAAAGTGGCCCCCCATCCCTCCCGCAGAACAGAGCCCACCCAGGGCATCTTTCCCTGGTGGGGAAACCAGCCCCCTCCCCCAGTGGGGAAGCCAGCAGTGTTGGGGAATTCTCATGGAGCAGAATGCAGCACTGGCCAGGGTAATTCCTGCCCTTTATTTCAAAAAAAGCCAACTCCACATTTTGGAAGGGCTTTTTTCAAAATAACCATTTTGAAAGAGTTTCTTTTTTGAAATAAAAGTAAGTTTAGTGACTTTGAAAAAGTGCTTTGATAGTTTGAAATACCAAAGTGCTTATTTCAAAATAACTAAATACCTGCATGGACATGGAAAAGGTTTTTTTTTAAATAAGCTTCCTTTTATTAAAAAAAACCAAAAAATCAAAAAACTTTTCAGTGTAGCCATATCCCTTGTTTGTCCCGTGGTAGCATTCACTCATCTCTGGTGCCACCCAGTGGTCAGGGAGGGCATGGTAGATTCTTTTCTTTCCTGGCTCCCCCTTTTGATACTAACTCTGATCCCGTGGTGGTCTGCTGCTTCTATTAGTCAGTCCTCCAGACAGGTCACACATTGATGTCAACCTCTTCCAGGCTATACAAAGAGTCCATCGATTGGGATCATCCTTAAGGTCAGGGATCAGCAACCCAGGCTCAGTGAGCCACCTATGGCTCCCAGCAACTCCTTCTGGCTCCCTGGCAATCTCCTCCAGGCAGCCAGGTGTGCTTTGGGTACTCCCACCTGGCCCCACCATCGTGGCCAAATCAGGGGTGCCCCTACCACAACCACTTGAGCCAGAAGCAGCGCAGAGGCTGCGCCATGGCCCCTAGTGCTGGCAGGGGGTGTGCAGACAGCACACTCTCCCCCAGCCCTCTCTCTGCTGGTGGGGTGGAGCAGCACTGCCTCACCTACCCCCAGCCGGCTGTCCCTCCCAAGAGTGGCCAGCAGAGAGCTGCAGCTTGTGGAGGCAGAGCCCTGTAATGGTCCCTCCGTGGAGTTCAGGCCGCTTCAACCCCACCACCCCAGGACTGAATGGGCCTGATCCAAGCCATGGAGGCAAGACAGCCTCTGTTCAGCCCTTGGGTGGCCAGGTCAAACCAGCCTGAACTCCGAAAGGGCCCCACTTCCACAAGCTGCATCTCTCCACTGACTGCTCTTGGGAGGGACGGCTGGCTGGGGTTAGGTGGAGCAGTGCTGCTCTTCCCTGCCAGCAGAGGAAGGGATGGAGGGAGTGTGTGCTGCCTGCACACCCCCCACCGGCACTAGGGGCCACAGCACAGCTTCTGAGCTGGCTCAGTCTCATGCGGTTGTGGTGGGAGTGTGGGGGGAAATAGCTCTTCTGTTCTTTTGGGTTGCCAACCCCTGCTCGAGGACAAGCAACGAGCTTGTACATATGCTCTCCGCACTCTGGGGTCTGGGTCTCAATATTGACCACTCTGTCCTCAGGGCCTCTTCTCATCTATATTCCTCATTGTAACTCAGAAACATCTTGCTACCAACTGGTAGAAGGTACATAGGATGTACTGTTATACAGCCAAACATGTGAAATATAATTCACTGGCAGGTTACATGGGAAAAAAAAAACAAAAAAACAAGGAGTCGTGTGGCACTTTAAGACTAACAGATTTATGCTTATCTGACGAAGTGGGATTTTCTCCCACGAAAGCTCATGAAAAAAATAAATCTGTTAGTCTTAAAGTGCCACATGACTCCCTGTTTTGTTTGTTTTTTTGCTGGACTAGACTAACACGGCTATCCCTTTGGAAATTGACAAGGTTACACGAAGTCTCTGCTGACTGTCAGTAGCCCACTCGCTATCTTAGTCCTTGTAAAATGTATATAATGACAGTATCTGAGTTATTCATCTTTACTGAAAACTGCATTTTTAAAAGTGACGTGATTTAACGCAGGTCAGCAGAAGGTGATAAACAGGTACCACCAGACAGCAGGCACGAGATGTTTATCTCCTTTGCTTATCATTGTCTTACTGTGTAATTCTGTTTGCATTGCTGAGCCTGATACTAATGAAGAGATTGCAAAATCACCTGAAAGAAGACCTGCATGAAAAACAAAAAACAAAACAAAACAGCAGGAGGGTGTTATGTTTGCTACTAAGATCAAAGGATTAACCTGGTATATCCAGAGAATACAAGATCACAATATTCTTCATTAAGGAGACAAACGGCTATTGTATTCCATCTTAGGAAAGGAGGTTCACAGCCAACTTGGACGAAAGACAGCACAAAGACTTTGAGTAAGCTAAAGTTCATTAGGCAGGAAAGTATCTTGTTAGTTAAGTCTAGGCTCTCTAGTACACATTAGGGTGTTGTTTTACATATAACAATTTCTTTCCAATAATTTTGCTTGCTTCTTCTTGAATCTTCTCCTTTGTTAATTAAATGTATACTCATTTTCACTATAAACATTGTTCCCCAATCCCAAATGAGGTTCAGGTCCGGGGTTCCAGTAGCAAAAATCACCGAGATGCAAATAGCAGGTAGAACACGTTTTATTACCTAAAAGATTACTTAACTAATAGCTAGACAAAATGATACACTCAGAGTTTAAAATAAAGTAATATAGACAGGCTTACAATCCAATCAGCAGTTGTGGACCCCTTTTGTGACCACAGATATCAGCTGGGGGAGTGTTTTGTCTGAGGCACCTCTGTACAAGATCTGATGGTGAAGTCCAGTAAAGTCAGGGAAACAGGCTATTGTTATAGTCCAGGGGTTTTAAAAAATCTGGGCAGTAATTTGTCAATGCAGTACGTAGAAGTTCTCTCAAGTGCTGATCTCTAAGTATTGCACAATGTTTCAATTTAACAGATTTTATTATGGAATACAATGCTTCACAGCAGTAAGTTGTGCCAAAAATTGAAAGTAGTCTACAGTGCTAAACTTTTCTCCTTTATATTCTCCTTTCTTAGTGTTCCGTGTCATGTTTAGGACTTGTAAAACATGATTTATTTTAACAACGAGTAAACCGCATTATGGCCTATGAGAAAATCTAAACATGCTGTGGCTTCCCCGACAATGCCACGCTTCTTCCCCTGTCTCTTACCATGCCACTGCTTCTCTGCTGTCCCAGACCATGCCGCATTTCTCCCACCCCCTCTGGCCCTGACCATGGCATGGCTTCCCTGCTGGCCCCAACCATGCTGTCTTTCTCTCCTGTCCCCAACCATGCTGCACTTCTCCCCCCCGTCTCCCACCATGCTGCCCTTCCCTGTCATGCTCTTCCATGAGCTGCATTTTTTCTTTGAAGAGCCGCATACAGCTCACAAGCTGCAGTTTTTAGACCTGATCCCATGTCTTACACTCTTGATGTCCCATTGATCAAGACTACAAAGAGAAACAGCCAAAGTCGACCTAATATGCAAATTAGATTTTGCAAAAACAAGACTTAATCATGACTATGGATTCTTTTCACATTCTAACAAGTAATTTGACTTCACCCTCCCTCTATGTGCTGTTTCCTAGAGTTTGAATCCTTACAAATGCTCTGATTTGCTGTTGCAGTATGACCTGATCCCATGTTTTACACTCCCCTGCATTTATTTTCATCCCATTCTATAAATTCCACCTCTTCAAAGCATCTGAGGAAGTGGGATTTTCTCTCACGAAAGCTCATGCGATAAATAAATAAATCTGTTAGTCTTTAAGTGCCACAAGACTCCTTGCTTTTTTTGCTTTGCTAGACTAACACAGCTGCCCCTTTGGAACTTGGCAAGAGAGCTTGGAGTGTGCCTATCACTGACCTGTAGATTGAGAACGGGGCCAGGGAAGGCCTGAATGGAAGTGCTTCTGTTACCGATAGCTGGTAGGTTTTGGCACTGACCACCCCCCCACCCCCCTGCCGCAAGTACATACAAGGAGGCTTCTTCATTCTAACAGCATGGGCCTCACAACCCTAAGTACTTCCTGGAAGCATCATAACCGTTATCATTCTATGACTTCTATGTTGAGTGCTCCTAGGAGTTATTAGGCGAACCCAGGCCTGTTCATGTCTGACTCAAATCCTGGGCTTACCTTGGTGATAAGTATCTAAGTCCTGCACCCTGGAGCACTGTACTGCTACCTAGCTGGATCACTTCCTACCCCTCTTTCCACAGCAGATATAGACCTTAAATCAAGGACAAAATACCAAACCTTCTGAGAACGAGAGTCTCTTCCCTTTGGGTTTGTCAACATCATTACAGCCAGATGTCAGAAAGCAGAAACAGAGACTGTAAATCAGTTTATTGATGCTGCCTTAGTTAGCTGTCCTGTTCCTTTAAACATTTTAGGTGAGGTGGGGTTGCTTTGGCCAGGAGGCACTGCTTAATTCCTTTCTCACTAATACAGGCTTTGTATATCCTATCACAGGGCTTCATAGCTTTGGCATTTGCTTTCTATTTTAATTTAAAATAGCCCAGATATGATGACCATCATGGGATCGTGCTAAATTAATCTCTTCCCTTAGATATTTGAAAATGAGGTGAGAACTGAATTTTAAGTATGGGGAATTGTTGGAGGTGAAGGAAGATTAGAGTTTTTAAATGTTACCTAGCTTATTGCTGCTGGGCTATATTCAGTTATATTGCTGCATTTATAGACTTATTTGTGATGGGGTTTAGACTTTTTGTAAATACAAACAAATACAAATAATCCTGATTTATCAGGGTTGTGAGGGAGAACATTTCAAAGAGATGAATTTATAAGCAGTAGCCAATCTGCTTCTGCATTATCACTGTGATACACTGAGCATCACAAACCTCTGGTACTAGGTCATGTGAAAAGGAATTCACAGGAAAATACGGTTCCTGCTTCGAGCTTTGCAACCTCCTTTGGACCACAGCACAAAAAATAAATGTAACAAACTGTATGAGGGAAGAAGGAATGAAGATTTATGATAGGATCATAGAATCATAGGGTTAGAAGGGACCTCATGAGGTCATCTAGCCCAACCCCCTGCCAAAAAAGCAGAACCACTCCCACTAAATTATCCCAGCCAGAGTTTTGTCCAGCCAGGCCTTAAACATCTCCAAAGATGGAGATTCCACCACTTCCCTAGGTAGCCCATTCCAATGCTTCACCACTAGCCCAGTAGGAAAGTTTTTCCTAATATCCAACCTCGAGCTCCCCAGCTGCAACTTGAAACCATTGCTCCTTGTTCTGTCTTCTGTTACTACTGAGAACAGCTGAGCTCCACCCTCCTTGGAGCATCCCTTCAAGTAGTGGAAGGTTGCTATCAAATCCCCACTCAGTCTTCTCTTCTGCAGGCTAAATAAGCCTACTTCCTTCAGCCTTTCTTCATAGGGCTTGTGCTCCAGCCCCTTGATCATTTTTGTGCCCCCTGCTGGACTCTTTCTAATTTGTCCATGCCCTTTTTGTAGTGGGGAGCCCAAAACTGGACACAGTACTCCAGATGCGGCCTCAACAGTGCCGAATAGAGGGGAATGATCACATCCCTCAATCTGCTGGCAACACTTCTTCTGATGCAGCCCAGTATGCCATTGGCCTTTCTGGCAGCAAGAGCACACTGCTGACTCGTATCCAGCTTCCCATCCACTATGACCCCCAGGTCCTTTTCTCCAGTGCTGCTATTTAGCTGATCACTCCCCAGCCTGCAGCAGTGCATGGGGTTTTTCGGTCCCAAGTGCAGGACTTTGCACTTGTCCTTGTTGAACCTCATGAGATTTCTATTGACCCACTGCTCCAATTTTTCTAGGTCTCCCTGAATCCTGTCCCTGCCCTCCAGTGTGTCTGCCATTCCCCCCAGCCTGGTGTCATCCACAAACTTACAGAGTGTGCAATCTATCTCATCATCCAGATCATTAATGAAAATGTTGAACAGAACTGGCCCTAGGACCGACCCCTGGGGCACACCACTCGCTACTGGTTGCCAACTAGACATGGAGCCATTGATTCCTAAAGGCTGAAACTATTGATCTAGCCCAGACGTGGCCAAACTGTGGCTCGCACGGTGCATGCAGCTCTTCAAAGGTAAAACGACAGCTCCCAAAGAACTGAAAAAACAAAGCCGCATCAATGTTCCTGGCTGCACCAAGAAACATTCTCCCTGGTGCCAGCAGGGATGGGGGAGGACAATTTAAGTGTCCGGTCCCCCGAGCATTCTTCAGATGAATGCTCAGGGTGGAACAGCACACCTCTGCTGGCTGCCCAGGTAAGCTGAAGGAGGCTGGGGGGAAAGGGCAGTTCCTCTTCCCCGGCAGCCAGAGCTGGTCTCTGGGCTGGGGTTTGTCCTCTTCCCCCGCCGCAGCCAGCGCCGGGCGGGGGTTCCTTCTCTTCCCCTGCGGCGGCCAGAGCGAGGCAGGGGTTTCTCCTTTTCCCCTGCGGCGGCCAGAGCGAGGCAGGGGTTTCTCCTTTTCTTCTGCCGTGGCCAGAGCCGGGCAGGGGTTTCTTTTCCTTCCCTGCCGTGGCCAGAGCCAGGTGGGGGTTTATCCTGCTCCCCCGCCATGGCCAGATCCGGGTGGGGGTTTCTCCTCTTTCCTTGCTGTGGCCAGAGCCAGGTGGGGGTTTGTCCTCTTCCCCACCAGGGCCAGAGCCAGGCAGGGGGTTTATCTTGTTGCCTGCCCTGGCCAGAGCTGTTATGTACCGCGTTGACAAGTTACGCCCCAGATTTTAAAAAACTCACCACTAGCCTGCAGTCTTTTACATCAAGTGACAGCTAAATTTTTATAGGCCTAGTTTTCATTGTAACTTTATGTAAATGTTACAATTTGACATTAGTTGATTGTAGGATCATTGTTTGCTCTCTTTTTAGAATAAAATTAAACTTTGCAATCAATTTTAAATGTAGTGATTTTAGAGTAGGTAAAAGTATGGAAATGCCTCAGTGCAGCTCTTGAGGATTTCGTAATCAACTTGTGTGGATCTTGAGTTCCGTAAATTTGGCCACCCCTGATCTAGCCAGTTCTCTATCCACCTTACAGTCCACACATCCAAGCCATACTTCCTTAACTTGCTGTAGGTCTTTTTAGTTACATAAATCAGCTGTGTGCATAAGTTGATGGTTTGGTTTCATTTGCAGTGTAAAAAATAAATTAACATTAGCAGCTATCCCCAGTTGTGGCTGATACTAACCATTACAGGTTTGGCTGATTCCTTGTGTCTCAGTACAGCCAAATACCAAGATGAGCGATTTTAGGACCGTGTCAGAATCATGTTTTTGTTGTTTGGTTATCTGGGATGGCACATTGTGTTGTCAACAGAACAGAAGCAAAAGAAAGGATCAGTCTCAAATCTGCTGGGAAAAAAAAAAGTAAAGCCTATGAGTTAATTGGTACAACATAATTTTCTAAAAAAGTTATTTAGTTATTTATTGCAACAAATACCAACTTGATTTGTGTAATCCATATGCCTAAAAAGAAGCAATCTCTTTTAAGGATTTCTTAAGGCTGGGTTATGTTGCTGGGCAGATTTAGCTGCCCAGAAACCAGAACCTTCTGGTAACAGGGAGTGGCAGAGTTTTGAGCATGTTCCACAAGTTTCTATTGTTGTTGTGAGCAGAAAGCTGGGAGCAGCAGCCCAAAGAGGAGCAACTACAGAGAACTGCAAGTCTACATGCTCAGTCAGGGGAGTCGCTGGCTCCTGGCACATAGGGCACGTGCCCCAAGTCCTAGCACCAGTGCCCTGAATGTCCGGGGCTGCCGCCGGAGGTCCCTGCTGCTCCCAGCCCAGTCTCTGGCTGGGAATTCAGGCCAGGCTGCCTGCGGTGGCACCCACCTCTCCTGACCCTATCCCCGGCCCTGGCTGAGGATCCAGGGCCAAGCAGGCGGTGGCAGGAGCCCGAGGCCGGATCGGGCCCCAGTGGAGAATCGGGGGTGTGGGAGTGTGGTTTGCAGCCAGGGGGTGGGGCCTGTGCCCATGCCATGGGTCTTTCCCCGAGGCAGCAATGCTCCTGTGCTCAGTTATTGAGTGAGAGGAGCTGAGCCAGGAGTGGACTGCTGGATGGTTTCTCCTTGCTTTGGACTATTTTGCAGGGGAGTTTTCTGTTGTGCGAATAAGAGCTGTTTGACTGGTGGACAGGCTTCATGGTGCTGGTTGAAGAGAAGAAAGAAAGGACTGCATGGATTCCAGCTGAAGATTCCTGCAGCCAGAGAAGATGAGGATTGCTTGTTTTGCATTCAAGCCTCAAGGACTTAAGAAACTGCAATTGAGATAATGGTGACTCCACCTGAACTTTGGGACTCTTGGGTTTCTTACTGGTTTCTTTAAATTCATTTTGGTTTCTTAGGATAAGGTCTCTTAAGTTAGTTAATAAAGTTTATTGTTATGTTTCTGCTGAGTAGTACTTTAATGTGGGATGGGAATGCTGAGCAATCTTTGCTTTGAGTCCTTTTACAAACTGGATCCTGGCTCTCCAGCTGCTTTCTCCTGGGGTTTCTCTCTGTAAGCACTGGAGAGGGGCTATTGAATGAATTATAGCCCACCTGAAGGTTACACTTGCTCCTGTCACAATGACAATGAACTGTTACCATCTCTAGTAATAGGCCTCTGGACTACATAATTCTTATTTTTAGAGGACTATAAAATAAGGCAAGATGAGTGAGGTAATATTCATTGGAACAATTTCTGTTGCTGGAAGGGACATGGTCTCAAAAGTGATGGTCCATTAAAAAATATTACCTCACTCACCTTGCCTCTGTCATATCCTAAGACCAACATGACTACAACAACATGGCAATACTCTGGAACCTTCATTTGTTTCCTAATGATGTCCTAGCAACAAGGCCAAATTCTCTTGTTTTCAGGACATAATGGTAAGACATCATCTGCAACACTTCACATTTTTTCTCAAATGCAAAAGGAAGATTTTGTTATCAAGAATCCCTTTTAATGCAAAATATAATAAAGTAAGCTAGGCATATTTGCTGCTCTTGCTCATTTTGTATAATTAAAATGAAAGGGAAATGTCTTATTTAGCCAGAATTCAGGGATGCTCTGTATTGTAGGATTCATAACTATAGAGTGTTTTCTTCATTTATACAATGCTCAGCACTACAACTGGTTGTACTTCTGATTTGCAAAATTATTCCATGGTTACTTCTTAATACCTGTAGAATAGGCAAACCCCCTATTTGAAGGCTTTGTCTACATGGTGCTATAGTTTGCATCAAAGGGTGTAAATTTTAGTGCACACTAGCGTGTCAAGCATTAACTAGTCCACATAGATCCTGATGGCATGCACTAAAAATTCCTTTACATATGTTAATGTTTTCCTGTTTCAAACAGTACTATCTTAGTGTCAAGCTCTGATTGGCTGACAGCTTCAGACAAAAGGGATTTACATAATTACTTTATGGTTATTTCTTAATAATTATACAATGAATCTGCAACTATCTTTATGCTGATTAGCTAATTTTCTATTGACCGTATTTTGGGTTAATTAACTCCCATTGTCCTCAGAGTTTACTTTCAACATTAAAGTTTATGCAGGTATGGTTTTAGCATAATAAACAAGAAGCAATCTTAAGTTATAACCAGGGCTGGATTAATGCAGGGGTTTTAGGGGCTGCAGCCCCAGGCTCACAACTACACAGAGGCCTCCAGCCCTGACTGAGGCACAGCATAGGTCTGCTCAGCCCCGGGGGGCCCTGCCATGGTGCTTCCATCCCTGTTGTGCCACTGCTGGCCTAGTCCCACCCCCTCATGTAGTGATCTGGCTGGCCTGCCCTACTGGCAGACCAGCAGTCTGGGGAGCAGAGTAGGAGTGCCACAGGTCACAGCCTTGGGCCCAAGCAGGTGGTCTGCACTAGACCCCAGCGGTGGGCAAGAACCCACCCACCCCATGGCTGGCTGTGATAGGCCCCAGAGTCAGTGTGCCCAAGTGCTGCCCCATCCAGTCCCCAGGCTGGCTGCTACTGAGGTGGGGGGCAGGGGTCCCATAAAAGAGGGTAGTGCAGGGCCCCAGGCATCTTAATCTGGCCCTGGTTATAATTATACTAGATCACTGAATTGGCAGACAAAATCCAATTAGTGGATTTTCAAAGAGTTTCCTACTGGTACCTTCCAAACATTCCAGTTGGTTTTGGCAGCCAAACATCACTGTGAGACAGGTTTGCTTCATGTTGCCCTTTTACCTCTTCATGTACCTCGGTACCTGCATTAAAGCTGTTGTGTGTGTTTCCACTTAGCGTCACTTTTCATGTCTTCCTCGTAAGTATCAGAGGAAATGCATTTCTCTCTCTCTTTGTACTCAAAAACAGCTTGATGTTTTGGCTCAATATAAAGAAAAAAAAAGTTCACTTTTTTGAAGAGATCAGGCTGCGATCCAGGAAAGGACTGAAACACATGTCTACTTCAAATTTAGATACATAAGAAAGAATTTAGATGAGTCAGAACCGAAGTCTAGAAAATTTCACTGTGAAAGGAGAACCTTTTTAAAAAGCACCTGAAAATGGGGATTTCAAATGGAAGTACGTACACAGCCTGCTGCTGGCAGAAGTACATATGCTGTAATCAGCTTCAGCACCATAAACTTCCGGAAGACAAGAACTCTTAAAAACATACATTCACTATCATAGTTTGGATACATTGTGTTCAAGTGAGTTTGAAATTAATGGAAGTCAGTTCACTGAGCTAAACTTTGGAGTCTTTCTATCTCATTAGTCCCATGGCCCTGACACATGAGAAATTCTTGCTATATTGCTTATTTTGAATGTAAACTAGAGAATGGAATATATTGAGCAGATTGCTCAAACAATGGTATTATATTAATGGTGCATCATTAGTAGCCCATGTGTTTTGATTTTTATGGAGTAATGACATATAACAAAAATCATTTTAAATCTTGCCATAGACTTTTTTTGTTATACAACCATTTTACTCATCTGTAGCAAGAGAAGCCACTTCAATTTGAGATAATGCACCAGATGTTAGGCAATAATTATCAGTCTAAAGTACTGTCAGTAAAATATTGTGTTTTTCCTATAGCAAAAGCTTTCCCCACACACCCTCTCATTTCTGGGCCTGAACCACAAACCACCTTTGGAAGTCTAACATTGTCTTCATGCAGTTTCTTGACATTACAGTGGGTGAATGGAAAGTTTCAGTGAAACCTTCCAGCTCTTGGTCCCTACTTGAGCCTCAGTAAACTTCTTTTAAATGCACCAACAAAATGTATCTTATTGTTGCAAATAGTTGAAAGGATACAGCTGTGTCAGATTCTAATCAGCTCCACCCTTCAGTCTGCATGGAATGACTTTCGTTGTAACTTATTCTGTGAGTCTAAAGTTGGCTCTAAAGCTCACCATTCATAATCGAGCCTCATTCTCTTGAATCACTCTCCCATCTGAAATGGTGTCTTTGGCATGAATCACTGATACACTTTGAAAAACTTTTCTATTTATCAAAAAGAGCGAGAGTCCTGTGGCACCTTATAGACTAACAGATTTCTTCAGGCATAGGCTTTCATGGGCTCCAACCCACTTCATGCATCTGACAAAGTGGGTTGGAGTCCATGAAAGCTTATGCCCGAAGAAATCTGTTAGTCTATAAGGTGCCACAGGATTCTCGCTGTTTTTGTTGTACGCAGACTAACATGGCTACCCTTCTGGAAATTTCTGTTTATCCAAGTCCACTCCAAATTGTAAGCTCTTCAGGACAGGGACTGCTGCTTTGTTTGCATTTGTACAACTTATAGCACAAGGACTGGTGCTTTTTTCGTATTTGGCAAGCAGAAGAAAGCTTTAGTTTAGACTGGATCCTCTGGGAATTCCTGTAACACAATAATAATAGGCTAGATTTTACCCAGTCCTGAGCAAGATCACCAAAGAGGCACTGGATGCTGGGCAGTTAGAAGGGAAGGAATGAAAGGTACAGGGAATCTTTCTCAACCCACACATTCACAAACAATTCTGGGAAGAAGCAATGTGCAGTCTTGTGAGCAAGTGCAGGCTAATGATACCAGCTATAGTAGCTCCCTGAAAGGGAAGGATGGGAGAGTACCAATAACTCTGAGTACCAACCAGTGAAAAACCCATGATGCACAAAATCAGTGATAGCTGAGCTGCTGCTCTGTGTGCATTGCTCTAGAGCCCCAGGGGAAATTCTGTCTGAGTCAGCTAGAAGTATAACCCATAAAATCCCACCGGAAGAAGCTTCAAGTACTCTGCAAAACCAGAATCTCCTCTTCCACCCCCATTCTCTTCAGAAAAAAACACAGTTTTAGCTTTTGATTGGGATTTTAGTGCAAATCTCACAGTATTTGGTGTTCTTCTAAAATCACCAGCTGCTGGAGATAAATAAATGCCAGAGAATCTTAATTTTTATCTGTAGAAAGTCAGTCTCTAGCCCTCATGGTTTCAGAGAACAACTTGGAAATGTGATCAAAATGAACCCTAATGGGTCAGAAACCAACAGACAAAAATAATATTAAAAAAAAATACCTATAATTATTTTTTAAAAATCTCCCATTTTAAAGCCAATCTCATTATTTGGATTTTTGAGCATTGAGGTAAGCAATTCATTGCTATTTTACTTCACCTAATAATATCCATCCATCTTAAATCAGTCACCCCTGTACAGAGAGGCAAAGGAGAAATTAATAGCTGATAAACAATATTTCTGGTGGTGCAACCTCATTCAACCCCCTCTCTTAAACACACACAGTTTCTAGCTCAGATGTGCTGCTAGATTAATTTTCCCTTTGTAGAGGGCATCCAGTCTCAATAGAGTAGGATGTTGCACAGCATCACACAATGTGAGTTTGGGGAAAACTAATGCAGGTTTGTAGTGTGTGTGTGAGTGTATGCATTTGTAGTAAACATATATATATATAACTGTTTTTTTAAAAAAAAAAATTAAATAGGTGAAGGAGAGAGAAAATATACAGACGCACTGTGAATGAAGTGTTAAATATAGTAAAACTGAGCTCTTCAGAAATGGCAGGGGAGGCAGTCTCCATTAAAGCCAAGATATCAAGGTCAAAAGACTTCTGTAAAATAAAATTCTGGCTTACATTGTATTTGTTTTGTATTGTGCAAACACTCTGTTCATCTACAGATATCATTTAATAACTGCAAGTGTCAAAAGTACTAGACACATAAAAAGAAAAATTCAAAATCAGAAAAATGTCACAAACCATTTAAAAGAGAAATACCATATATACAGTATAAATAGATGGCAATTAAATACTCACGGGTGGAGTTTCTCACTTAATTTGCAGTCTTTTGACATTTAAATCATAGCTTAAAAAAATCTCACTAATGCTAAAACACTGACAACTGAAGGGGTTCAGAGATTAAGTCTTTTTGCTCTAACTTTAATTACTTTTACATCATTTCAGTTAAGGGCATGGCACTTTAGTAGGTTATCACATTTCTCCTCCCAAGTGTTTTCAAAAGTCAAGTACAGTTTCCTCCGACTAAATATGTAGGGTATGAATTTTTTAGATGAATTACAGCAGAATAGGATGTGGAGAATTTATTATAGCTGGTATGTAAGCACTTAAAGAAGGTGGCAGTATTGCTCACATAAAATGCTGCCAATACAAGATTTTTTTTTGCAAGAAACCAATTGCAATCTAAGCATAAGTGTTGTACTTGGCTGATAAATTACATGCAGCCTCAAAAATTCCAAAAATAAACTCATATGGGATTTTGGAAGAAAGATGAATAAAAAAAAGACTGATAGTGAAGAAAAAATGGGGAACAAAAATCCATAGCTGAGATATGCTATTGATGTGTATGTGTGCATATACACCTTTCACACAAACTTCCCCCATTTTCAAAGCATCTGACGAAGTGTGATTTTCTCCCACAAAAGCTCATGCGATAAATAAATCTGTTAGTCTTTAAGTGCCACAGGATTCCTTGCTTTTTTTTTTTTTTTTTTTTTGCCAGACTAGACTAACATGGCTGCCCCTTTGGAACTATTAAAGTTAGTAACATTTCATTGGACTAGTTTCTGCACTATTTAAGTAAAAGTCAACTGCTTGAAATTTCAGTTCTCCAGCCCATAAACAGTAATATCTGCTGAGTTTACATTAGGGTCATTGTAAACATTAATTGTAAATGCACCCTGAAAGAGTGTCTACATGTCCTATGCACCACTAGTTTGCTATTTTGTGGGTTCAAGAGGAAGTGAAGTGGCCACTGGGTTTCAACTGATCACCTGTGCAACGGTGAATTTCACCCTAACATAATTTTTCATGTATTTTCTTGAAGCAGTAGGACACATAAATTAAATGCAATAATACCAGCGTAAATATATTCATTTAAGAGAGGCTAGGTGAGGTGTCACTAGCTCAGCAAAACAGACCTGGGCTGCTGTATTAAAAACATGTGAATGTGTTTGCTGTGAATATTAGGGATCAATTATAAATCAAATCAGATTGAGTCCAGTCCATTTTGAGATGCATTGCTATGAAATTAAAATTATTATAATTATGAAAAAAAGATTCAGGGGTCTGACCCAAAGCCCACTGAAGTCAATGGAAGTTTTCCATTGAGTTTTGGATCAGACTCTTGGATCACAACCCATTTGGACAATAAATGTCAATAGTAATCTTCTGTAAAACTGTGCCCCCGCAAACCTCAAGTTTCTCTGTGGTTGTTATTCTATCAACCAGATGATTTCAGAACAGTTCTGGCTAGGGCATCAGGAGGGCTGACATAAAACCTAAGAGAAAACGATAGAAAGACATTAGCATATGGACATGTCTTTACCTAAAAAAGGATCCCTCAGAGTTTTAGTGTTCTTAACAATAAACAAGAAAAGACATTGTTGCATATGCGCAATCAGACACTGTTGATTTGTCCCATTCACACTACTTTATCTCATGTCTTGGGTTTTTCCTTTGGGTTTTTTCTGGGGATTTTATCATTTTCAGAAAAAGAACAATGTCTCTTGAATATCTTTAACCCATACATGTATGTGGTAGTCAGGCTGCTGGTTTGATACACAATGATTTTTCTTACGGAGCTCTCTGATCTTTACACAAAGTGACCTCTCCTCTCACCAGCATTTGGTTAGGATGGGGGGTGGTGGGGCAGCTAGGGGAAGGAGGGAGAAGCCAGTCCTGAACTACTTGTTGCCAGCTTTGACACCCAGGAACCATTGATCCTCTTATAAAAAAAGACTCATGGAATGTATAACAAAAATGTTGATGGGTTTACGCACACATCACAGTAGAGGAAATGCAAGGAACTGTGAGAAAGCAAAACCAGATGATATTTTTTTTCTTTTTTTAAACTTAAAAGCCAACTGCCTCTAATGTGTGCAATACAGGATAGTGCCTGGTATAAGGCAGAGTGTAATCCATACAGTGTAAGGCACAATTCTGTTTGCTACATAGTGCAATGTGTATATGGTGTAACATACACAGTCATTTTCCATCTTGAAGGGGTGCTCTGGAAGCATGGTATAATAACATGGCCAAAGTATTTTATGCTTGTAAAAATTCAAGGCACACAGCTTCCTGCTGGGTCTGCGGACTGCTTCACGTCAAAGTATTAAGGCAGGCAATCAGGAATTAGCTTTCATTTCATTAAGGACAAATTGTCAACTTGACTATTTGGCTATATACTGCAAGTGATAGTGAGGATATGGAGAAGGATGACTCCTCTCCCCCTCCTCTCTGCATCTTGAAATTCACTACACACTCGAGAGCCACTAGCATGGAAAAGAGGAAAAGGAAATTTTCCACTAACCCAGCTCGTGATTTACATGCAGAGAGCAAGTGAGTGAATAGGAGGAAGAAACGGTGCGGGTTTGTATTTTTTGGTTTAGCCACAACGGAAAATAAGATTACTTACAAGACATGTTTTAAATGCTTATTCCCTCCATCACCCAACCTCCTCAAGTCCCTCCAAGAAATCAGGGCTGTCCCTAGGGGGGCTTGTGGGGGTGACCACTAGCCAAGTCTGCCCCCCAGCCTCATTGCCTGGGCTTAAGGGGGGGAAGAGCCCTGGCCTAGACTGCCCAACCAGCCTCGCCACCTGGGCTTGGGGGAGGCAACCCATGGCCCAGCCTGCCTGCCAGCTCACCTGAGCCTTGCTGCCTAGGCTAAGTCGAGACGACTCTTGGCCCGACCTGCCCTCCGGCTGCACCACCTGGCCTGGGGAGGTGGTCGATCCTTGGCCTGGCCTGCCTGCCATTCTCGGGTACAAGTGGTGGTGGGGCTTCCCTGGCTGCTGTCCTCCTCTCCCCCAACCACCAGCATGACCTGCAGCTGAGGGGGGCAGAATCCCTGATCTACCTGCCCCCCACTAGCCCAATGTGACTTAGAGCCCTGGGAGAGTCCCCCTCCAGCCACTCTCCAGGTGGTCCTGATCCCTGGCTACCTGCCCCACATTGGCCTGGCGAGATCCAGGGCCCATGGGGAGTCCTGGATTCCCAGGTCGTCCAGACCCCTACCTCTGGCCTGGCTGCTGGCCTAACCCGGTGCCTACAGGGTGGGGGCAGATCCCCAGCCCTCTCCCGCATGGCTCAGGCTCCGGGTCCCACCAGACCCCCCCTCCACAGTACTTACCTGGCTGTGTGTTCCCTGGGCTGGTGCTGCCAGTGTCTGCTGGAGGAGGAAAGGGTTAAACCTCTCTCTGTCCATCCCCCCCCCCATGGCTCAGCTGCACACTCCAGGGGGAGGGGCAGGCAGCCCAGCAATTCACGGCAGAGCTGGGTCTGAGTGAGCCTGTCTGTCTGTCTGTCTGTCTGCTGGGGGAAAAACATTTGGGGCACGTGCCAGTCAGACAAGGGGGGTGCAGCGCTGTGGGGCCCTGCAAGAAATCAATGGCCAGCATCGCCTCCCTCCCTCCTTCTCCCCCCAAGAAGCACACGAGGGGGCGGCGGGGGGCTTTGCCTGTGTCCCAGATGGGCTGAGAAGGCGAGTGTGGGCGGAGGAGGGGCGGCGCGGGAAGGAGTTTGCCCCCAGCTGGGTGAGAAGAAGCAGCGGCTGGCACGGGGCGGGGGCTGCCGCTCACCTTACCGGCCCCAGTCTCAGCCCGAGGCAGGCGGAGAAGGGCAGGGCTGAGCACGGCGGCAGCACCCCCCGAGTGTCCGGGGGCTGCGTCTCCCCTGCATCCCGCAGGCCGGGCGGGCGCCTTGGCGCGCTTGCTCCGCCGAGTGGAAGCGAAGCGGGGAGAGGCCGGCTCTCCGTGTGAACGCCCCGCCGCGGGAAGATCCCCGGCGTGTCTGAGGCTGCCCCCTCTTGAATCCGCATTGGATCCTTCCCCCCCCCCCGCTCCTCCGGGAGTCTCGCCCTGGGCGCCCCCTTCCCGCCGCCGCGAAGCCGGACTCGCTCCCCCTCCTCCGCGGGGCATTTGGGGCGGCCCGCCTGGCTGTGACCTGCCTCTGCCGGTCTCACAGGGGCCCCCACTTCGCCTAGCCCCACGCCGGAGCCATGGGGGGCGCCCGGGGAGCCCGCCCGCGCCTCGCCGCCCGCTCGCCCGGTGAGTAACTTTCCCCGTCGCGGGCAGCAAAGCGCCGCCGGGCTGGCCATGGCTGTGACGGCTCAGCCCTTCCCTTTCCCGGCGGGAAACATCAGCCAGCCCGCGAGGCTGCAAGTCAGCTCCGTTCCCAGCCCGCGCTCGGCTGCCTTTGGCAAGTGGCGGGATTTCTGCCCGCTGGACAACTCCTCTCAGGGGTACCCGGGGGGGGGGGGTGGGGGGAGTTCATTTCTCCTCATCCTCACAGAGGTGACTCAGGGGGGTTGGGGCTTTGCCTTCTCAATTCAAGGAAAAGCGGGGCAGATTTTCAGGCCCGGATCAAGTGTACCGTGCGGAGCTGCATGGCAGGTCGCCAAGGTGATGGCTGGGATGTGGGCTGATGGGGAGCTTTGAGCATCCTCGTTGCAGAGGGACGGAGGAAGGGGCTGCTGTGCGATTTGAAATGCCCGGCGTAATTCTCAAGAGCGATCTTGCTGCCACCTCCTTCCTGCGTCTTTATTTCTGGATTACACCTTCTGCCCCCCCCGCCGCCACCTATATTTTACTATACAGCTGCTCAGGAGCCAGATGTGTGTCCTAAAAGACCCCCAGCTTTGCATCCCACGTTTGTAGGAAGCCCGCCTTTTGCTCGATAGAAGACTTTGCTTTCGCTAACACCCCTTCTAGCTATAATCCCATAGAAATAATCATACAAAAATGCCAGCTGCTTTCTTTCTTGGAGCCCTGTGTGGTTTCTTTAAGAGCTAAGAAGACGAGGGAACCACCTTCCCCAGCCAGGAGGCATTAGCCAGTTGAAGTAAGCGTCTGGCTGCCTTGGCTTGCGCTGTGCATGGTGCGTGCTGCGACCGTGCCTAGCTCATCACACAAATGCACCAGGGAAGGGGCTCAGGGCGGCTGGCAGAGCAGGGAGACGGGCCAGGGAGACAGAGGGAGGGTGTGGAGGTGGTGGATGGGAGAAGAGCGAGCACATCAGTCCCTCTTCCTTCTCCTTGAAGTGGATTGTCTGGGGAGGGAGGAGTTTAAAAACCCCTCAGCCCTGGGAGCCGGTGGAGAAAATCCATTTTTGCCTTTCCTCTGCACCGAGCATGGGACCCTCGCTAGCACGCCCAGGCACCTTGCTCTAGCTGTGTCTTCCCGCTTCAGCCTGGATTTGTGCAAATTAACCAAATCCCTGCAGGGGCTAGGGAAATAGACTCCACTACTGCTGGGACCCTCCACCGCCAAGGAAACTTTCAGTGCAGACAGAGTCTCTTCCCCACCCCCCGATCAGATGTAAACCTAGGTAAGTGCATTTCTCTGCCTGATTGTTGTTGCTCATTAATTACTTTGATTAAAAACCTGGCTAACTGCAGCGTGCAATGAAGAGAAGGAATTTCATTCGGGCAGCAGTGCAACCTGCTAGTTAAACGGTTGCTCTCTGGAAAGGCTATTTATATTCTCAGCCATGGCCATGGACTATTTCCCAGGGTGTGTGACCCCCTGTGTGCCTTCAGAGAGGCTGGCCACAGGTTAGGGAAGAGCACCAAGGTGAGGAAAGCGACTTGGTTAGATGGATGGTAGGAGCCCATCGGAAATAAAAACCGACAGAGGTTAGCCCAGGTGGCTTTTTCATACTTTACTGGAGGGGCAATATCCGTTGCATCCAAACAGCAAATAAATCAATGCAATTAATGGAGTCTTAATGGGCATTTGCAGCCAGCAAGCGTGAGGCATGCTTAATAGAGAAGATTCCCATTAGCCTTAATGCTTCATTTCCAGCGTTCAAATCAGAGGAAAACCCGCTGCTCCCCACATCATCGGGCTGGAGCATTCAGGAAATTTGGAGCCTCATTCAACAGCCTGACATCCCCCCCCCCAGCCCCTGTACATAAAATTAACTCCTGCAATAGTCCAGTGACTTGGGTTCCTTTAGATTTGTGTGGTAGCCTTCCTAAATTGGCTTAACTGGTAAAGATCATCACCATCATCATCAAACATTGCCCCCCCCCACACCCCAGGAGCTTCATGGACCCTGGACTCAGATCTTAAAATGATTTTGAAGCTTTCCCATTGTAAGAGGGGCTTTAGGGGGAGCTACTTGTCTTCTTTTTCAACGCACTTTACTAACAAGTAGGGGCTGTGTTTCAATTCTCCTCAACTCTCCAAAGTTTCCTTTTTCCTTTGGGTGGTGTGTTGGGGGGGGGGGAGGTGGGCAGAGCCCTGGGAGTGTCTGTCCTTCAGCCGCAGAGGGGGGGGGAGGTCCCTGAGTGGAGTGAGTTACTTTTGCAGCCAGGCGGTGGCAGACTCATGTAGTCTCTGGTGGCTGGGTCCTGTTCCTCCCAGGCTCTCACCTTAGAGGTCGCTTTGCATCAGTTTGAGGAATACAAAGTGACCTGTGCTTTCTTGCACCATCTCTCCTCTTCTTCCCCCCTTCCACCTCCCTGCTTGAGAATTATCCAGGGGATCTCTTGCCTGCTACCTCAGGAGATGTGGATGTATCTATTTGTATAAGCTTGCCAAGTTTACCTGCAGCCGAGGAGAGGCATAAGGTTGACCAGAAGGAGTTAATAAAGATTGCAGGCTACTCCCAGCATGAATCCTATGCGTACCTCATAGCTATACTAGCCAATCATAGGCAACAGAGGTACAAACTGTAGGATGGTGTAAAAAGCAAGGTAAAGAAAATTGGGTGTAAATTGTCACAGCATATTGGACGACAAGAGTCTAGGCTGCCTTGGATACTGATTTCTATGCACTTACAGACCATCATGCATTTTAGCAGGTAAGGGTTTTGTTATCAGCCATCTATACCGTATCTTATTTCTGCATTCATGTGCATTTTTCGTGTACATTTCATTAAGTGTTTAATTGCATCCTGCCCTGAATTACTCCTTCACAAACTGTTCCATACCATTTCGCTTCAGTTGATTGCACCATAAAATTGTTACTCTTCTAAACTGGGCATTGAGGAAAGCTGTAACATGATATAATTTAGAGTGGGTGTGTGGATGAGCTGTTTCTTAAGGCTGTATTATTCTGAAATGTTAATGATTTCCTTTAGCAAAGAAGTAAGCATATGGAAAGTGTATTTCTGCAGTAAAGTAATTCATGACTGGCATAAAAAAATGCATGTACTGAGTGAAAAGTGTTCTTAGTATAGTGCTAATCTCTGCCACAAATTCCTACCAAATAGAGGCGCCTTTGAAGCAGACTTATAATAAAAGTAGTCTTTTGTGCACCCTAACTTAATTGGGGACATAGAACTGTTTAGGTGTCTCACAAATCTGAGCGAAGAAACCATAACATATCATTCGCTAAAAACTCTTATGTCTAACTCTTTCAAAAATTTATTGCACAAGAAGAAGTTGTTTAGAATAACAGATCAAGTATTTGCTTTAAAAGAATAATGGCACATTAAGCATATGTAGCTAAATGTATATTTACGTATGAGAAAAAAACCTCAGCATCACCTGGTGTATAGATATTGGAGTTTCGGTAGTTCGGTTGCTCAAACTTCTAAGCATAGCATATTCCTATTACTAAGAAACAATGTGATATGGCCACATCACTGCATGGTACAATATGATGAGACCTTGCTTTGAAAATAGAAATGTTTAAATTGTAGTGAAGGAAGCAGTACTCGTCTGTCGCATTACTCTGTTTCTTAGATATCACAGTTTCAGCAAAGAGAAGATGGAAAAAAAAAACTTGCCCTGAACCATTTTCTGTTTAAACCCTGTATATGGGGGGGGGGGGGGGTTGTTTGTGTGAAATGTATGGTATTCTTTCCTGTAGACTTAAAATCACTTGCACTGAGAAAAGCTACAGCACACATTTAGTTCAGTACAGTTTCTGCATTTGGGCTGTTCACTCATGAAATGTTGAAGCAGTGAAAATGAAAATGTTAACTAGAAAACATACCAAGAAGTAGGTGAATATTTTACAGATCTCACTGCAAAAGACAGCTTTTGTACAACTAACAAATCAATACAATTTGAGAATATTTGAGCAATATGATCACTGGCTATTCCTCTTATTCTTTTTACGACTGTGGATCTGAGTTCCATTGTGAAGAATTATCATCAGTCCACTGGTTGTTTATATCAATCTGTGTTTGAGAAGGTGTTTTTTTAAAATTTATTTATGTATATAAATGGTTACAACTTTCCACTGCTTTCAAAATACAAGAGATAACTGATTTATGGGACTAAAATAGTTGATTTCTTTTCTGTTAATTTGAAATCCTATTTGACTCTGGTCAGTCTAAAACATTTTTTTTTAATTATTTTGTTTACTTCTTTCCATTGAAACAAAAAAAATAATGTTTATCTAAAACAAAATAGCTGTTTTTCTTCACTAATATTTTAAAAAAATCTAAATGGAAAATTGGGAGGAGATGAAGAACACTATCAATTTTATCAGAAATATCTTCATTTTCATTTAAAAAATGAATAGGTGAGAGTTTCTAAATAGTAATTTGTTGAAATATTCTATGTTTATCAACTGTCATGTGTAATCTGAACACCCTCTTTTTCTTTCCCAAAAAGTCTTCTTTCTAAAAATCAGAGATAGATGGTGATTTTTCAAAACAAGAGTAACCTCTCTGGGAACTGAAATCACCAGTAGTACACAATAGTACAATCTGAAAGATGTTTCCAAAATATGTTTTCAGGAAGATCATAAGACAGAGTGGCCCATGTGAATTTTAACATGGCTAACTTCATTGTATGAGGCTGACATTTCACCCTTTCTTAATCCCATACTTGATTACTGATTTGAGACTGAATCTTTAAAATTTGCAATCCTATGTCTCTTTTACTACTTCGCTTAAATTTAGTATGTCTGCTTCTAATGAAGGGCTTTGGTTTAGCACCACTAAAAATGAAAGTTTTGTTATTGACTTCACTGAGGGCAGGATCAATCACCAAGAATAGAATTTGGATTTTCATTTTTTTTTTTAAAGCCAAGATTCTAGGGACAATCTTAAGTTACTAAGCTACACGCTGCAACCACATTAATGCCAGAAGATCTCATTGAAATGAATAGCACTAAAAAAGAAATGAAATCTTATTGTTTTTAGGTAAAACTGTTCTAAAGATCTATTTTAAATTACCATATTTCCACATATAGCAAAAACGCAGTAAGAGCCTCATTTTCAAAAGCGCTGAGCACCCAGGCGTCCCACTGAGCTACAGGTTCTCTCTGCGTATCAGACCATTGTGCTGTGATACTGAAAATGGTGGTAGAAGTGCTGAAGTTTTCTAGCCCTGAAATTAATTTAGGTTGATATACAGATTTTGTTCTTCATGCACTAAGCCCTATTATCACCAATTTTAAGCAGAACCCTCACTGAAATGATAGGGGAGCTGTATTTTGGCTATATGGTGCCAATGGGCAGGACCGCCTCTAGGGTGATGTGGGGCCCTGGATGAATCGCCCTCTGTGGGGCCCCCCACTCAAACTCCCCAGCACTGGAGGGCGGGGCCAGCCCCTGCTCCAGCTGTCCCATGCCGAGGACCAGGCAAGCTGGCCAAAAGTGGTGTGCTGGTTCGGCGCTGCTGGTCCATCCCCCCATCCCACCCCCCGGCCACATGTGCTGCTCTCGGCTCTATGCCAGAGCAGCCGGGGGGGGAGGGGCGGGAGGTAGCGTGGCTGGGACGGGGAGTAGCGATACCTGCTCTGCGCTGCCTCCCGCCCCCTACCCCGCTGCTCTGGAACATAGCTGAGGCAAGCACATGTGGTGGGGAGGGAGGTGGCCAGCCTGGCAGCCAGAAGCGTTGCTGGATGGGAAAAAGACCCCGGGCATGGGCCCACAGGCTCCACCCACCATGGTTCCCAGGCCACATCCCACTATTCCCCACCTGAAACTGGAACATTTTAGTTCATATGAAATATTTTGGGGTGTGGAAGTTTCACATGAAATGGAAATTTTGGAAACATGCTGATCAGATGTTTCTGAAAGGAAATGTGCTCCTTGGCACCATGCCAGCTGCTGACTAAAAACTGAAGTTGTTGTCAGTTTCCAATCAGCAGCTGCCAAGGAGGGCAGCCTAGTCATGTGGATTACCATGGCTTATCCTGGTCCAGCGTGTTCAGCCCAACACATACTCACATGCTCCATGCCCCTTTCCCTGCCAGGTTGTAATACAATATCTCCATCGTACCCATCTGCATTAAGAACCATAAGAGGAGCAATCATTCACTTCTCATGTTCTCTACAGATGACTGCAGGATCAGGCAGTTGCTCTTTAAAATGTCACAGATCATGTCAGGAGAACACACAAAAATGTCTTCCTGTTTCACAAGGCATATCATTCCCTAACCCCTCCAGGTTCCTGTTACTGAATATCAGGAGCCAAGAAGCTCCACAAATAGGAGTAGGAGGGAGGGTGATGGATCAAACTGTCCCTGGGACTTCTAGCCAACTTGCATAGGTTCCCCATGCACTGGGGAAGTTGATGGTATCTGAGTGCACAGCACTCAGCATGAGGCAAACAAGTCCATTTCACTCATAATGGGAAAAACAAGAAGGATCCACCCCAGAAAGGGAGGGGGGAAGGAAAAGAACAAAATACAAGATGAAAGTCATGTCTGATCACCAGCCATTTATGATGATCACACAGGAGCTCTGAGGAAGCAAGATACAAGAAGTTCCATAGATTTACCTGAGAGTCAGCAAATATAAAAGAAGAGTAAAAAGATGAAAACTTACCCAGTACCTGTGGGGGAATAGGCAGACAACACTAATTGTCACCTGTTCACCCTGGGATGGGCAGATGTAGGGTTACCAGATGTCAGGCAAAAGGAGAACATGTCCTCCTTTTTACCTTCATGTCCTCTGTCCTGCAGGCATTTAAAAAATACATGATTATGTCTGGCTTTTTACTTATGGGGTTAAAGTGTGCTGGAACACCTCAGAACACCCTATTTTTAGGGGGAAGTGTTGTGGGGGGCCCCTAAAAACAGAAGAATATTACATTAATACTACATTTTCTCCATGTGTCCTCCAGTGTCCTCCTTTTCGTGCTTTGGTATCTGGTAACCCTAGGCAGGGGGGATTCAAATATCAAGAGATTAGTTTAAAAACACAGTATAATCTTTGGGGTGCAGGGAGACAACCTTATTTTTGCCATTCTTGTGATTTTTGATCTCTTGAAATTGGAAATATTGTATAAGTTAATACCATATAGTTCACTCAAGGAATTCCTTTGCTTAACTGTATTCTTCCTACTAGTGTGGGGCCAGGCTTCTGTGGCCACAATGTGGGGCACAGATAGATAAAATGAATTGAATTTACCTTTAAAGCATCTATCTGACAATGCTGTAAGTTCTCCCTCTTCAAAGCGTCTGACAAAGTGGGATATTCTCCCACAAAAGCTCATGCAATAAATAAATCTGTTAGTCTTTAAGTGCTACAAGACTACTTGCTTTTTTTGCTGTGCTAGACTAACACGGCTGCCCCTTTGGTACTTGTCAGGCAACACTGTATCTGTTCTTTAATATCATAACTGAAATAACTCACTCAGTTTAATAGACTTTATAATCAATGTCCAACAAAGCTCAATGTTGTGAATTTAGAACTCTATTTTGTATTCTTGATGAAACTTGTTTTATGTGTATACTCTGGAATTTCATTTAAATGTGTAAACAAGATGTGTGAATGAAGGGTGTGTGTGATGGAATCAGTCAACAGCCAGCCTCTCCTGAAGAAATGCAAGTACCACCTTAATGGTTAAGGGATGCAAACAACTCCCACAATAGCAACAAGGATCCACCCCAGAAAGAAAAGAACAAAACATAAGGGGAAAGTCATGTCTGTAAACAGCTGGTGATCAGACTAGAATCGGAAGGGACCTCATAAGATCATCAAGTCTAACCCCCTGAGAACTGAACCCAGGACCTTCTGCGTATTAAGCTGGGGGGGTGCAAGCTACTACAGTCTTTGCAGGCAGAGGATTTCCTGGCCAACCCTGTCTGCCAGGTGGCCACCCACTCTTGCCATCTGGGCTAGTGAGAAGTGGGGTGACTCTTGGGCAGGCCAGCTGGCCACCCCCAAGCCTTGCCCTGGGCTAGGAGGAGGGAACCCCAGGCAGACCTGCCCCTGGTCTGGGGGGCAGGAGTTTGACCCCCAGCCAGACCTGATCACCAGCCCACTGGCCTGGGGTTTGACCCCTGCCCAGACCTTCCTGCTGCCTGGGCTAGGGGGAGGCGACTCCTGGCTCTGTTGCCTGGGCTTGTGGGGGGGCACAAACCCTGGCCCCTCCTGCTCCCTAGCATTGTTGCCTGGAGTTAGGAGGTGACCCCTGGCCCAGCCTGCCCCCCGGGGCTTGGGGAGGGGTGGGGGTTGACCCCTGACCAGGCCTGTGACCCTGGCCTTGCCACCTGGGCTGGGGTTGGGGGTAAACAACCCCTGGTCCAGCCTGCCTGTTGGCCTGCTGGCATTGCCACCTGGGCTTAGGGTGGGGAGGTGCAGATGATGTTGGCTCAGCCTGACCCCTGGCCTCGCTGCCTGGGCTTGTAGTGAACAACCGCAGGCCCATGTGCCCCTCAGTTTTGCCACCTTGGCTTTGGAGGGGAACGACTGCTGCCTGGGTCTGCCCCATGGAGCTCACCACCTGAGCATCGAGGAGGTGGGGGCAACCCTGGCCCTGACCATGCCACCTGGGCTTAGGGTAGGTGACCCATGGCCCAGCCTGCCTGCTGGATCCACAGCCTCACCATCAGGTATTCGGGGGTGACCACTAGCCAAGTTTGTCCCCCAGCCTCACTGCCTGGGCTTACAGGGGGAAGAACAGTGTCCTGGCCTGCCCACCCAGCCTCACCACCTGGGCTCAGGGGAGACAACCCATGGTCCAGCCTGACTGCTGCTCCCCCCCAGCCTTGCTGCCTGGGTTAGTTGGTGACGACCCGTGGCCCAGCCTGCCCTCCAGCCTCACCACCTGACCTGGGGAAGGGGTCAATCCTTGGCCTGGCCTGCCTGCCATCCTGGAGTATGGGTGGTGGTGGTGGTGGGGCTTCCCAGGCTGCCCATCCTTCTCTCACCTGGCCACTAGCACAACCCAGGGCCCAAAGGGGCATGATCCCTGATCTACCTGCTCCCCACTAGCACAATGTGACTTGGGGCCCAGGGAGAGTCCTGGATCGCCAGTCCCCCCATCTTCCTCCAGCTTGGCTGCTGGCCTGACCCAAGGCCCAGGTGGGCCTGATCCCTGGCCACCCATCTCACATTGGCCTAGCGAGGTCCAGGGCCAATGGGGAGTCCTGAATCCCCTGGTCCCCCAGGCCCCTAGCCCTAACCTGGCTGCTGGCCTGACCCAGAGACTGGAGGCGTGGTGGATTCCCATCCAACTCCCCCCTTGCCTCAGGCTCATAGTCCCACCAGACACCCCGTCTCCCCCAGTACTCCTCTGGCTGTGTGTTCCCTGGGCTGGTGCTGCCGGTGTCTTCTGGAGGAGAAAGGGGTTAAACCTCCCTCTCCCCTCCAGCTAATCGCTCAGGTGTGTACTGGAGGTGGGGTGGGGGGGGCAGGCAGCCCAGCTATTCAGAGGCAGAGCTGGGTCTGAGTGAGCCTGTGTCTGTCTGTCTGTCTGCCCACGAGAAACATTTGGGGCTTGTGCAGGTCCTGGCATGGGGGAGGTGCAGTGGTGTGGGCCCTGTGGGCCCCCCCCCAAGTGTGGGGCCCTGGGGGGCTGCCCCACTCGCCCTACCCTAGGGACAGCCCTGCCAGTGGGTTTATCAGGAAGTAGTAAGGATATTCACAGAAACATAGAGGCTTTATGAATTTAACTAATGCTCTTTTAACAAAGACCACAGATTTTTTTCCCCCATCCTCAAAGGAAAATTGACCAGGTGAAATATACTGTTAGCTCAATTAAGATTATTAAACTATAGTGGTTTCTCTTATAATGAGGTGAGATCCACCGTTCTTCAGTCAAGTACCTTTGCTGAAGCAGCTACATTAAGGGTGATTAGAAAATGCTGCACAGTTTCAGGAACACCTTCATTGCCAGACTTACCAGCTACTTGGTGAAGGAAAAGCAGTTTTGTGGCATCACTCTTTTTATTTTTTTTTTCTTTCTTTTTCCCCAATATTTGTTGTATGTACTGAAACCAGGCCTTAAATTTAGCATTATATAGGTAATTATTGAATTGTTTTAAGTTCATATTATTCATCATTAAAAAGAACCACTGTACATCATAGACACCAAGCCTAATTTATATCTCTCTTTAAAACTAGTACTTACAAAGCTATATTTATTAATAACATTCAGTACACTGAGCTTGAATAACCACTAGTAAAGATAGTGCCTAAATGGAAAAAAGGAAGTATTAAAGTGATTTCATTATTAACATCAGACAAGTTTTTCCATTGGAAATCTCTAAGGAGCTTTAAACTAAGATATAAAATGTATACCATCAGTGGTGTTACCACTTGACGAGTTAACTGGGGCTGATTTTTTTTTTTTTCCAAATAAAGTATGATCGGTATTTAGTAAACTTTTGAGTGTATACATGAAACAGGTTATTACTTCATTTTGTATTTTCAAATTAAATTTGGCAAGTCCTTTAGTTTAAAAAAATGGCTACAATGCTTATATTTTGCAAATCTATATACAGTCATTTAATGGTCACGAAAAGTGATGTGTTGACACCTTGCACATCTGTTCATGTGCAGCACAGAAGCACAGATACAACAGCAGTGCAAGATTTAGCTCCTCATTCCACAGATATGCTTCAACCCTGAACTCCAGAGCACATTTAAAAGCTGAATATATTGAGAGAGGGATCCTTTTTCCAGTGGGAGATGTAGATGCTCTGCATTTCCTAGGAGCGGACCTGACTCCTGAATTCTGTGCTGAGTGTTCTAACAAGGATGCATCCTTGTTATTGTCTGTTGCTCCATTGTTAGTATTATGAGAGGAATATGTGTCCACTAAGAAATGGATTGCAACTACTGACTTATTTAACATATTAATTGGATGGTAATTGCTTTTATCACTACTGACCAGGGGTATGTATTTGAACCATCAGTGGCTTAAAAAGTGTAAATTTTGTATGTCATTACCTATTCCTTGAGCCTTCTGATTACATGTTTTAAAGAGTTTGTCTCACATTACCTTGAGAGACAGAGAGAGCTCTTTTCACTTACATAGTTATTGCTAGATCAGCTAAATTTCTTTAAGCAGGTGTGTCTTGATTAAGGAAAGTCCTTTGGAAAAAATCTCCTTAATTTATTACTATGTTTCAAAAGAAGAAGAACATAAATAAATAGAAGAGATAGATAAACAATAATTGAAAACTTCGCATGCAAAGTGGGTCATTTCATTTTCAAAATTATAGGTCCTTGTTTCCTACCTTTTTTTATGAGAAAGATTAGAGATAAAACATCATCTTTCAAGCACTGAATGCAAATGTCTTTTCATTTGTACTTTCTAAAGTAAACCTTTTATTTTTTACTAGTTGCATCATATTGTGGTTGGTAAAACTGCTGTACTAAAACTTTTTGAACCATCATGTGGAAACACTATGCAATTTAAATCCTGTTATTCTGCTACTACAGAAAAGGTTCTCTTGAACAAGAGTGGAAATTATTCAAATAAACCAGAAAATACATTTTTTCCCAAGATAAATACAGTTTAGGAACAAGACTGATTAGTAGCTTAGAATAGCTTTGGAGATATATAAATATGACTGCCCAGTCCACATGACATAATTAGTACCTCCAATCAGGCATTGTGTATCATCATCTTGAGATGCAATTAAGTGTAGGCTGACTTGCTGAGATCTGAATCTTTGCTCAGTAAGCCATAAAGTTCCTGTGATTAGACCCATAAAAAAATTAATAACTATAACGTGAACATTTAAGAGCATCTGAACATTACCACCTATAGGCTTACAAAAAACCACCTTCCTTCAGCAAGATCATGTCAATAGTCCTGGAAAAGGAATACAAACTAGTCTGGAAAGTAGAGCAAACTTTTCAGATCATGAAACACAAATACCTGCATAACAACCACCTTGTTATGATATGCCACTTATCACTATAGATCTCAAAACACTTTACAGAGGAAGTAATTTTTACCATTTTGGAGATGAGAAAACTGAGGGAGGATAAAGTGGCTTGCCCACGATCATGAAACAGATGAGTGGCAAAACTGGATGTAGAACCAAGGTGCTAGACAATAGCTGCCACTTCAGGCACCTAAGTTCCAGATATAGTGACACTGCCCCTAAAATTCTGCTCAGCTGCTGCCAAATTCTGTCAGCACCTAAACTAACTTGTTACTGAAAATTTCAAAGTAAACTTCCTAGGTGCCTAATTTCATGCCTCAGTGTAGGAATCTGAATACCTGTCTTCCACCTAAGACCCAGTGGATTTATGAATCAGGGGGAGAAAGGAGTTTCTTCACATACTTCACTTTCAGGGCCTGATCCACAAGTCCCTTTGTGAATCTTATCTAGGGTCCTGAGCTACACACTGCATGTTACAGGCTGTGCTTTAAGTGTGGGAACTGCCCAGGAATCTTGAGATGCTTTCCATGAAGAAACAGTAGAAATTTGGCACTCTTATTATGTGATATATGAACTATGTGATCACAATTTTTAGAGGGTATAAATGGGCACAGCTCCGCTAAATTGAGCAGAGATTTACTCATTTACACCAGCAGATAAATGGACTCATAGTGTCCATGCAAGTAGTAAATCTGTTACCAACTTTGGGATCCATTTAGATGAATGGCGCTACAGAAATGAAACAGAGGATCTTTACTACTCTGTTTGATCCTGCCATCTTTCAAAGATTTTTTAAATTTTGTTAATAAAGTAACATATATTATTTTTAATATATTATAATTGGAGTGGGGCAAATGTGAAGGAAAAATGAGACATCACTGAGCCCAGCACTGCAGTATAGGATTTCCAGCTGACAGTGAATCCTAATAAGAGAGAAAGGATATGACCTGCCTCTCCTGAGAATGAAATCAGTAAGACTTTAAAGTTTTAGCAGAAAACTTCTGGAACAGACTACAAGGCTATGTCAGTTGCCTGAGCCAAGTCACAAGAATCTCCCAAATAGACAATCCACGTGAACAACTCAGGTAATAATAACAATAAAGAGCTACTTACAAGACATGCTGGGTACCATTAAAAACAAGAGGATCAAACCTAGGGATGCAATAATATTTGTGTAGTGGCCAACAAGAAGAAACTGAACCGAATGAGCCTTTGGGGTTTCACTATAAGCAGCCATCACTTTAAGCTGCAGTGCAAAAATTATCTTGTTACAGTTGATAGAGTGCATTGCTCACTTGGCCCTCTTCCTAAAGGTGGGAGACACCCATATGTCATTATTTTCACTCTCCATTACTTTGGAAACAGTGTTAGCACTTATGCAGCTACAAGGAAACCTCTATTTTTTTTTCCCCTGAAATGCAGATTTCCTGCCCCCTCCCCCAGAATTTGATTCAGATTCTCCAGAGACAGGAACTTTAAATAGAAGTAAACAGTTCCCATAAGAATAGGGTGAACATCATCATCACCATAATATGTTGCATTTTTATATAGCCTCTTTCATCTAACGATCTGAAAGCACTTTATTGGCATTAATTAATTAAGCTTCACAATGCTCCTGTGAGGAAGAAGTTATCATGATTTTATGTATGGAAAGCTGAGATAAAGAAAGGTTAAATGAATTGCTGAAAATTACTCAATGAGTGAACTGGGCTCTAATCCAGTAGCCTCCTGCCTCAACTACTTTCTTTGCCTGAGATAGTACCTAGTTATACTTGGAAAGCTGTCAATCAGCAAAGCTTTGGGTCAAATCTAAATGCAGTCAGTAGGAGCCTTTCCTTTGATTTCAGTTGGATTTAGATTGGGTCTTCAGAGTGGAAAAGGTGTAGCTAACACTTTTCTAAATAAACGCTATATACCTTAAGATCCCCTCTTTGAGATGACAGAAACACCTTCTTCAACTGAAATTGAGCATTCAGTTTAAAAACTAACATGGGTTGAGCAGATGGAGGGAAATAAATAGACCAGAATTGTTTTGTTGCTTGGTGGTATGGCTTTTTACATATGTCCATGAAATGTTGGTATACGTGTGATTTTTCAGAAATATGTGATGCTTGCTCAGAAGGCATGCTGGGCCAGAAAGCTCTTGGCTGGGACTAGCTGATTATGGATAAGGTGTATACTAGCCCTCTTTGATTTATGTGCTCTTCTGCTGGTAGTCTTAATGCTTAATTTAGAATGAAATCTTTCCTGTTAAGTATTACGGTTTCTGTGAATTTCCAACACAACGTTTTCAATACAAATCATGCAATGGTTGCATATTTTAAAGTTTACTCCATAGTTTTTAGAAACTTCCAGATAGCTAAAACTTTCCTGAGTCTGATTTTAAAACAGGTGTCCTACAAAACACATGTGAAATCAATATATTTTCTATAGTGACCCTCTCCATGGTATCGAAGTGCTGATTGTCACAGGGTGAACTGCACCTCTCCCCACCCCCAACTTCTCAGACAGAAGGGCTGTCCATTTCTTGAATGAGAAAGAAAAACCCTATATCAGTTCAACCTTAGCTCTTTATATCCAAAACCCTTTCTTTGTTTAAGTCTCTGGAAAATCCAGCCTGATCAATATATGCAAACACTTTGTGAGATAGTGCTTCTTTGGAATTGTTTACAATCCCAGATGTAATCACTACTGCCATAAAGTAAAATATAATCCTACACAAATAGTGTAGTGGCTAGCACTTCTGCTTAATATGCAGAACATTCTGGGTTCAAGCCCCAGGGGATTAGACTTGATGACCTCATGAAGTCCCTTCTAACCCTATGATTCTATTCTATAAACCATTCATATATGTCATACAAGCGTCCCCTAAGATACTGCATGGGGTTGCAATACCTGTCATGCTAACATTCAGCTTGATATTAGTCTGCATTTGATGTTGTTGATTGAGTGTTCCTTTTGACCTGATGAAATAATGGTCCTGCTGCTGCTGTTCTTAGTTATGCCATGTTCTCAGATTTACTCTGCAGAGCAGGTTCTTAAAATTCTCCTTTTCCAAGGGAGATGCTGCCATTTTATTATAAACACCCTAACATCATTTGAAGTTTAGTTAAAATACATAGGCCAGATCAAGGTTGAGATGGCAATTTCCATGAGATCCAGTAGACCTAATCCATTGGCGGTAGCTATCAAAACCTTTTCACTCCATGCAAAGGGGCCAATAACTTCAGAAAAAGGTTTTCACATCACTTAAACACCCGAGGCATACAAAATTGCTTTTATACAAGCAATATCCCTGGTGCCTCTGTCAGCATGGGAAGCTAAACGGAGATTTAATCAGGCATGTTTTTATGCCTTTTAAAATTTGTGGACATACAGATGCACAGGACCTTCTAGCTTTCAACATGCAGTATGACTCTACATCTGATAGTAGGTATATGCTGGCTCAATTTCAACTGGACACTGGCAAATATTACAGGAAAAAAGAAGACTTTTGGTTAATATACCTGTCTCATTCAACATGTACATATAGGCCCCCCCCATTACATAATTGTGTTCTATTTACCAAATACTTTGTCATTACTGTAGTATTTAAGAGCCTCATATTAATAATGGATCTTTTCTTTTCTAGCATCTTTATAAGGTAAGAAGGCAGTATCCCCAATAAATAGCTTAAGAACTGAGGCACTGGGTAGAATAAGTGATAGTTTCCCCCATCTAACATACATATTTAAACAGCCCTCATTTTTGAAGCATACGAGAATGTCACACAACAGCCCGTGAGGTCAGGAAGTGTTGTCACCCCCATTTTACAGGTGAGGAAACTAAGGCACAGAGAGTTGCTGGAGGCCAGAGGAAGTCTGTGGAAGAGAAGGGATTTGAATGCAGTCCCAAGTTATCATCTTAATTCTTGTCCAGCCTTGGTACCTACAGTATTATCTATGCTAAGGTTTTTTCTGATTTCTCTCACTGCAAGAGAAATGCCTGCCAACTCTATCTGCTCCTGAACAGATTAGTTGGGTTAGATTTACCCAGATCATTTTTTTGAATGGCTGACTCACCAATTAAGGACAGTTTCCAAACCTGAAAGGTATAAAAATCAGGAAGAAACAATCTTAGGCTGCAACCAAATCTTACTTTCCATTCTATTCCGTCATCTCTTCTTTATCTGGAATACTAAGACATGAGAAAGCTCAATCAAGAAACTAATTCCTTTAAGACTGTACACTCTCCATAACAACAAGAGAGGAAAATAACTAAAACTGCAATTTAGGGATGCTTAGAGTTAGAAAACTGAAAGGTTATGAAGTCAGTTGTGATTTGGTTTCTACTTTTCACATTGAGATCTAGATGGCAAAGAACAAAGTAGCTCTTTTACAAATATCAGAGAGAGTAAGAGGAAATTATGTTCAATAAACCCAATAGGTGTTATATGCAGAAGAGAGAAAGTGATTGAATCTGTTGATACATCAGTACAATATAAACACAGAGATGCACACTGTTAAGCACTCACAGAGATCCTCTGGAGACAAATTCTATATAGGGATAGAAATACTATGTATTTTTTCCACAGATAATAGCAAAAGTGATGCAAGCTAAGGATGTAATCAAGGTTAATCAAACCTCACAACTCAGACAAACCAGATGATGGCTGCAGCAATCAGGACTGTCCTCTGAAGGTTTAGATCTTGCTCTCTGTTACAGAGGAAATAAATAATGGATAATAGAACAGTGGCATCACCAGGCATGGAAAACCCAAAGTTTCTGTCAGCTCATGTGCTCTGATATCCTGGGTCATAATTCAGAGGGGCCTTAACTGGTTTAGAGTCAGCATTCGTAGTGAAGACAAAGGGAGTATATTAATCCATGAAGGGCTAATTAGTCCATGAAGGCTATTCTATTCATAGAAAAGAAAACACATTAGCTATAAAGGGGATATAAGCAGCTAGGGACCAGGACCTGAAGGGAGCAGAAATTATTTTAGATCCCTCAGGGTAAAGCTTTTGCAAAGTCAAGCTGGTCTGAAAAGCTAAACTACATTCGTTCTTCTGAAGCTCCCCCTCTACTATGTCTGACCATGTGTTACAATCTGACGATGCATTACAATCCTGTTGGTCAAACTACAGGCTGCCATATTGCTCAGACTCTTACTTGAGCCATTTATCTGAAATCTGAGTTGTGGAATACACATGGCAGGGCCAAAGAAACTGGAGGGAGTTCAAAAATACTTCACATTGGCTACACTCTGCTGCCATGAAGGACTTTCAAAACACCCAGGCAGAAGATTTAAAATACCAGACTAGTCTTCTGACTCCCCAAACCTCCCAGTGGAAGACCTACTCTTGCAGGCCTCCTGAAGTAGCCTCTGCCACTTTTAGAAACATCATCAAGAATTTACTTTAGGGCTGCATGGTAAGATATGTTTTTTCTTTTCTAATGGGTCAGAAATGGTTTTCTGCCACACAAAATCTATGTCAGTCTCAAGAGTCTTATGTAGCAGCACTTCCTAAGTCAGAGTTTGTTTATTGCAGCTCCATCCAAATGAAAGAATGATTTGCTTCAGCCAGTCCCAGTAAAAACAACTGTCTGCAGTCATCTTTCATCCACTCTAAGTGCCTCTTATTTCAGGCCCCTCAGTCAGGAGAGCTGTTCTCAGGGGGTGCTTCCTTTCTTTTTTGCACCAGTGTCCTCTACTTAAAATCCACAATTACTCTTTTTCAGCAGACATGCCTGTCTTCACATCCCACACTCCAAACCAACAGGAGTTGTACATTAAAAGCAATGCATGATAGAAAGCTCTGGTGAAACTGCAAGGCAGGGATTCCACCTGTGGGCTCAAGAGTTCTATAACAGTCTTTGAACTGTTGTGCGTGTGTGTGGGGTGTGTGTGTGTGTGTGTTTGTGAGATTTCTAACAGCAACATTTCTATCTCCCTGGCATCAGCCCTTTACAATAAAGAAAGGGCCACTATGAAAATATAAAAGATGTGACCATGAGGAATGACGGTCTTGTGCACTGGATGAAAACTCAGGAGATTGGGGTTAACAGACACACTGCATAAGCTTAGAACGATCACTTAAGCTAAGATTTTCAAAGCTGCCCTAGGGAGCCAACTTTTAATGAAAATTAATAAATAGTATTCCTTTACCTTACAGGCCATGTTATAAAGCTAAATACACTAAAAATTTGAAGATAATCAGATGATGCAATGTCTGGACCATATAAGCAGCTAGACAGATATTACTTATAAATTGTGTAAATTTGCAAGTAACATCTGTTTAGCTGCCTATATGGTAATAATTTTAAAAGCATATATGGTATACTTAGTTTCTATGGGTGTGTTCGCACAGCAGTCTTATTTCAAAACAACAGAGGTTGTTTCGAAATAAGAAATGCTATGTTCACACGACGTACCATTGTTTCGAAACAATGGATTCCGTTGTTTCAAAACAATGGCATTGTTTCAAAACAACTTAAACCCCATTTGGTGTCGAAACAACGTTGTTTCGAAATGATTGTTTTGAAATAATCCCATCAGAACATGTTATTTCGAAACAACGGTGACTCGTTTCAAAATAACTTTTGTCCGGACATGCTATTTCAATTCCTGCTTTTTTCCTTATTTCGAATTAACATTTTCTTAATTCGAATTAACTTATTTCAAAATAAGGCGTTATTTCGATACAAGTTGTTTTGAAACAACTTGTATCGAAATAACCCCCTGTGTGTGAACATAGCCTATGAGATTAAAATATCTCTAAGGAGCAAACACATTTTTAAACTCCTTGGCTATGTCTACACACACAGTTTTATTTCGAAATAAGTCCTTTCGAAATGACTTATTTCAAAATAAAACCCTTATTTCAAAAGGGCTCATTTTGAAATAAGGAAAACCCCACAATCGAAATGGCTGTTATTTCAAAAGGGATATTCTAAAATAACGCCAGTTGGCCCGTTGTTTCGAAAAGTTGTTTTGAAACAACAGGTCTACATGGTGTTGTTTCAAAAGAACAGGTCTACACGGCGTTATTTCAAAATATCCCTTCCGAAATAATGGCCGTTTCGAAAACATCGAGGTTTTACTGTTTCAGAACGACGATTCTTATTTCGAAAGGATGGGACCCGTCCTTTTGAAATAAGAAAACGTCGTGTAAACCTAATTTCTTTTATGTTGAAATAATGAGTGTTATTTCGAAATAAAAGTGCCGTGTAGACATAGCCCTTTATAAGATCAGACTATAGATAGCATTTTTAAAAAAGTGAATTGTTTTCTTCACAGACTATAACAGGCTGCTTTAGTACTCTTATGCAGATCTTTGATTTATGATAGTTCATTAGATGTAGCATCATAGCAAGTCATAGTACGGGATCCTTTACAACACTTATTCAAGTGTATATTCAAGATACAGGAAAAGGCAAGGTATAAGAAAATATAAGCACACAGTAATCAGCGTTCAAATCTACCTTTTTAAATTAAAAATTTGCTCAATGAGTCATCACTATAATTTAATAGTCTGAAAGAAGTGTCCAGAAGAATCTTCTCTTTTACTGTTGCAATTAAAAATATTATTTTTTCATGAAAAGATAATTTGAAAGAACTCAACATCTTACCTCTCAGACAGTTGTCAAGGGAAAGTAACTTAAAAAATCCATGCTTGGATTTGCAGCTATCTGTGATGGCAAACTGCTTGGGGCTTTTAGAGTCTTCCCAGGAGAATAAAGGGAACATAGCTGTCTTTGTAACATAGTTCGGTTCTTCACTGCCCACTTGGGAGCTTTGTGAGACTTCAGTTCTGTGGGGATAGGGAAGCGAGGCAGTCTGTGTTGAAATTACTCTTCTGGATAGAATGCTGCTATCAAGACTTCTTTGCTTAGTCTAAATTGAAACTCTGAGTGAACAGGAAAACAGCTAACCAAATGCCATAACAGCTTTTGCATGGCAGGAGGCTCAAGATTGCATTGTTATAAACTTTATTTTTTCAGGGTCACTTCAGTTTCCCTCTGACATACATTTGTCATGCAGTTCGCTGAACAATGTAACATCACATTTACTTGACTTCAGATTGTGGCAGAGAAAAATTTCAGATATGGGGAAAAAACAGCCATGTGTTCATGCTATGTGCACAAACCTATATTCGGCATACAGAAACTAGAAGCTTTTGGTGTATCTAAACCATCAAGTCCACATCCAATGACCACAAATTATCTATATTTGCTTAATTTGAAACATGCAAAGAGTCTCACTTTCTTCAATGAAATTACACATGTGCTTAAAGTTAAAAGTGTGTTTTCAGGATCAGGGCCAAAATAGTCAATAGCCACATTTGTGCCTGAGATGAGGGCAGTAAACATAACTGTTTCTTTTCTTATTATGATCAGGATAATGTTTATATCGTCAGACTATCAACACTTCTTGGGTCAAATCCACTGTTCCATGCTGGACGTAATTGTCTTCTTGGTGCATTTATGATCCATGCCCAGGACACCTAGGCTATGTCCACACATACATTGTTATTTCGAAATAAGTTATTTTGAAATGAGTTATTTCAAAATAAAGTCCTTATTTTGAAATAAGTTAATTTGAATTAAGAAAATGTTAATTTGAATTAAGGGAAAGCCTACTATTGAAACGGCTGTTATTGTGAAACGGTTATTTCGAAATAACGCCATTTGGACATGTTGTTTCGAAACAGTTGTTTTGAAACAATGGTGTTGTTTCGAAACAGCATGTCCAAACAGCGTTATTTCGAAATAACCATTTCGAAATAACAGCCGTTTCTAAATGAATGGGGTTTAAGCTGTTTTGAAATGATGATTCTTATTTTGAAATTACAGAGCCTGTCATTTTGAAACAAGAAAATGTCGTGTGGACCTAATCTTTTTTATTTCAAAATTACCAGTGTTATTTCGAAATAAAAGAGACATGTGGACATACCCCTAGAGTAACTAGTGCACTGTATAGAATAAATAAAAGGAAAATCTCCATTCAGTAACAGTGCCGCTCTTATAATGGACTAATAACTAGAAAATGTTTAACTGCAGTACGTTTCATATGAAAATATATTTCACTGAGGAAATGTTTGGAGATAAATGCAATGGTGTCAAACATCATACTCCTGGCCAACATAAAATTTTCACAGCAGATGCCTTTGTGTAAAAGCAGTAACCGGTGCTGTCATATTTAAATATGAATTAAAAGGACATCTTTGTAAAAGGATACATGAGAAACATCACAGACTCAGACTCTATTCAGTTACATGCTGTTTCAAAATTAACTGAAGGTAACAATTGCATGGTTTTAATCAGTCTAAATACTTCTATGCCCTACAGTACCATAGGATCTATGAGGACATCACAATCATGAATGGATTGTATCCCCACAAAGACCCTGTGAATAAAGGAAGCCTCTTCCTGTTTCACAGATGTGGAACCCCAGCACACAAAGATTAAGTAACTTTTCTGTGGTTGCACAGAAAGTCTGTGATGGAATCAATAATTGAATATAGATTTCCAAAATCTGTCTATTGCTCTGTCCACTAGACCAGACTTCCTATCTTTTATACATATGTGTCTTTGGAATGTTATGTGCCATTGTGAAGAGGTAATAATTTCTCCTTAGCACGTTTGTAGGGGTTTAGTAGGTTTTCATACAACAAGGAAATAGCACTTCTGATGGCTGATGTGAACAAATTAGTTTTACAGAATACTGAGGAACTAAACCTTGTTCTGTTTATTAGTCTAGTGAAGTTTATGCTAATATAATATGTAATAAAAATAAAGGACTTGCCTCTTTAAGCTGACAGAAACAAAACTTGTATTGACTTCCAAGGCATGACTAATGTGTACTTATCTAATTGACTGTGTATTTTACCTAGGTGTTGAAGAAAAGCTAAGAGAATGAAGACTCTAAGTCCACAGTGGAAGCATGATATGGCGATGCAGTACTGGTGCTGAATTGCTCTCTCTGATGGCTCTATGGGAGTGGATAGCACTGAGTCTTCATTGCTGGGTTTTAGCAGTTGCTGCTGTTTCAGATCAGCATGCCACAAGCTCCTTCGACTGGCTCCTCTCTGATAAGGGACCCTTCCATCGCTCACAGGAATACACCGATTTTGTGGACAGAAGTCAACAAGGATTCAGCACAAGATACAAGATTTACAGGTATGAAGCAAACAGAAAGCAATGATATGCAGGGGCATCGCTGGCGCTGGGCGTGCCGGGGCACGTGCCCCGAACCCCAGTGCCAGTGCCCCAGATCTCTGGCCCAATTGGGCCGGCGATCCGGGGCCCAGCCGCTGGCGGCTGCAGCGGCCCCATCCCCCGCCGGGGATCCGGGGCTTGGCTGGCTGCGACTGCAGCGGCCTCCTCCCCTGACGGGGATCTGGGCCTGACAGGCTGCGGCAGAGCAGTGGCACCTGGCCCTGTCCCCGGTCAGGGGGCGGGGCCTGCGGGCCAGGGCCAAGGCCTAGGCCCATGCCCTGGGTCCCTCCCGCAGCCAGCGACGCCCCTGATGATATGGTTACCATCCTGAGAAGTTGTACATAAATAACAAGAGGTTGGTTTTTTGTTTTTTTGTTTTTTTTGAAGGGAAAGGGTCAGATGAGGGAATAAATTCACAGACAAAGTCATTGCTAAGGTATATGTAGGACCAGTTTTGCATTGTGTGTTATGGGAATGTTGGCTTATGCTGTTTTTGTCATGTTTTAAGAGATTTTGGTAACTGATAAAATTGAATTGGAACAAATTGACAGTGATCACATGTTCTCCAAATTCCTGGGCTCTGATCCAAAGTAACATTAACTTCCAATAATGTTCTTAGATATTCATTTCTTTTCCTTAATTGCCGAGAGAGATTAACACCTTTGTCCACCCAGAATAGTATCTTGCTCTTTAAGTAGTTCCACTGATTGAAACCAATGGCAAAACATTGATTTCAGTGGGGCCAGGAGTTTAGCCAGTCTCAGTAATGGTTGCTCAAGCAGTCCCAGAGATTTTAAATATACATAGGCCTCTGTTTTCAGAAGCAGCTTTTAGTTTTTGATTCTTCATTGCTTAGGATCTGATTTTCCACAGTGCTGAAACCTCTAACTGCTGTTGCCTAGGGTTGTGGGTTATTCACCCTTCTGAAATCATAAATATGGTTGGCCTGATTTTGCTTCAACAGACAAAAAAGGAGGCACCAAAATCAGAAACCAATTTTGAAAATTCAGGCTTCACTTCAGAATTGCTTTTGCTTTTTGTTTATAGCCTGCCAATCCTCAATTTTGATGACTCAGCACTAAAGAATTACATCCCTCTTGTCTTTAGCTGCTCATCTTGTCACACTGATATACATTAACAACTATATCAATTTTACAAATGAAATGGGAAGCAGAAGACAGAATACAATGGAATGGTAGAGTGATGGGGAAAAGGGGTCACAATAGGCAAATGGAAGAGAAGAAAGTCTGACTGAGGAGACATTTTTCTTGCTTAATATTGTGGATGTAGCAACACAGTTATTCACCAGCCAAGAGAAAGCAGCATCAGCAATACAGTACAGGACAGATGGCAGCTTCTTCCATGACTTAGCCCCCAATATCTCCACTTCAGCCTATAATGCAAAGAACCACCTATTTTGCATGTCTGTGGTAGTTTCCAGCTCTTTTGTAAATATGGAACAGTGGGTTAAATAAATAGAAAAGCTTATTTATTTATTTGCTTGTGTATTTAGTCAAATTGATGGTAACTTGCAATAGGTTTAGAATTTTGAAGCTAGTTTATTTTGTATCTAAGACTTTGTCTATTTTTCTTTTCCTTGTGAACGCACCAGAGGGCGCTGTGTTGCAGGTCAATTTTGCTGTAGGATCTTGTGCAGTATAACGAGGAATTAAAAACATTTTGCAAGTAAAGTGTGATTCAGAAATGTGCACTGATGATAGTCTGTCTCAACAGCACAACAGCACCTGATATTTACTGCATTTTAAGAGTCAGGCATTAGAGCCAATAATATAAAGCCTAAAAGAATGCATTTTATTTGTATGTTTCTGTTAGTTAACAGCGAATGAAAATTATCTTGGTTACAAAATGAAACAATTGTATTTTATTTCAGCCCTTTCAATAAAGTCATGGAGAATGTGCTGTGCCCAAACACCTTTAGGACTACAAGAAGCTGGGGGGAGGAAGGGGCGAGGTTTGTTTGCTTATTTTGTTTTTTGTTTTTTTCTCTACTATGAGCCATCATTACAGAAACATTGTCAAGTCTGGCAGATCTGTAATCAGACCTGTCATATTTGTTTGAGTCTGTGGGTGTATTTACATTCCTCCATCCCTCAGAGAGCAGGATTCATGTCTATTTCAATACCATGCCTACTCCCCTCAAGAAATGTGCAGAGAGGCAAAACAGAGAAGTAGGGCATTAAGAATTACTGCAGCTGATCAACAAGAAATAGCACCCAGTGAATCAATTTCCCAGAAGAGAAACCTAACAGTAAGGTTCCCATATAAGAATAATATAGCCTTGCTGTATGCCAGAACCAATGCTGAATATTGGAAAACACTGAAGAATACTGGACTGTATTTTTTTAAAAGGTTGTTTTTAATCCCTAATGCTTTTCTGTGGACTCTCATAGGCAAAAGCATTTGGGGCCTAACTGTTCTTCCTTCCTCCTCCACTGCCCTCTAGATTTGCTGTGTGGATGGAACCCACCGTGTCCAGAGTTGTCTTCATGTAATCATCTACACCAGACCCAAAAGGCTTTCCTGGGGTGATGGAGTAGGTGAAGTGATTCACGACAAAGAATGCAAAAAGTTACCTAGGAAGTTTGTTTCTCCCCCAAGTCATCTTTCAGTCGCTTTTTCTACAGACTGGATAATAGAATCCTTGGGTATTCTATGAAGCAGCTTTAAGCATATGGAGAATAGCCGTAGTGATGAAAGTCATCCTGTATTTTAGAAGGAGGGTTTCCACATAACAGGGACAGAACAAGCTGTAGTAGCTCACTTTCTATGGCCGCAGTCCCGGGCCCTGCCTGCCAATATGGAAAGGGATCCATCTGAGACTCTAGAGCCACAATTCACATTCCTACAGAACAAGTTTTACTCAGTTATCATCTAATCAGCAGCAGCCTACACCTGAGTAGGTGATTATAAAAATAAAATAATCATAATAAAAAGTGTTCAGTTGCTGCAAATTGTATTCTGTGACATATTTAACTATTCTTCAAAAACATATTAGTGATGTCTTTTTTCCCCCTTGTGCATGGCACTTGATCAGGAGGAGAACAAAATATATGATTTTTGTTTTCCAAAGGCAGAAAAATGATGTCATAACTAAAATCATGTTCTTTTTCCCATGGTGGTGGTGGTTGTTGTGTTTTTTTTTTTTTTCTGGTCAGGTAGCTTCAAGAGATGCAGTGAGAATTTAGAATAAATAAAAACTCAGATAATTAATTTGCACATTTTTATATTCCTCTGTATTATATTATACTCATGTTCAGAATAAAAAGTGATCACTTTATCTTGGTTTTGATCTTTAAATCAAGTCATTTAATGCATAGTTACATAAGTGGTAAAATGCTAGAGTATAAAAACATGATCCTGTGTCGTTAACACCAGTGGAAGTTTTGTCATTGATTTGAATGGGAAAAGGATCATACACTAAATGCTCATCAGAAAAGCAGAATTATTAAAAGCAGGAAAAAATGACAAAGCACTGAAGTGTCAAATACCAGAAAGAATGGCATTTTGCTATGACCAGTGCTGTAAGTTGTATGTTCAATGGAGCTCTGTTGGAACATTGCAGCTGTCTGATAACAATTGCTTGAAAACAGCATGCTACAACTGAACACAAATATATTAATTGATTAAGAACCACCAGTTGTAACTGGACAAGTTAGAGTTGTTTGAAAACCATCATTCTCACGTCAGAAGAGAGATCAGTTTTAGCTGTTTTGTCTGACACATCTGAATAGATATGTCTACGTTCACAATATGATCTAATTGCCTTCAGCTCCCATTAATTTAATTTTTGCTATTCTTTAGGTTTCTAAACTACATAACCGACCTGCATTATAGAAAGTCATACTCTGGGCTAAAACACTTATCAGAATCAACAAATCCATATAGTCTAAATTCTCCAGGAACAAGAACCAAGATTCTATGCTGGTGTTCATAATTTCTCCCTATTTCCTAATTGTTCATATGACCATGGAGGAAATAAAGAATGAATCATGTGGCAAAAGCATTCTTTTATCACTATAAACAAATATTTGCCTTGAAAAGTACTGACTTTGATAAATTATAAAGTCAGCGCCTGGCACTGTGTGAGGGTGCATATTAAGTGAGCCCTTTTTATAGATGGTTCCTGTCCTCACCAAAGAGTAACAGGCACATTTCTTAAGGAAAAAGATATAATTTCTCCCACCTCTTTATTTAGCTTTCAGAAAGTAAAATGGCCAATGAAAATAAAGCAGAGACAAGAAGTAGGGAAGAACAGTGTTAGTGCTTTGCTAGTTGTTACATTTTAGTATATTAACTAAGGATCAATTATCTGTGCGTGTCCTTGTGTACACAGGCAAGTGATCTGGTTCTGCAAAAACAGTATTTTCAACTTCCTCAACAACTGGAGGGGACTGTAAGCTATCACAGATATAGTTTGCCATATTGCTGTAGGGCAGAGGAACCAGAGAATAATACATTGTTGCAACTAATGTTAGACTGTTCCATTAAAACAAGGACCTTTTCTGCCCTGCAGTAAGCTATTCCCTGTAATTCTCAATAGGAATTTCCACACATGCCATGGACAAATTTATATGATGCAGAAAGCGAGCATTTTGGGTGTGTGGCTTTTTTTTTTTTTTTTTTTACATATATTGCTTTTTTGATATCCTACAGAATATTTTTTTTCATATTTAATAAAAGTTAAACATTTTGTTAATACTCAGATACCCCACTGTGGTATTTGTGCAAATAAGCAGACAGGGAACCGGGATCCAAACCCAACCAAAACAAGATCAGAGATAAGCCAAGGATGGAAAAAGTGACTGGGAAAGGGGGAAAGCAGAGGAAAGTTAATTCTTTCTTGGACTGTTTACAACTTTACAACTATGTGCTGTGGCTCTCACTGCACACTTGCCTGTGACATGCAGAACTCCTTGCTAGATTTAGCAGGAATTTGTGGGATTTCTCTACTGTAATCTGAAGGTTTCCTTCCAAATTTGTGATATAGCAGCAAGGATAATTTCCTTTTTTTTTTCTTTTTGACTCACTGCATGCGACTTTATTATGACAACATAATGACAAATAATTTAATCAAAGGGAGAAGCACTTAAAACATGAATTAACCTGTTAAACTGAGCAGTTATCGAAAGAGTGGAAATCTAACAAATGAGCATTGGCAGTAGATGGACAATTTTGGACTAAATAAATAAGCTGAGGTTCTTACAAACCTGTGGAATTCCATACAACATGAAATTAACATACAATTTGTAAATGTCCTTTTTATAATAAATTGCTTCTGTTTGCTTTTCATCAGCCATGCAATTAAGGGATCAAAAAATAATTCTATATACTCAAGAAATATTTATGTGGTAAAGAATACTGGTTTACCTTATATCTTCTAAATTAATTTCTAATATAACATATAATTTAACATAAACAACATCAAGAGCCAGACTGTGGAATTTTTACTAAGGTTCTTGAGCACTTACCTCATACTGATAGTCCTCACTGCAGTCAAATGTGGTATTGGGGAATTGTGCCTTCAAAACCTAAGCTTCCTAAACAGAAAGGCTGTGAAGGGCACTGTGATGCTTTTATTATTATACCCAGTGATTTGGAAATGGATACAGAATCAAACAGATCTCTTGCAAATTCCTTAACCAGCCTATAATCACTTAACTCCACAACTAGCAGGGGTCCAAGCTGTCTTTCACTTCTCTTTCAAAGTAGGCTAGGATTAAGCTATAGAACTGAGTCCATTGAGGTGGATGGATCACTCTAGATGAAAAAGGTGGCTCCATCTTTCAATATGTAATGTCCACAGCTACACTGATGAGAGTTCTAATAATGCTAATTCTTCATTGGCTTGCCGATGCCTAGTGCAGTGGATACAGTACAGAAACAAGATAGGGCACATCAGAGAGGAACAGCCTTTAGTTGCTCTCAGTTTGAGATTGATGTGAGCTGTTCAGCCAGAGATTTTAGGGGAATGAGAGATAGTCATCTCCTTGTCTACATTAAGCAATGGATAATGAAGTTTCTGTAATAAAATGTAAGGTGTTTATTGTTTTGGACACATGGCCTCTCCAAAACTGGCATAAGCATGGTGGAATGGATGGAGCAGCTTTCTGATAGCATCCCTTTCAAATGCCAGTGTTCACTTTACACATTCTTTGGTGCTGTTGTTTCAGTTTGCCGGATTGTATACTTTAAAACACATCCGTACTTCTCATGAGGCTTTAGTGTGATGGTCCTCTTCTTAAGCAGAAAGGCCAGAAATGGCTGCTTTCTGGGGGATGGGGTGGAAGCTGCTTCAGAATGCTGAGGAAAGCCTAATTCCTCAGTTTCTGTCCATTCCCATTGTTCCTTGCCTTGTCCTTAATGCTAATAACCCTCCTCCAAACTACCCTGTTCCTCAATAAATAAAAGAGAGGGGTGACAACAGGCAAGGGGAGTGTGACCAAAATGACTGGAAATAAAACTGAATAAAATTACCACTGTGAAGAGATACAAAAAATGAACTGTTCAAAGCTATATCCGAAATGATCTATTTATAATAAACAGCACCATTAGTGTACTTGAGGCAGCTTTGTGAAAGTAGGGAACCATAGATTTCACCTCTGCTGAAGCTCTGGCTGCTTGTGCATTGCACTGCATGCACAATAGCATTGCACTGCATGCATAATAGCTTTGCTAGACACTAAGAACTGAGATAAGAAATGCATGTAAGGGAAAACATGTTTACTCTTCATGACCACAGTTTCAAAGGGGAATAAACAGCAAAAATAGTCCAGTCTGCTTTTTTTCCAGAGAATCTCTGCATCAGTAAATTGCTTTTGGCTTGTCTCATAATTGGCCAGTTTCCTTTAGGGAATTTTCCATTCAGCCTGATAGACAAAAGGGTACACAATTCAGCAAGGATCATCATGCTCAGAAAGTGTTCCAAGGAATAGTGCACTGAATGCACAACATCCTTTTTTTTTTTTTTTTTTAATCCAGTGGCTCACAGAGCAGGGAAGGAGAAGAGCATCTCAAGCTTCTGCAGGCTTAAGACAGGGAGAAATCTGCTGAATGCCTACGATCAGAAATACCACAGAAGTGCCATGTTTCTGCTGCATTCACCAGCCCATGGGGTCAGTCAGAGGTGTGGGGAATACATGGCACTTAATAAGAAAGAGTGCAGTGATAGATTCAGTAACCCTACACACTTGACAGCTCTGTGGATAAATGCCACTCAGTGCTTCCTTTGGAGCAGAACACCTCCATGCTTCCTCTAACCATGGGCAGCGCTTTCAGTGCCTCTCCAAGTTCCACCCTCTCTATCTCATTACCCATCATTTCTGTAACATTACCCAGACTGGCACATCAAAGACAAATCCCAGGTAAGCAAGCACAGTCCGGTGATATTAATTCCTCTGTATCTTCTGTTCAGCATGAGTAAGTATTTCAAAGTCAGGCCCCAAAAAACTCCCCATGCTAGCACTGATTCCCCAGCTAACTGTTTAGGCACCCACTTCAGGAGGTCTTTAGCAAAAAAATATTTACTGACAGTTGTGAAAATAGAGAATAAAATAAAACCCAATCAAAACCAACGTAACTATGGGTCACAACAGAAATGAATGGAAAGATTCCCATTATTTTCAAGCGCCCTTGCCCTAGCCCCACATATGAATTCTACAGAAAGCCTCGAGAGGGTGACTCAGCAGTTACAGAATAATGAAACATTATTTGGTCCTTCTATATGGTAAAAAAGTCCTCTGTCTCCATATTCAACTCAAAGGTAGCTTGGTTTTCACAGCTTTGAGTTAGTTGGCAACATTTGCAGTTGGTAATATTTTCAGGGAAACTGCTGTAGATGTAAACCTTGGGCTCTTAGGTATCACAGTCCAAAGCAGCTTAGAAAAATCTACAAGGCGTGGTGCTTTTACTGCTTTCCATAAACATATATGTGTAAGAAGCATTTCTGAATATATTTGTCTGGCCAAACCCTTGGAGGGCACAGACCTGCAGTAAAAGGTTAGAAAGATACTAGATGGAAATAGAAGCTGAGAATTAAAAATGGACACTTCTCATGGAGAATATTAATTGAAATATAAATGTCTGGCAAGGCACACAGCCAACAGTATTCAAATAATAGTCTTAAAGATCTCAGTGGTGACCTGTGACACATGGAGGAGTGTGCATGGGCCAGGTTAATTCCCTGTATGGAATAACCTGCATGGTGGAATGTATCCTTTCAGGATATGTCTCCACAGCAAGCTGTGGCAGAGAGTCTCAGAGTCCAGGTCTAGAGACTAGGGATCATGCTAAGGTACTAAAACTGGCTATGTGGCTGTTTGGTTTCAGACTAATTACACAATCTAACCCTAGGGCAAAAAAGTGTCTGCTCTGAAGAGGTGCTGACCACCTACAGATCCTGCTGATTTTAAAGAAAGTAAATGTGATCAGCATCTTATGGGAGTGAACATTAAAAACAACAACAACAACACACAACCACCCAGCCAAACAAACAAACAAACACAAAAAACCCAACTCTGAGCCTAATCCTACAGATTTTGGTTTAATCCAGGGAGACTGCCGCTGTCCATGGTAAAACCAGGAGTGCAGTTTAGTGTATTACTGTTTCAAAGAATGGTATGCAAATCCGCACTCCAGGACTTGCAGTGTCTACACAGAATGTTGTTCTGGGGGAAACTGATGTGCTACTGATTCACACCCTGGCTTGCAACGCAGTAACTTGCTATGTAAACAAGCCCTTAAATTACTGGGGTTGCAGTAGGAAAGTAAAGTTTCTTTTTCAATAAGATAGGCAAGTGCTAATTGCTGGCTAGGATACAATGGGCATTAGAATCGGCTAGGCTAGCAGAATTAGAAGTGTTCTCAGGAGTTAGTTTGACGAGAACAAGTGGGTTTCTGTTGGCAACAAAACACACTATCACTGCCAACTGTGCCATCTTCTTCTTCTTCTTCTCTTTTAATACACTCTAGGATATATGTTACAACAATCCCTCTTTTTATTCCACCCTATTTGTTTGGAGAATTTTAATGAAAGAGAAGTTGGTTCTCTCTCAGTTCATAAATGAATTTTCAAAACCGAAGCAAAACTGAGATAGGGGAAAAGCCCTAAACAAATGAATAACAAACAAAAAAATACTCAACTCTTATAAACGATCACTACAGTCTGCTTCCAGAAGGGGCCATTTTAAAATGTCAGTGTTTTGAGCCAGTATAAACTTCCCATCAAAAGCCGTATGGCTAGGTTTCCCTAGAACTAAGGTGATTTATTTAGCAAATACTGAGTATCATCATTTCCAGTTAGTGAGTTTATGAAAGCATTTATGTTGCCCTAAAAAAATATTAAGATAAAAGAGGCTTTAACTTAACAGCTCCATACAGTCATTTGAATAGCATAAGTTCTATTTAATGCTAATAATAGATTCATTCTCCAGTCAGCGGGCTGGACTGCCAGGATCTTAGAAATGAAATCAGGTCATTATTAATTCTTTGAAGATTTTGGTTAGCTGCATGCATCTTTGTTCACTTATTTGCCATTTGTTTTCATTTTCCTTTGAATTGTCTTGCCTATACTGTCACTTGCATTTAAGAGTTAGACAAGTTAATACAAACAACCACATTAAGAAAATGAAATAACAGTTACATGGATTTATTTTTTATGATATGGTTTAACTCCTCTAGACTACTACCTTCACCTGCCTCTTTCATTCTTTATTGGTATTAGCTCAATGGTCATCTCCCAGATTAAATTGCTGTAATTTTCAGGAATTGTTTTCTTTGATTTCGTTTAATGGTTACATCAGATTTTCTGCATTATAACTGCCAATATTCAGACTTTGCTTAAGGACATATTGTGCAAGGTGTAATTTTGTCAATAGGGTGAAGAACTAAATAGCAGCAATAGCTTTGTTTTTAGATTTTATTTTGCAATTATATAAGTTTGAAAATATGAACTATTCTCAGTATCCATTTTGTACTCTACCAGCATTTGTACTATACCAGCATATGAAAAGGATAAATAGATACCCAACATTTTTACTTTGTGCTAGTTATTTGTCATTTTCTTCTGATATAATTGGTTTAAGGTGATGGCTAATGCCCCAGACTTCAAATCTTTGGGTGTGTTCACACAGCAGTCTTATTTTGAAACAACAGAGGTTGTTTTGAAATAAGAAAGGCCATGTTCACACGACCCACTGTTGTTTCAAAACAACGGCGTTGTTTCTTAACAACTTAAACCCCATGTGGGGACGAAACAACGTTGTTTCAAAATGATTGTTTTGAAACAATGCTGTCTGAACATGTTGTTTCGAAACAATGGTGACTCGTTTCAAAATAACTGCTGTCTGAACTTGTTATTTTGATTCCTGCTTTTTTCCTTAATTCAAATTAACAAACTGTTAATTCAAATTAACTTATTTCGAAATAAGGCATTATTTCGATACAACTTGTATCGAAATAAACCCCTGTGTGTGAACATAGCCTTTATCTTCTTGGTTTTGATTGATTCTACTGAATGTGTTAATCATTATGCTGGTCAAGAACTGTGAGCGTATAGTTTCTAATGTACTAGTAAAACTATTGAATTAACAGACAGACAAAACTCCTTCCAACAGAGGTCTTTGTGAAGTAAAGCAAATCTTTAAGAAGAATTTCTACTCACTGAGTGCTGGGTTCACAGTAGATTCCCAATATACTTGTTACAGTTAATGAGCATTCTCTTGAAAGTTTACCAAAATCAGAATGGGGTCCAAACCTCAATTTACCTTCTGATACATCTACTTCATAGTTTATTTAAATGCTGTCGAAAAAAATATTTTCAGGTTCTTATGTATGTTAAGCTCTACACTGTATTAATACATATTAAAGATCATTTTCTTTAACATTTTATTCAAATTACTAATAGGGTGCCTTCTAAAAAAAGAAATTACAATAGATTCTATACAATACAACCAAAATAAAATTAGTAACTAAAGAACCAGCCATACAGATGGAACCAAGGCGTATATCACCAACAGAAATTCAGTGGCTGGAAACCAGCACACTAAGAAAATATTAATAGAGGATCAATTTTTCACTGATACAAGCTTTCCTCTCTTTCACAGTAGAGGTGCAAAGTTAGAAATGCGATAATGAGATCTCAGGATACTAAAGACTGATTATTATATTTCTTTTAAAAACCCTGCACTTAGATATAAAGAATTTAATAAATGAGAACATTGCTTGTAAAAAATGGACAATGTACATTCTTTTTTGTGTTACTCTTGCTTTTATTATTGCTAGTTTATTCACTGGTTTCTAAAATTCAAACATGTGTGATGGGTCCGTAAGTCAGTGTGAATTATTGGAATTTTAGAGAGCTAGAGAGTGTATGTAAGAGGGAATTTAAATCTATATTGCATCAGGAAGGATACTGGATGGTTAGGGACAACAGAATTTTTTTTTTCTGGAATATGCCTGCCTCTATGACTAAGGAATTTTGCCAGTGAGATTTTGGGGGTATTTCTGGATTCCTGACAACTCTTGAAATGGCTGTCACAAGGTCCCCCCCCATCTCATTTTATCACAAAGCTTGTAATTGCTTATTTTTGAGGTGTACCTTTCTTCAGTTACCCATGTTTTTTGTCATCTCCAGACTAGATTACTTCAAGATGCTGTAGATAGGGCTACTGTCTAAGAATCTATTGTTTGCTTAGAATTCAGCAGCCCATGTACTTAGCAGTGCTAGCTATGGGGACCATGTTACACCTATGCTCCAAAGACTGCATTAGCTTCCTGTTTCACTCTGGGTGTAATTCAAGCTTTTGATATGGGTCTTGAGGGTTTTTGTTTGTTTTGTTAAGTCACTTGACTATGACTTGGGAGATCCACATTTAATTCCCAGCTTTGCAACAGACTCCTTGTGTGACCTTGGGCATGTCATTTAACCTCTGAGTGCCAGGGTTTGTCCATCTGTCAAATGAGGATAAACTCAATTATATCTGTGAGTTATGAATGTACCAAGATAATGATCACCATAGAGAAGTCTATCAATATATGTAAAAGCACTACACCTTTAAGAACTACTTGCTTGCTTATGTGCTGCTGTAACAGCTGAAATTTCTGTGTCCTTTTGCATTTTTAAATGTCAGTGTCAATGTGTGTAGTTGGTGGCCAGAGATTTTGAGTGGAGGGTCCTTGTCTCTGAGGTGCAATCCTGAATTTGTTGGTCTTCAGGGCACATTACAGGGCCTATATTATAGGCCCATTCATTTGCTCAGACTTTTGCCTGAGATGGTAAGGGTGATGTGTATCTATCTATCTATCTATCTATCTATATTTTTTGTCCCTGGGGTGGCATACTGGAAATCTGGGTTCATTAGCTGACTCTGCCACAGATATTCTGTGTGACCTTCAAGCAGTCATTTAATTTCTCTAAGCCATAGTTCCCAGAATGTAAAATAATATTTCTTTCTTCTGTTCATTTTCTGTGTTGCAAGCTTTTGGGGGCAGTTTGTGTTTCTTAGTACATCTTTGCACATGGGGAGTCAGTCTCTGTTGGTTATTCTAGGCACTACTGTAATGCAAAAATAGTACTATTAGATGTGGAAAGAAGCTTGTCAATACATATCAATACTGTAAGCAGTGGAAGTGGACTCTCAGTAGATTATCACAGTTTAAAGATATACACAAAAACTTCTGAAAACCAAGAAATTAAATTAGAATAAAAACCAAGGGGGAAAAGAGAAAATAGTGTACAGTATGGAAATGAAGTGTTTTCATATTCTTAGTTGTTTGATAAATAGAAGTCTTAAGTGTGGTTCTACTTTGAAAAGAGCCCCAGGGAATATAGCATTGGGTTTACAGTCAAAATTGTACACAATTATCTCATTTAATTCTTCATTTCTTAATCTGGAAGCTCTGCAAAATTAACTTAAAATCTCAAAGTCAACCTCAGGTCTCTGTGACTTGTGCATAATCCTAATAATAAGGATGCTAGGATTTCTGATTTCAGTTAACAATACTGAGTGGGATTTTTAAAAGCCTCTAAGTAACTGAGAAGCGCAAGTCCAAGGATTTCTGTTTCTAAGTCACTTCAGCTCCTTTGAAATTGCCATGCATTGTTGATAAAGTATGAGCCAGCATTAAATGCAGCTCATTCTCAGATGCACTAATTCTGTCCCATTAACAGTAATAAAAAGTATGAAAAAGGTATATTTTATATTAGTAAAGTAAGCATCTAGGTCTCAGAATTCATCTTGGGAACATATCTCTTAGAAAAGTTGTGTGTACATAGTCATTTTTCAGAGTATAGCCACACTTGCACATATCTGTAACAAATAGATGTATCTGAAAATATGGTATACTAAACTTATGAGACAGTTTTATCTTAAACTCCATATGATTTCCATATGCCACTGCTGCTGGTGGATAATAGCACTTTTTTTGTCTATTCTGCTGAAAGTGAGAACATACTGCAACCTGCTAAATAACAGCCTACAGGGAACGGTGTAATTCTAGGAAATTATGTACCTTAAATCTAAGCACTAACTGGGCAAAAGGCTAAAGGAGGGATTACCCACAAACCTTACCTTTTGGATACTGGGCAAAAGATAATGATGTACCGTATATCATCGCATATAAGCCGAAAATTTTGTGCTTGAAAATTGGCTTTAAAACAGGCTCTTGGCTTATACTCAAGGGAATACGGTAGACAGCCCCTCCCAGGAGTTTTCCAGACCATGTGACAAGCCAGAGCCCCAGTGTTGCAGGGTGGCCATCTTGGACAGTCGGCAGGGGCTGGGGCTGGGGCTGGAGTGAGGTGGGGACCCCAGCGTCTGGAGTGGCCACGTAATGGGGGCTGGGGGGTCAGCCTGGACATTGAGGGGGGATTCAGGGAGGCCAGGGAAGCGGTGGCAGGGACAGGGGGTTGGGGAAAGTGATGGGTGGCCGGGAGGGTTTTTGGGGGGGATCAGGGAGACCAGGGAAGGGCGGCAGGGCTCGGGCATTGGGGGGGGGGGTCAGGGAGTCTGGAAAAGTGGCAGGAGGACCCAGGGTTTTTGGGGAGCCCAGGGAAGCAGCAACAGGGACTGGGGATTGGGAGGGGGTGCCTGGCAGGCTGGGAAGAGTGGCAGCAGGGGTTGGGGGGATCAGGGGAGCAACAGCAGGGAACTGAGAAGGGAGTAGGGGGGCAGCAAGAGGAGCAGAGGGGCAGCAGTGAGGAAAGGGCAGAGCAGGGGGGCAGCAGTGAAGAGCCAGGGGGGCAGCAGTGGGGAAGTGGCAGAGCAGGGGGGGGCAGCAGGTAGCAGTGAGGGAAGGGTGGAGTATGGGATGCCAGTGAGGAGGGGGCAGTAGGAGGAGCAGAGGGCAGCAGTGAGAAAGGGGCAGAGCAGGGGGGCAACAGCAGGAAACTGAGAAGTGAGCAGGGGGGTAGCAGTGAGGAAAGGGCAGAGCAGGGGGCAGCAGGGGTGATGACAGTGAGGAAAGGGCAGAGCAGGTGGGAGCAAGGGGGCAACAGTGAGGAAAGGGCACACCAAGGGGCAACAGTGAGGTAAATGAGAAGTGAGCAGGGGGCAGCAGTGGGGGGCAGCAGGGGTGACAGCAGTGAGGAAAGGGCAGAGCAGGTGGGAGCAGGGGGGCAACAGTGAGGAAAGGGCGGCACAGGGGGCAGCAGGGGTGATTGAAGTGAGGAAAGGGCAGAGCAGGAGGGCAGGCCTGAGGAATGGACAGCAAGGGGGCAAGGGAAAAGCAGCAGCAGAGATTTTGGGGTAGGGAAGCTGTCAAACTCCAGAGAAAGCCAGCAGCAGTGGGTGGGGGGTTAGGGGCCAAGGCCAAAAGGGGACCTCGGCTTACACCTGGGTCACCAATTTTAGCTTCTTTTTGGGGCTCAGAATGGGGAGGGGGGTTGTCTTGTGCCCGGATCAACTTATACCCAATTATATATGGTACTTTTTTTTGTTGTTTTTAAGATAAAGGTGTTTCCTAGCATGGTTCTAGCTAGAGCTAGTTGGGAATTTTCAGAAAACATATTTTTGAGTGAAAAATGGCTTTTGCTGAAACAAACTTTTCAATGGAAAAGGTTGATTTGAATGAATTTTTCAACACAAAATTTTGGTTTGTAAAGAAAAGTTTCAAAATTGTTGAAACATTTTTTTAAATTTTTAATGAGAAACATTTCCAGCTTTCTAGTTCTAAGATGACAGTTGTTTTGAAATGTTATCTGATAGTAAAATAAAATAAAATAAAATAAAATAAAATGTCATTATTGAAGCAACAGTTCAAAATTATCAGAGAACATTTCAATTGACTGAAACTGATCTTTTTGTTTCCTTTTTTAGGTTTTCAGTCTGTGAAAATTTTCAGGATTTCAACTTTTTATCCTGAATCAGGATTGAATAAATAATTAGATATCTTATTTTTTTGAAGGATGTTCAGCTACCTTTTAATTATTCCCACTCGTCTCTATCAGAATCTTGCTTTTAAATAAGAAAATGGGAAGTAGATTTAATACTTACTGATTATTATTTCTACTGTCTACAGTTTCCAACTATGTTCAGAGGCTCATTGTGTTATGTAGTCCACATACTCTTAGTAAGTGACAGTACCTGTATTTAAGAATTTATACTGTAAAGAAACAAGTCAAAGGGAAGTGGAGGGGAAGAGGGATTATTATCTCTAATTTAAAGATGGGACAACTGCATCACAGGAGGAATAAGTGATTGACTCAAAGTAGCAGAAGAGGTTTGATGGCAGACATGGAGAACCTCTATCTCCCACAGGATAATGCTTCCTCACCATAGGATAAACTAATGTCATTCCAGAGAAAGATTTCTGACTTTGAGGAGGAAGATAAAAATGATAGGTTAAACTCTCAAGTATGTTTAGGAAACTGGAGTAAGAAAAGGTGTTGAGGATGATGCTATCAGTATTCACCTTTACCATGTGGAATCCTTAATGAAAAGTGGAGTGTGAGACCTACTTATGACATTATAGACTCTTACTAATACATATCATGGAATATATAAGATGTGAAATATTGAGACCAAGGCAACATTTTGTTAGCAACCTTTTGTTCTGGAATTTCTTAAGTACGAGGTGATGATTTCTAAACATGGAAGTTGTGTTATTATTACCTGGTTACATATGATAATGTGTGCCATTGCATTACTGCAGGGATATACTATGTTTATTAAATCATTCATTATTCAAGACTACACAAATTGTTGGACTCAATACAAGAGTAAACTGGGCTGTGTTACATAGGTCAAACTAGTTGATCTAATGATGCCTTCTAGTCTTAAAATATCTGAATCTTTAATGTAATAGGGTTGTTAGTTTTGTAATTTCATTAAATGATTAAAAATTAGCTAAAGATCTGAAAATATAAATTGTAATCAGCGAATTGTCACTGAGCGACCCCATTTCCTGTGAGGTCCAACAGGTATAGGTTTAACATCTTTCGCAATGATCTTGGAAGAAAACAAAATTATCACTGTTTGCTTATGACACAAAAGTTAGGGGAGTCATAAATAATGAAGGGGACAGGTCACTGATAGAGAACAATCTGGATCATGTCTCAAATAATATAAATTTTCCTATGGCTATATTTAAATTCATACATCTAGAAACAATGAAGGTAGGCCATAAGAACAGAATTGGGGGAGTCAATCCTGGGAAATAATGACTATGGAAACAGTTTGAGGGGAGTTGTAATAAATAAATCAGCAGAACATGAATACCCAGTGTATCACTGTGGAAAAACAAAACAAAACAAAACAAAACAAAACAACACCCAAGAAAATAAAACAAAACAAAAAAGGTAATGTGATCTTGTTATGCATAAACAGGGCAATCTGGAGTAGGAATAAAGAAGTTATTTTACTTCTGTGTTTTGCACTTATGTGACTGGTCCTGGAATACTGTGTCCACTTCTAGAGCCCATAATTCGAGAATTAAATTGGAGAAGGTTAAGAAAAGAACTGCAAAAATGTTTAGTGGAATAGATAATATACTTTAGTAATAGACTCAAGGAGCTGAATCTATTTAGTTTATTAAACGGAAGATTAAGGGCTGACTTGATCATTGTCCATAAGCATTTACATGGGGAACAAAAACCTAATGGGAACATCTTCAGTCTATCAGAGAAAGGTATAACATGATCCAAGGGCTAGAAATTGAAGCTAGGCAAATTCAGGCTGGAAATAAGAAATCAATTTTTTAACAGAGTAATTAACTGTTAGAATAATTTATCTAGGGTTGTAATTGATTCCTTGCCACTGATAATTTTAAAATCAAGATTGGAGAATATTTTTTTTCCTTCTAAAAGCTATGATATATGAATTATTTTGGGGAAGTTCTGTGGGCTGTGTTATACAGCAGGTTAGACTGGATGACCACAAAAAATGATGGTCCCTTCTACCTTAGAATCTATTACTGTGAGTTAGGTATATAGCATTAAATGTCTCAACTAACTAAGTGTTCGGAGAAATAGTAGTTCACAGCATAAAACTGCCATCCACAAACACAGCCACTAATCTTTCTACCTTCCGTGAGCAGGTCACTAAACTATTATTTTGCCTTGGGAGTAAATTGTGCCTATTTAATCAAGACTGAGACCCCATAATGGAGAAATATGAAGGAACTCATATTCAAGATGCTTGTGTTAATTCCCCATAGTGCAGTGCATTATCTGCCTTTTGGCTACAGCTGCATCCTGAAAAACTATGAACCAAATTAAGTTATAAAAACATTTTTTTTATTCTATAATGGCAGAGAAGCAACAGTACATTCACCTTTGCAGTTCAGATGAAGTAATCCATTTGTAATTAAACAAAAGAGCAAGCAAAGGATCTGAAATGACTTCAGCTGAAGACTTTTCTGTTCTTTGACTGTGATGAAATGCTGTGTTGATCTTAATTGTAAATAGACAACTGAACACAGAGGAAAGTATGTAAAACCATCAGCCTGTCCATTCCAGAATTGATGCTGAAACTAATCCAGGAAAAGGATTAGAATTTTGGATTTATTTGACTCCTACTCACATGAAGAAAATGGTTTTATCACTGATAACAAATACTGGAATTTGGAACAGTGGTTTGGAGATTTAATCCTCCTGCTCTGAAACTGCAAATGGTCACACTTTTAGGCAGAAGCAAAATGCTGTCTTCCCAACTAATATACCTAAGGATGCCATATTATTCATTTTTATGTGATCTCAATTTATAAATGTGAAAGTTGTACATAAATACTTCATACCAGGCACTGCACTTTGGATGAGGTTAGAGCTGGCTGAAAAATTTGTATCAAAACATTTTCTCAATGGAAAATGGGCTTTCTATGAAGTGAACATTTATCCATAAAGATTAGCATCTTTATCAAAAATTGTTGTTACTTTGAGAACCACAAACCAAAAAGAAGCCAATTGTAAGGTGCCAGTATATATTCTGGGGGGCTTTGACAAAGAAAAAATGTAACAAAAGGAAAAATAAATTAAATAAATTCCATCCTCCCCCCACCTCCAAAAAATTATTTTCCCTGAGAAGAGTAACTGTTTCCTGATCAGGGATACCTAATAGAGGGGAATAAATTAACCAAAGATTTTAAAATGCATTTTCTGAACTCTTCATTTTCAAAGTATTCAGATTAACAGAAGTATGCCTGAGATGAGGGTATGGCTTAAGAAAAGGCAAGTAGGCAGGGGATCTGTGACAAACCTGAGTTCCAAACTCATTCATCACTAGGTGGCATCAAATGATGACCACAATGCAATCAAGATGTGAAAGCTGTTCAGAGCAGTTGTTGCTTGGTCCCATCTCACCTGGGGGTATATAGCTATAGAAGGACAATGCCTTTTGTATTCCTTGTTCTGCAAACTCTGTATTTCCAAGTACTCTTCTGGGCCAGGTTGCAATACCTTGTTTTATGCTGAACAGTGCCTTCAGTGATGAGGACTCCCACTGAACTGAATGGTGCCATAAGATGCTACTAAATTAGAGTAAGAATACCAGAATCTTGCTGTCTGTATGCAGATTTCAACACCAATTTTGGTCTGAGATTGCTGCAGATAGTCAGCACCACACTCATTGGGCTTTTTTAAAGAAAATTTAGTTCTATGTCCACTAGTTTGCTTATTCTCTTTGAGTAAAACATGGTGAAATAACTGTGTGCTCTTTATAGATGAAGAAATATGACTTCCTCTATCTCATAGCCAAGTCCTCATTTTCTATGTGGCAGTTCTGCCATGCAAAGATTTTGATAATAAGCAGGTGTGGGGAGAAAGAAAAGCTTGCGCAGTTACTCTTCCATTCTAAGCTGCCCCTTCACCTCATATACAAGGGATTACTATATTGTCATTGTCCCACCATACTGCACACAGGGGGAGAACATAGCATCAGAGGCTCTGTCTACACTTAGAAGGTTAGTTTGAATTAACTTAATTCAAACTAATAATGATTAGTTCAAATTAAGTTAATATGAGTTAACATGGTCACACTAGGAAAACCAATTCAAAGTAGCATATCTATGGACAGGACTTGCTAATTCACATTAGGAGAAGGGCACCATGGAAAGTATGACAAGATGGCCCTTAAGAAGGGCCATGCCCCAACCCAATATATAGAAAGAGGAAGACACCCTGGGAGGAAGGTCAAAAAGTATTAATTTGAATTAATGGGTAATTCAAATTAACATGGCTACATTGGATTAAGTTGAACTGATACATTTGAATTAACCCTTACTTCAAAGTTAAGTGAGTTTTATAACTTCAAATTAAGCTTTCCTTAATTTGAATTTAGGAATTCTTTAGTTTGAATTAATGAAAGCCAGTGTAGCCATGAATTAATTTAATTCAAATTGATCCTCATCAATTCAAATTAAATTGTAAGTGTAGACATACACTAAGGGTATGCCTGCACTTACAAATTAATTTGAATTGATGAGGATCAATTTGAATTAAATACATGGATGGCCATGCTGGCTTTCATTAATTCAAACTAAGAAATGCCTTAGTTTATGAAAGGTAACTTCAAAGTTATAAAACTGGTTTACCTTCAAAGTGATGTTTAATTCAAACTCATTAGTTTGAATTAACCCAATGTAGCTGTGTTAATTTGAACTGTTAGTTTGAATTAGCCATGGCTTGACTTTCCCTATGCAGTAGCGCCCTTCACCTAATTCAAACTAGCAAGTCCTGTGCATGGACATGCTAGTTCAAATTGGGATTTCTAGTGTGGCCATGTTAATTTGAATTAACTTAATTTGAACTTATTATTATTATTTCAAATTGATTAGTTCAAATTCAGTTAATTTGAACTAACTTTCTAAGTGTAGACATACTCTAAGAGACTGAGTGCAAGAGGCTTACATAACTGAGACAAGGCGATGCTCACTGAAACTCCCTTTTGTCTGGGAGCATACTGGGGAAGATAACTGGAGACCAAATCACTGACTTCCAACAAGGTTTCCGCTAGTGCAGGCAACTTTAGTTTCCAGGTTATGTAAAAACCTTGTATGGGAGCCTGCAGAGGACATGTGATGAATCATAACATTCCCCAATATTGTTTTGGCTACATCCCTCCCCCAGAGAGGAAGTTACAACTTCATAGCTCCGTTTCAGTATTGCCCTGAATAAAATGACCACTGCTGGAAGCAGTGCATCCTATACTATGCTGCTAAATCAGGTGTTGATCAGCTTCTGATTCTCCAAAATTGAAAAAACACAAGCATCTTGTTCTAGGTTGAAGTATTGGCCTGATTGTCTTTTGTACCTAGAAATATATGATGTCAAGTATATGAGATGGCAGGAAATCTAGGAAAATATGGCTTAATTTTCTAGCTTTGTAGTAGCTGTAATTGTGTTACTATCTCAATGACATTGTATCATATTACACTATCTCACCTAGCAATGTTTAGTTATTGTGTATTTTTGCTTATTCTTCTTGTGCTAGAAAATAATAAATTAGGAAAACAAAGGAAAATCTGACTTCAATATTATCCACTTATAAATACTGTGCCTAGATAAAGTCTACTAAATAATAAGCCATCTCCTGCTGTCAATACATACCTAATTTGCAGATTCACAGCAGAAAAAGTTCCATAATTACATACTTTTGTTATACTTTTTTTCTGGGCAAGCATCTCCAATGTATAAAAAACATAATTAAAATTTATAACTCAGCTTTCTAGTTACATTGATATATGTACAGCTGCATTTTATTTGGGCTTTACTGGTTTAACAATCCTGGGTTTGCAAAAAAATAGATGAATGCAAATAGCTTGCAGAGACAGATAAAGCCTTCAAGCTTAACAATCTGAAAAATGTTGCATTTTGATGCAATCCAATTTCAGGCTACACAAATAACCCTAAGAGCATGAATAGATTTGCTGTATAAAATATATGGGTACCCTAACTATTGTTGTTCACATTCACTAAATTAAACTAAAACATTTTGAAGTTCCATTTTTTCACTTAAGAAAAGCATACTCCTTCTTCATGAGTATGGGCATATAGTAATATAGGCCTTTTCTAAATATCAGTGAAACGAGTTAAATGTCAGTTCTATTTTTTTTTTAAACTCTCAGTCAAACTTTGTTGAAACTTAAAATACAATTTAGCACAGGGGTCTCAAACGCATGAGGGCCGCATGAGGACTAGTATGTTAGCCTGAGGGCCGAACCACTATAACCTTTTCATACAATGATATTGCAAATATTGTTAACAATAGTGTTGTTGTGGTCTGCAGGAAATAGCTTTAAGGGCCACATGCGCCCCCACAGGCCACGTGTGAGACCCCCTGCTTTAGCACAATCAGGAGCAGAGTTTTTAAAAGAGACTAATCACTATAGTAACTGTGGTCTTTGGAATATCTAACACTTATTAAGGTGTCTAAATGAGAGCTGAGTTCTTCTGAAAAAAATATAGCCCAACGTATATGCAGTATTATCCTGGAGTAGCTTCATTTAATAGCACTGAAATTACACCAAGGTTTAATTTGACCCCATATGTTTGCTCTGTTTATTGAGACTATTTACATCTGCAAAATAGCTTTCATGAATAATAGCTGGTGGGATTGGGCCCTAGTTATAAATGAGAAGCTAGTCAAGGTTATAAAGAGTAGTGGAGGAATGGGATGCCTGTGATAGAAGCACTTGTTTAAGTCAGCTTTAATTATTTTGATACAGACCTGTGTGTGCATGGAAATTTACTTTCAAAAGTGCCCCCGGCTATTAGGGATTTGAATAAGTGTGGGGAGTGTAGGCAAATAGGCAGTTTGGATTTGGAAGGGAAGTGCTGGTGTTATTGGTGAGGTAGGAAGGGACTGATGGAGATAAGGCCAGAGAGAAGGCAAGGTTAAGGATGAGCCATTTTATCAATCATTTTTTATCCTACTCTTGTAACTCATAAAATTATATAATTCTGTCTGCAATAACGTTTGGCTATATGTTGTGGCTGTGAGTTCCCATAAGCTAGTTATACATCTGGAACTTAAGAAAACACATTTGATAAGTTTTTGCCATGTTACTTCTCATTGTTTCATTAGAAGACCTCTTTGTTTTTGTGTTATAGGAAAGGATAAATAGAAATCTCCAGTTCACCTTTTTTTCCCTCCATTAAATTATTTTATATGCATCATTTTAAATCACTCTCTATGCATGTGTCCTCCCCTCCCCAGACTTAACTCACGCATTCAGTTCTGCTGCTACTTGTGCTGGCTTGTGCGGAGCACTTACCAGAAGGGGGCACAAGATTTCTCCCAGTCCCTCTTGATGAAAATGAAAGCAGGAAGGTTCCTATTTACTATCTTCCTTTAACAGCTGAATCTACCCAAGAGCAGTTAGAATTTGTCATGTAGTTGGTATCAAAAGGCAGAGCTACAAATCAAGCCATCTCCAAACACATTGTGACGTGAGCCTATGGTTGTTGATGGCCTAGCTGGAAAATCGCAAGTCATGCCTGACTTATATGTGCTTTTGAGGGGGGGGGGAATAAAGCAGGTGTCTTGATTCTGTTGAGCATCAGTATGATACTGTAGCTGATGCCATTTCATTAAGTGAGCTGTTGTGTGGCTGTGCAAGTTTCTATGTTCATTTTCTGTTTATTGCTGTTGGCCTTGTGGGAAAAAGAAAATGCCCTTTGCCAGACACCAAATGGTAATGAGCATGCTCTCTGCCAGTGGGACACGTGGTAAACTGTTGAAGAGAAAAAAAGGGGGAAAAATTACTCTATTGCTGTTAAAGGTTGTCAGCTTTACTACCTTGATTGTTACAGCTGTTCTTCATTTTACAAGGAAGAAGCAAATTTAACAAGCTGTCCAGTGAAAAAACTAGCAGAAGTTTCATTTGTTTCTGTGGGCAGGTGGGTTTTTTTCTTCTTCCATTTTTGGGTAAAGGCCATTTGTCAACTTTGAACAGCGAGAAGACAAAAATACTTCAGCTGAACTTTTATAGCTATCTCCTTATCAGTAAGCTCTCCGCTGCTTCTTTTATTTCCCTTATGTACTTATAGCTATTGGTACTGTTAGTAACAGGAACAAACTGAAAAGAGAACTGTGAGCTACAGTAATTTATCCAGACTCAGTGCGTTAGCACTGCACGAAAAAACTGAGTGGTAGAAATACATGGATAATTTTCTCACTCCTACAGTATAAAATATTGCATGGGAAACTGGCACACAACCCACAAAGTCGCTACTGTTCTGAGGGGGTTGGGTGGGGTGGGGAGCATGGTTAAACTTTCAAGAGTTTGTGGAGAATATCCAATTCATTTTTCAACAGAATCCACTGCTGCGTTTCAGGATATCATGAGGTGGTAACTATGTTGTAGGAAAACTACAGTAGGCTTCCCTGTCATTTTGCATGTTTGTTTGATCATTATAAAGTCTGCAAGCTTGATCTGAAATGAGTTTGTCATAATTTAACCTTTTTAATGTGTTTAATGCAATCTGTGGCATAATGTGGTTTACAATGGATTTGGACTTGTGAGATCATTGTGACAACTGTAAATATTCTTATTCTCATTAATGCTATTAAAAAAAAAAGACAAGAATGGGACATGCCATTGTGCATATGCTTTTCTGGCAGTAGCTCATAAAATAATAAATTTACACAGTATGTGCATTTTTAGAACAGATTTGCAAAGACACATCACATGGTATCCTGTAGTAGAGAAAAAAAGTAACATGGAAGTAGATAGTAAGTTCTCTGTGGCAGAGACTTCATTTTCCTATATTTGGACAGTACCAGGCAAAATGTGTCCTGGTTGATGATTGAGCCTTCTAGATACTAATGTAATCCAAAATATTATTATTAATACTAATAATGCATAATTAATTCATGATACAACTTCCCTGGTCAATGTTCCATGAAAGCACTATAGTGGAAAGCAAATGGGCTGTAATATAGCTACCAGTGCCCATCAGAAACTTACGCTATTAGAGAAAAATGACTTCCTTCCACAGTGATACCACTACCAGGTCCATGACTGTGGACTCTCTCCTGGCTGCCATCGGGGACAGCGGTGGACCTTATGTCAGTGGCAGAACTTTGAGCAGCTCCACAGCTGCTATAAGCAGTGTTATAAAGCCATAACTTCTGGATGTTTCCTGCACTCTGATGCAACCTTGTGATGTAGGAGATAATTTAACCTGAGGAGGTATATCCTCAGCTATGACAAATTACACTTACTACAGATCTGCCCGGCAGTCTATCTGCTATTTAAAATTTTCTCTAGACAAATGTACCTAGACAAAAGCTATCTGAAAAGCTCAAATAGATGGAAAAGTAAAAAGATTGCCATTTTTTTTTCAATTCTATTGCTTTAATTTCAAATAAGAAAATTTGCCCCAAAATGTACAAGCACATATACTCATAGGAAGCCCCAGTGGAATGAAGTGGATTATCAGATATTTCCACTGTACTGTCCAGGTGAATAAACACAGACAGTACATTAAAATATGACCCTTTAAAAATGTGGCAGTAGTGACTTTCTATGGTATGCACCACAGTCTCAAAATGTCTTTATACAGAAAAGATCGTGATACAAGTTACAGATTTTACACTGGACATATTCTACCATAAGCCAGAACTTTAAAAAAAAAGCATCATTGCTGAAAACTTACAAGGTAAATCCACTAATCAGAAAGAATCAAAATATGGAGTTTAATTTATGAAGTGTAAGATTCCACTATAGTAGGGCTGGCCAAACTTACGGAACTCAAGAGCCACACAAGTTGATTATTAAACCTTTAAGAGCCACACTGAGGCATATAGCCATATACTTTTACCTACTAAATTGATTTGCTGACAGTCTTCCATGAGCCACACTTTTTAATTCAAGAGCCACATGTGGCTTCCGAGCCACATGTGGCTTCTGAGCCACAGTGTGGCCACGTCTGCACTATAGTAATAAATAAATAAATAAATAAAATATACCAAGACAACAGAAAACAAACAAAAAGATTAAAGGAAGTCAATCTGTAGGGAAGCTATGGACATATTTAGAGTGCAAACTCTGCAGTGTTTTTATCCATGCTTAAGACTCTCTTTCTCACCTACTAACAGTTCTGAACTGTTTATCTGTCCACAGATTGCAATTTGTAATCACCAGATATTTAGATTTAGAGCTGGCAGTTTTGATGAGGTCACAGAGTATTCCTGGAAGGAAAAAAAATTATTCACTTCAAGAAATCTAGTGTGTTGGCATACATAATTAAAAAACTGTTCAGACTATTACTCCAATTAGCTTGTATCTTTTTCAGACTGCAAGTTTAGATGAGAGCTTTAGTTCTTTTACTAGTGGGAGAACACAGTGGGTAAGATTCTATATTTCTTTCTTAATCATGCCCATCGGGCCTTTGGCAGTCACATATGCCATGTATCTCAACTATCCCTTAGTTGGGCATAGTCGGGTCAGGCCCCAAACAGATCTCAGGCTTTACCTACCTCCTTTGCTATGAAAATATCCTTTTGTATCTGCTTCTTTTCACTTCTGTTTCTTACACAGATGGGGCTTGAGCAGAGAGAGCTAATATAAGGAAGATTTTAAAAACTGAAGCCATTTTTGTAAGGGTAGGACTTAGTATTACTCCAAATCAAGACATTCCTGAATATCTACTTTTCTGGGTGACTAAAAATCACTTTATAAGCACTCACACAGATTTATCCTATGTGATAAAAGTTCATAAAACATCTCTTATCTTCCTAGACCTGCTGTGACAGGTAATTGTCTGCCAGGTCCTACCAGTTTTAAACTTTGTATCCTGTGTGTTTTTGTCGGCCTGATCAATGGTTGTTTTGGACATTTGGTCTTTTTAGGATCATGGTCTAATCTCCATCTATCAGCTTGTAACCATTATACTTCTTCTGTAACTTGATTCGTGTCTAGCTCCCTTAGAAATAATTTAGTGCTTGTGGAATGTGACAGATTAATAGCTGTAGAAATTCCACTCCTTTAATTCAACCTCTAGAACAGACACTGCTCCAATAGTGGCTGTGCAAGTACCTAGTCTACCTGCATGCCCCACTCTTGTCCTGGAGAGGCCGCCTCTACAGGCTTCTGTTAACTACCAGCCTGTCAATTATAGAGGTGAGATTTCTGTAGCCAAGGCCTGAGCTCTAAGGCTAATTCATTCAAGTGATTTAGGAGCTTAGGTTCAATTTCCCCCTCCCCCCAAACAGTTGCTTAAGAGCTGAATCATTGTTTATCATAAAAGCCTTGCAAAATTGGATGCTATATCAGAAATGTTTTATTGTCATGTCTTTAGAGATGCAGCTGTCAGGAAGTATGCAGTTCTGACCAAAATGTAATGAAGCCCTGGAATTACTCATAACCATGAGAGAAGTTTACTTCTCTTTTCATCATAGAGAGGAATCATCATTCTAATGTTTAGTCTAGTCCATATTTCTAATTTCTAAATCTTTAATAGTTTGTTTTATATAAAAATGGTGAAACCAGTTAATTAGACTAACCAGCTAAATCCATATATTAACTGCAGATGGAAAAATGGGAGGGAAAGCAGATTCTATTGCAGTTTCTCTTTTTTCTTTTACATTTTCATTATCTTCGTATCACTGCCATTATATATATAACATCTAATATTCTCCATGTTGAAAATCCCCTATATCTTGCAATTCAGATATGCCTCTCTTGACTTTTTAGTTTTTCATACCATACATATTGCCTTACTATCACAAAGCCTGCATCTACACCACCTTGTGTTCTACCCTTTCTAGATATTACAGGATAGTCAGTAGCAGCAAAATTGAGAGAAAATCCCAGGTATTATGAGAAATTAAGGTGATGCTTTAGTAGGAGCTATGGTAAGGAATTCAGAGCTAGGCATTTGATTTTCTCTTTCCTCCTCTTTATTTTTTAAAAACTATATTTTAGTTTCTCATATTCTTTCTGCATATGTGCATCAGGATCTGTATTTGATTTATGGTTTATTTTAAGCAGACATCCCATGTGCAGAAGACACCTTCTCCATGGAATTATGGTTACCAGTAGATATGCTAAGCACCATGTACACAGCTGTACCCTATGTTAACAGTGTAGCTCATCTTCCTCTAGTGGCTAGATCATTTACAGGTTTATGAAGCTGTAACTGGGTCTGATCTAATGGATCTGATCCTTTAATTCAAGCGGTAAAGATGCATACTTTAAATCAAGAAATCTTGGGTTCAGCTCCTTTGGATGAATTGAAAAGAGGATCAATACGTAGCTGGGGAGCTTGGTTAGCTCTGGGGGATGCGAGGGAAATGTCTTGGTGGATTTCTTTCCTGACACTACTGAAAGCCATCTTTCTTTGTTGATGCATATGTAAAATAAAGGCTGTTTTGTCCGCTATTAGTTTTATTGATTGCCCTTGCAAACTGCAACCACATGTTGTAATAAAACTGCCTAAGCACTGTGTGTTGCACCTAAAGTGCTGATAAAGGACTATTCATTACCATCCTTCATGTTCATTAATATGTGCAACTGTCTTCCGAGTCAGGTCTTAACCAATCCCTCAGCCTTAAGCTTGGGAGCACTTTGCTGCTGGAGGAGTCATCATTTGAATGAGATGTAAAACTGAGGTCTTGACCACTACTGTTCATTAAATATCCCATGGCACTTTATGCAAGAGTAACAAAATGAATTTAGGAAGGCAGAATATAATGGCTCCCTTGGAATGCAGCCAGGATATGAGGACTAACCTCTCTAAAGAATACTGCATTCCACCTCAGTAGTGAGTGAATGTTTTAGGGCAGATCCTCAACTGATGGAAATCAGTCTAACTCCATTAAGCTCTGCAAAGAGATATAACATGAGGATCTGGCCCAGAGACTACAGAGATTAAGAGCTTTGGGGTGGTCTGCATTGCATGGAATTATATAATACTCAAATATTTATATGGTCTTGCAGTAGCAAGACTGTAGTTAAGGTTGCATCAGACTTTTCTCTTTTACAGGGTCTATACCTGAGTGCCTCATTTTATTTCAGAACCCTTTTTGTAAATGTATCTCAGAGAATTAGAACCAAATTTCAGTCACTAATTAATGTGTCAGAAATGATCTTCAGTGCATATTTTTTTTTTTATTATTTCTGTGTTAGATTTTCAGGAAACATGGAAAAATAGGAACAGTAGAAAAGCCTGATATTTGCTCCCACTTAATGCTGATTTGCATTCCATCTGTGGCTGCCTGAGCAGTCACATTGTGACATCATAGATGATCACCCATTTAGCACTCCCTCCAGGTCATTTGCATACTTGGTTGGGGGATAGGAGAGGTTTGTCACTCTTGCCATTGCTGTCATGGCAACTGCTTTCTTTGATAACTGATTTCCTTCAGCGACCCATGTCATCATTCCAAACAAAGGTGATACAAAGAGCTGTAATGTGAAAAGACTGGGTTTGGATAACCTTCTACATCAGTCACTGGCATTTATACTGGGGTAAGTTACCCTGTTGTTTTTCAAAAAAAAAAAAAATCCATCAACTTCTCAAAAATTATCCAAGAAAATCACATGAAAATAAAATATAAAACTTCAGCTTAATTTCCTGGATATTTGCTTATTTACTTCTTTCAACTTGGGCCTCTGGCCTTATGAATATTTACCTTTTTCAGATAGTGGGGAATTTAACTATGTGTGCTAACTCTGTTTTCTGATACACAATTTAAAAAAAAAAGACATCATTTGGAGGCTAGAGTAAAACTGAAGTTGCTTTCAAACAAACAAACAAACAAACAGGGCTCTGAGGGCACTTTAGAAAGTTGAGAATGACAAAATACATGCCAAAGACAACACATCTAAAGACTTTCTAATTTAAATAGCACATGTATAAAAATATTTTCTATTGAAAAGCAAATGGAAACTCCACTTAACTTAAAGCAACCTTAACTAATGTTAAGATATACAAAGTTTAGGATTAAAACATTGCAAAGTACTCTCAAACAAACAAACAAACAAAACCCCCAGAATGGATATTATTCAGACAGTCCTAATTTGGTCCTCTGATTTTACCTTTAATTACATGATCATGGTTTTTTTTTTTTTTTTTTTAAATACAAGTTGCTTAGTTCAATCAGTGCACAGAACACGTCTTCTCTGGGGTTGAATCAGGGTTGGCTTGAAAGGGACAATTGCCTATAAGACCCCTTTCTCATGTGTTGTGGAATTACATGGTTTGTAGTGACTGGGGCAGCGATTACAGGAGGAGATGTTCCAATAGCTAGATCTAATGGCCATGGCACCCAGGATTTTACCCCTGGTACCTAGAAGAGCCCAGAATCCAGGATGATGAATGCCCCCCTGTAGCCTAAATAGAGAGTTAGTGGTGCTGACATTTCCAGTGCTGCCATCTCTCTTTCCCCTCCCAGCACTGCCAAAAGTGTCATCAGAAGTGGCTTTTTTGATGGTGGCAAGGTGGGTCATTAGCTTACTATTCTTACCGCTGAAAGTAGGTGTGACAGTTTTTTAGCAGTGGGGGGTCAGGCATGTGCTGCACCGCCACCAGAAGAAATGGCAGTGGCAGTCTTTTGGCAGCAGGGGCCCCATCTCTGCCTCACACTTAGAGGCACCTCTATTTTGGAATTGGCCCCTTGGGCTATGTCTACATCTACTTTTTTAGTTTGGACCTGCTAAAAAACTAAAAAAGTCCAAGGTTAGTCCAAACTAACCTCAGGCTAGTTCAGACTAACCACAGCTTTTTAGTTTGAACTAGCTGCATGTCCTAGTTCGAATTAGCTTTTTAGTTGCAGCTAGTTCAAACTAATGGCTTACTTCAAACTTTTTTTAGTTTGAACTAAGCCTTAGTCCATGTCTACATTGTGCCTAGTTTGAACTAAAGTTCAAACTAAGCGCTTAGTATGGACTAACCAGATGAACTTATTAGTTTGGAACTAAACTTTGCCTAGTTCGAACTTAGAAATTTCTTAGTTCAAACTAGGCAAAGCCTAATGTAGACACAGGCTAAATTAGTCCAGACTAAGCTTGCTTAGTCTGGACTAATTGGCTAGTGTAGACATAGCCTTAGTGTCCAACAGATTTTTTGAGGCATGGCATAAGCATAAGGGAGATGAATTAAGATTGCCGTGGTACTTCTTAACTGGAGAGTCCTTGACTTTACAACCTTTAATCTTCTTTTATCATTTATTTTATAGATGATGACAATCTTAATTTTTTTTTGTTTATTAATTTTATTACCATCATTTGACAAGGGAAGAGAGGAAATGCAAAAGGAACTGCACCATAGATTGAAGATAACTGTTACAAATAGTTGCATGTGACCAACAAGGCAATATACTATTATGGTGGATGTTGTCAGATGGTAGTGGTGTGCATAATCTTCCATGTTCTTTCTCTTCATGTGAGAGCAAGGTTTGACTCTTGGGACACAAGCAGTTAGTTTTGGGATTATACCAGGCACGTGCAGAGGCAGCTGCAGGAGAGAGGGAGCTTTGTGACAGCAGGGGAGTTTGCTCTTTGACTTAGGCGTTGATTATAATGAATTATTCAGGCAGAATTTCTTTCTGGGAATTGGGCATTGGTACTGAGATGAGATACCTGGAAAAAGAGATTTCCTGCATGATGTTTGACCATCCAAATTCAGGACTAGTGTTTATGCATAAATAACTCAAGTAAAAGTTAGACTATACAGATAATTCACATCACTGATTTCTCCTCCACTGCAAAGTTGTCCTTCAAGGCTTTGAAGATTTATTCTAAACCAAAGGTTTCCCCTCTGCTGAGATGAAACAAAACACTGGTATCCAAAGAAGGGGGAAAATAAGTATCTGCAAAATTCATTTCCTTTATCACCCTACTGTTTAAAAACTACTGTATCAAAGCAGTAACCTCTGAGAGAAGAGCACTAGCTCATCTTAAAAATACAAATGATGCCCTTGCTGATTGCAAACAAAAACTTGCTGTTTACTTAATGTATTCATTCTGAATCTACAAGAAAGCAAGATTTATTGGCTGCATACTAAAATGGACACTGTGAGAGAGGACAGTTTTATTACAAGCATTTTGATTCAAACCATTTTTCTTTCAATAAAATTACAAATCAACACTTTGTGTCTAAAGGTTATTGATTTGGAATAATTCTTAAACCGGGCTGTATCTTAAAGTCGTGCAAAAGTTTCTGCAGCTTAGGTGTTAAATAGCATTGCCAATTGAATTTACTGTGGTCTATGACTTTTTTTAAGAGGGCTGGTGTTGCATAGCTTACTATTACGGTGTCGTATAGAATGACTGCACTGCAATTTTGTGCTATGGCCTTCAGATTAGCTCAACTATGATGCCAAATTTCAGAAATACTTGCACCCAAATGAGTCTTAAAGAAGTGGTGCATTTCCCCTTAAAAAATGAGATTCCATAAAATCATTTGCATTGAAGTATACAATTGTATGTTTGCCATTAAAAATATATTGTTGATTATTTTGTCTCGTGCTAGAACTGAGCAGTCTTGAAGTGTAGACATTTGCTAGCACCAGGATGTTCTTGCTAGAGCTTTTTGCTGATATATAAGGGATGAGGTATATAGTGATATTAGCCCACATCCTGAGCTGTGGCTGAGGAGCTCTTGATGCAGTAGTATATTATTCTGCTTCTCTTATTTAAACAATAACTTTTGTCCAGGTATCTGTGGCACAACCTTATAGTATTTGTAGCCATGGCCTTCCCAATAGTGCAACTACTGCCTCTGAGAATTGGGTATTTGATTATGCGTGACTCTTCCATTGCAACTTACTGCTACTCACATAACTTATGTGTCTTTGGATACACTACACATCCATAGTATAATATGGTTGTATCCTTATCTTTAACATCTTCAAAATCTCTCTGAGTGGTAAGCTGATCAATATTAGGATAGTTATTATAGTTTGCCATAAACTCCCTATCCCCATCCAACAGTGGAAAATTTTGACTTCAGAAAAAGGGAAAATAAAATGAAAAGATACAGATATGCTGTTACTGTACCTCAACGTGGTCATCTTTAAGGTGTCTCATGCTCTATTTCATCTCAGTAGGCCGTTATAAGGTACTTGCTTTTCCCAGGCCTACAAAGGACCCCCTGCTACAGTCAAGCACAATTTTATTGTCCAAAATTGAGGAAAAGCTATAAACATAGTTCCTCGGACCACCCTGAGTTATAGCTCCCAGGGGATTTTCCCCCTCTTTCTAGTGCAGAATTCTTCCTAGCACTCTTAAGTAAACACTGCTTCCCAGGTCATTTTCCCTGAAGGCTTCTTTCCCCCTCACCATGGTTCCTCCCAGGGAACCTGGAAGCCTCTTTCAGGGAAATCCCACCTCCTGCTGTATCCTTACTGACAGCCTGGCTTTTGACAGGTGTAAACATTTGCTAGCACCAGGCCTGCCTGATTGGTGCCTCCTGGTAATGTCTGTGGTGAATTGCTTAAGTACACCTCACTCTGGCAACCTGTGTCTCATTTCTCTCATTTGTTGTCCAGTGCCTCAGCCTTCTAGCTGAGTGCTTTAGCTAAGTTGCCCTTTCCAGAGCAGGATATTGTCTAAGCAGCCTACTCAGGACCCATGGCCACCACTAGTCCTGGTGCTGCATACTGGTTCTCTGGGCATGTGTGGAGGGAGCTAGGTCCACTCACTTTTCCAGGCCCTGGCTCAGGGATCTTATGCACCATACCTTGGTGCTGTCTTAACCCACAACATGGTCTTTCAGGTTCCCTGGGCCACATCCACATCACCCCCAGGTACCTCTCACCCTTGTATCAGGGTTCTGGGCTGTCGCTCCCACCAAGCCCCAGTAGTCCACATGGAGTTGTCTTTGGTCCTGCCTCCTGCAGCCAGCCAGCCAGAACATCCATTCTCCATATGCACTGGGGAAGACTGCCCAGATCTGTGGCTGCACACTTTTTTTTTTTTCTCCAGGGCTCCTTGACCCTGATTGGCTTTGCAGCTGGCTGCTCCTTTCCCAGGGCTTTTAAGTTCCTCCTTATCAGAGTGGGGAAGTCATGTCGCTGCAACAGGGAATATCTGTCCCCTCCTCAGATGCTCCAAATTCATGAACAGGGCTGGCCAGCTCCATTCCTCTGGATGTTAAAAAGGCCCTTGTTATGGCCAGGTGCACTTTTTAGACTATATATTCCATGAATACTCAACAGTCTCCGCTCTTAGTGAGGCAAATTGATGTATCATGGTATTCTTATGGCCACAGTGTATCACAGGAGATGAAGCCTGACTGTGGAGCTGAGCCTACAGAGAGGAATGAAAACACTAGGCAACTGAACTACAATTCATGCATTTCCAAATGAAAGCATTTCAGTTTTGGACTAAAAATATTTTGGGTTTCTGCTGAAAACACTTCAAAGAAGTGTTGGAAGCTCAGCTATTTTAAAAATAATAATAAATAAACAAAACAAAAAAATTTCTACAGGAGATTAATTTATTTAATCAAAGACTACTTGTCCATCAAAAACACTTAAACTATTTGCTATATAAAATGAGAAAACAAGAAGGAAGATGTACATACAAGCTATTTGAAAGACATGCTTTCTATTACATCCACTTATCATATCATAGGACTTCTGAGAATCTGCAATTTCTTCATTAGGTCCCAGAGATATTGAAAGTGCTGTTTATTAAACTCTTTAGGAAACTAAGAGCTGTCCTCACTGAGAAAGTATTAATTATTGTTCGTATAGCCCTTTGAATGGTGTAAAATGATAGTCTGGTCAGTGATTAGTGTGCTAGTCTTGCACTGCCACAGATTCCTTGTGTGACTTTGCAGAAGACATTCAGTCTCCCTCTGTCTTCATTTTCCCTCTGTATAAATGGGGATAACAGTAGTTCCCTACCTCACAGGGATGTGTGAGGATAAATATATCAAGGTGTGTGGTGATCAGATACTATCACAATAGGTCTATATAACTCCAAAGGCTTCATTTACTGAATTTGAACATGATTGACCTTTCCCTTTTGACACAGTGTGTTTTACTAAACTGAGGACTCTAGGTAGTAATATATAGTCACAAACACACAGTCCTTATTCCTATCCCTCCCAGTATTTTGGTGATTTCTATAATACTGAGAGATTGTTTACTGCCTATGTTTTTATGCAGGTCCTTAGTAGAATTCTGTAGAGCTCAAAATCTTACTAGTGGACAGTAATGGCAAATATTAATTGAATTGTGTTTTGAGAATTGTGGTTTGAAAAGTGTTTACTTGTGCAATCTGAGGGGTAGAGATAGGAATGCATTGATACCAATATTTTGCATGTTGTTATCTGTGGAATACCATGTTCATCTTCCTCTTGATCTTCAAGAAATCATAATATTGGGAGCTTGATTTTTCATTTCAAGATGTTCCCTTTGTTATTTTTATGAAAAGGCAAGTGAATAAACAGGGCTGAAAAAAAGGATTCCAGGAGTAATTCTTCACTTCTATCACCCTGAGAGGATGAGACTGTTAAGCCTCTGGCCACATAAAGCAGTGATTGTGAGCTATGCTCCCTCTAAGCTATGCGTGTGTGTGCACACACACACACAGGTTGTGAAACCCGTGCACGCAACAAAACAAAGCGCGCACAAAAAATTCAACAATGCTAATATTTTTATGCTACCTTAAGAAAGTGATTTCAAGTAGCATGTTTCAAATAAGGTTTTGTAATTTATAAAATAATTTCCATCACTGTATCAAAATAAAATTTAGACATTATTTGCATTGTACACTCACAAATTTGACCACACTCACTGGAGTGCGCACAAATCTGGACACTGTTCCAAAAATTTGCACTAAAGAAATTTTTTTCGCACACAGCCTATGAAAAATTATAGGGAACACTGATTGTGAGGAGAGTGCTCACTTGATAGGAACTCCAGAGCACCGAGTGATGTCGATCGCTTTGTAAATTGGTCTTGATTAAAACTAAATACACAGTCATACATTTGAGCCAACACAAAATGTGGGACATGATTAAGGGATGGGGGACTGTACCCAGGAGACCATTGACTCTGAGAAGAACTCTGGATGTATCTACACAGCAGCTGGGACCAGGACAGGGAGACAAAATCATTCTATGGGGGCTTGAGCTTGGTGCACTAACATAGTAATGTGGTTGTTATGGCTTGACTGGCAACTCATGCTCTGTAACCCACCAGGTCCTTGGGTTTGGGTGTAGGTGGCTAGCTCAAGTCTGTCCTAGAACCATAATATCCACACAGCTGTTTTTAACATGATGACTTGAACTACAGTAGTGCAAGTCTGTCTATTCAAGCTGGGAAGCTAAGATCAAGCTGCAGTATAGACATATATTCAGGGATCATTACAGATTGTCAACTAATCATGAGTTTCCAGAGCAATGCTGGGACAAAACATGATAAATAAATTCACTGTCACTTGAAGTATTTCTTATTTATCCTAAGATCTCTTTACATTGCTCTGGAAGTGTAAATGACTTCTGAAGTTGGCTTAAATTATATTTACATCCCTTTCAGTCTTCCAACACTGCCAGAGGGCTGTAAATAAGGATCAGGTCCAAGTATACAATGCAAGATTGGATGTCTTTGTAAGAGATATGTTCCAATTTTGTCATGAGTTCCTGAGTTCAATAGTGTTCACTTAATGTAGCATGGAAGATTGTTTCTTCTCTACTGAGGGTATTACTAGGTGGAATTCTATAGATTGCATTATGCAGGTGGTCAGGTTAGATAATCATAGTGTACCCTAGGGCCTTAAAAATCTATGAATGTAGGAATCAAGGATGCATCATGACTACAGCAGACCGCCATGCCAGTGGGGATGTTGGGGAAGTGTAGAGTTGTGGCATTTACTACATATTTTATACAGCATATTGCTCACTGCTCACTCCTCACTGCTTGTCTGTCTAAGCATTTATACTGAGCTCAGCATTACACATATCTGAGCACTTTACAAGGATTATCTGTGGCCCAATTTCTTCCTTCTTTCACTAGAGAAAATTGGGATTATTGGGATCTGCTCTCAAGTTTTGTATATCAATGTATATGAGTATGTGGATCAATAAGTGTTTAAAATATGATCTGGTCACTGCCAGAAAAATATTAACATTTTTCATCATCAAATGGCACTCTGGGCAGTCATCTTTAGAATTGCATTTGCAGTTTCTTGCCAGCATGAGGATGATAATATCATTTGGGTGTTCTCTTCCTCAGCAATGCCCTATTGAAAGTTGAGCCCTCCTCTATTACAAAGTTAACAAAATGGCGCCTGACGGATTATGGAGGGGAAAAAAAAGGAGCCGGAATTTCAGACCAAAGGTACTCTCATTTGCACCCAGTATTCTGTGCACAGCCAGTATTGCGAATGAAGCTTTGGAGTATGTCAGTCTAGCGTTGTTCAGAAGATAATCTATTGTATTCTGGGCAAAATGGTCTGCCAGGAGGAAAGGAGTCTGGACAACTGGGAAGAAGTGTACAGCTGCAAACACACTATTTACATGACTTTCAGTTTTTTTGTCAGAAATCCCCACACAGTGCTCTTGGAGCATAAGGAACGGTTGTATCTTGCACCTGTACAAGATGCAGTGAGGAAGAGGATAACTTTTGGTGACCCTTTCCCTCCTAATACAGTAATGCAAGGCTACTCAATATGGAATAAATGTTCTGGGTATTCAAAAGAAGCAGCTGCAGAGAAAGTATCAGACTGTGTTACTATGCTTCTGGTTTAGCTTAAGCATGATAAAATTTCGGGGTCCACATAATATCAGGAGACTGTTGTATGGAACTGATAATAGGGTTTTGTAAGAGAATTGTCATATTAAGCAGAATACTTCTACAACAAAGATGCAAGATGATCACAATTAGAACTGGGCAAGAAATGACTTACCTGTCCTGAGGAAACAAATGAGATTTAAAAAAGAAAATGTTTCTGTTTTGAATTGGGATAAAAAGTTAATCTCAAAAAAAAAAAAATCTGTGAACTAAAATACTGGGGGAAAAAAGAGCTTGATCAATCAATGTTTCATTCTGACATTTTTGCAGGGGAGTAAAGGACACTCAGAACACTTAGGCTCTTGCCTCTCCAATTCTCCCACACAGTAGATAACCATAATCAGATTGCATATGCTATAGAGCACAAAGTAGGAAGGCTGCTTACATTGCCAGCAGCATTTACTACTCCAGGGACTCTTTCTGCATAAAATAGAAGCACAGCCATTGTCCTCATCGCTGTGTCCCACCAGCACCACACTGGGATGCTCAAGCCAATACATAGCAAGTACTCCTCCATCAGTGGAGACATTATGCCTTACATAGGTATAATGCTTGCAACTACTGCTCCTCTGGCACTGCATCTCTGTCCTCCACCCCCATCAGCATGGCTCATATACTGAGCTGCAACAGAGCCCTTTGTTTGCAGAGCCAAGCAACCTAAATTCTCATTTTAGATTCTGAATCAAGCAGGGAATTCTATGCTAGTTGAACATGCATTTTCACAATCCTTCATAATCAAAAACTTCTCATGTAATTTGTAGCTGCATAAGGTTTACATTGTATAAGGTTTAATTGGCAAGTGAAGGACAAGAATTGAATTTAAAGGCTTGTTTTACTAAGCACTAGGCATGCCAGATTGCCTGTGGGCTTTCTTGTAGATGTATAGTAAAACTGCTATCTCAGTAGAATTCCATTCTCCATTATGGCACTGAGAAAGCCACTTGACCCTTACAATGCCAGGGGAGAAAAGCAGCAAGAACAGTGGATACTCTGGGAAACAATGAATAATTTATATAAGAATATCTAGCTTCTCACAAGAGCTTTCCTTCAATCTATTATTGAATGCTTAGCTTAGTGATACTTGGGCACTTTGCTAATATTTCCACATACCCTCAGCTGATTGTGGTGGAAAACTATTTAGGGTTTATACAAATTGTGGTAACGTCAATGTAACCTTTTGACTTTTTAGAGTGTACAGAACAAAGTCCTTTTTCTATACTCTGATTTTAAGTACCTGCTTTAGAAGTGAATTACTGGTCTTTTTTGAGAATTTCTTTTGAGAGTTCCCTCCCTGCATTCAAATGAGCCCCTTGCTTATTCTCTAGGGGTACCACTATTTTATTGTTATTTATCACAAGCCAAATTGATAGCTTTTGCATGTTTTTTTATAAATCAAGGTATCATTAACAAGCACTTCTATGATGTCATGGTTGTGTATGACTCTTTACAATACAGGTGGTGAATTCTTGTCCTGAGGTGGTTATTAGGGCCTCAGACTTTGCACAGACATATGTGCTTAATTTTGTGCACAGTGTAATGCAACTGCCATCAAGAGGCTACTCACAGTGGGTAAGAAGAATAATGGATATAAACCTTGGTGGGATCAGGAGCTGGGACCCAAAGTTAAGTACATTGGAGGGATGGGTAGGAAAAGGCAAGGCCAATATGTTTATGCAGTCCCTTAGGAGGCTAAATTGCGAGGTGCTTTGAGATCTACTGCTGAAAAAGCTCTATATAAGAGCGAGGTATTAATTACAATTCTTATTACTTAGAGAACAAATAATTGTATTTTTGTTTTTTTGTTTTGTTCTGCTCACTGAACACGGGTTAGTTAAATGTTGCAGACTGGCTCCTACAGCTGCAGAACAGTGGCTCTGTTGTGTTCCTTCCCTGAATTCCCAGCATTACAGAAACCACATTGTTCAGCAGAGTGTTGCTCTGAGCAGTGGAGCCAAGGGCAGTGATAAGGATGAAACAGGAAATATTTGTTCATGGGTTCGCAGAAGTGGCCAGCTGGGTAGGGGTGGAGAAAGCTGTATTTCTTACAAGGGTATTAGCAGTACACATTAACAGGGCTCCAGCAGCCATCACTTGCCTCCCTCGAGTAGAGTGTTTCCAGTACTCCTCCTGGTGAGGTGCAGCTAAAGGCAGTGGAGCTCTCCAAGTACGTATGTAGATGAAGAGTGAGAGAATAGTCAATGGAATTAAAAAGGTGGCACATATAAAATAAGAGGAAATATTTTGAGCATATGGAAGCAATCTGTGGAAATTTCTGTCACCGAGACAGCCACTTCAGTTAGATTCTAAAGAGGTATGAACATAGCTGATGTATGCAGATACTCTAGGGTAAAAATGACAAGGCAGCCAAAATTCACAATTCAGCATTTTATTTGGTACCTATCAGGGTTTGGGAAGAAATTTACTTCCATGGTAAAGTATTGCCCAATTATGGCATGTTTTGGAAAATCTGCAACTCCTTAAAGGTGAGCATCACATGTGATTTGAGTCTTTAGCCAATGCTTTTTTGGGTACTTATCCAGCTGTTTATGAAATGCCCAGTAGAAGCCACTCTACCACAGCTTGATGCAAGATAGTTAAGGAGACGGAACATTGGCAATTTCAATTAAAAATATTTTATAGGTGGGAGGAGAGAAAAGACCTGAAACTACAAGGGTGACAGCTGAAGAAGGAAGGAGAATTAGGCAGTTGGTAACTTCAAAAAAACTAAAATATTAAGATAACTTCTCCAAAGGTGATTCCGGGTGCTAGAAATATAATGAAAAATAATATGGTTTCTAAACATTATAACATTTTTACTATTATTTTCCCCAAATCTTAGTGTGATAAGTTTACAGTTCATTTTATTTTGTTAATTAATTTTGTTCTTCTAAAGTAATTGATTATATACAGCAGGGATCAGCAACCTCTGCCAGCCCCTGTGCAAGCCCCGCCTACTGCACCCTCAGCAACTGCCAGGGGCATGGCCAAATGGGGGTGGAGCCAGGGGCTTTGGGTTGGGAGGGGGGAGACTAAGGTTTCTGGGGGCAGGTGGCCCCAGGGTGTGTGTGTGGGAGGGCATGGCTGAGCCACCCCGCTCCCCTCCACTGTGGAGACTGACCCTGGGCCCAGCACTGCTCCGGCCCCCCGAGTCATGCCGAGCTGCACCATGCCGGCTCCTAAGCCACTCCCGCCCCTCTGGCCCCCATGCCATGCTGAGCTGTTCTGCCTCCCCCCCCACCACGGAGCAGAGCTGAGCTGAGCCAAGCCACGCCATTCCAACCCCCGGACCATGCTGAGCTGCATCACACCAGCTCTTCGAGCTGCACCGAGCTGCTCCGACGCCCTTGCACTGAACTGACCAGTGCCACACAACCCTGGCTCTTGTGGCCCCATTCCCAGGCCACGCTTGGGGGTCAGGACCAATGGGGAAACCTGAGCAGTACTGAGCGCTGCTCAGGATCAGCCTGCGTGCCAAATTTGGCTTACATGCTGGGGGTTGCCGACCCCTGATATACAGTGAAGAGCAAAGTCCTCTACTTACTCTCATAACAAGAAAACTACAGAAAACCATGTTGTAAGCCTCCCCAGAACATCGTGGTCAATTTATCTCAGTTCTAACCAAAAGATGTCTGCTCTAGAGATGTGATAGTGGTTCAGTCTTTGGTTTCTCAGCTAAAATGCTCTACAACAGTCTTTCTTTCTTCCTTTCTTTCTTTCAATATATCTAACGGAAATTGGACCGAGGGCTTCCCAAAACCTTTTCATATAGGGAACAAAAAAACTTCATCAAATGGAAACCATTTTTAGTAGACTGGACTTTTAATAGCAACAAAGTTGTACACTCTCTAAACACTATTAGCAGAGATGCTGAGACTGGGTTTTAGTTCTGCAAGAGAAACTCTAGAGTTCTGGTTCTGACCCTTACTTTCAATGCTTGTCTCTGGAGTGGGTGTAGGTCTCACTCCAAGCTGTGTGTTATGATTCAGCCGAGACAATGAAGGACCACTTGCTTTTGTAGAAGTTAACATATTAATAGACACATGCTACTTTCATTTTTCGATTTGTATCTTTCTCCTTTATATTCTGTTGAAAGCAGGTTTTATTTATTTATTTATTTTCTGTGGTAATCTCTTTTTCCTCTGTCTCCTCCCCATCATGTCCCTCACAGATACCTTCAAATTTCATTTCTGGCTACTCCAAATCAGAGACCAGGGTGCCCAATTTAATACTTCAAAGACGTCTGGAGGGGAAGACAGAGGGGTTAAAATACGCTAAGTGGAAACCAAACCAAACCAATCAAGGAACCAAAAAACCCCCCAAAACCCACCCTACCCCTCTCTTGTGCACCACACACATTTACAGGATTTACATGTCTATGGTTTCTAATCTCTGCTGTGTAAACCAATGAAGCTTAAAAAAAGATATAAAAGTCTATTTGCCTGACACACTTGTTCATATTTGCACCTGGTAATGAGGTCTGAGTTGGAAAGCATATCCAAATTGTCTTGCATGTAGTATATTAGCAATGATATTTCTTATCAGTCAAGCAATGAAATTAGTAAAATTTTTAGCTTTTTTTTAACCTAAAATGGAATGTAGCACAATAGGTCTCCTGGAATTGTGCTCCTTGCTGTTTCTAAGTTCAGTATATCCTAAAGGGCTTTATCATTTTTTCATTATACCATTTATGCAACTTTCTGCAGATGATGCTATAAATAATTCCTTTGAAGTGTTTGTTGAACAGCTGAGGCCATGTCTATACTTCAGTGTTAGTCAGCCCAACTTACATTGACACACAACCTCCATAGTAATTACATCAGTTGTGTGCGTCTACACATTGCTTGTGTCAGCGGTGCTCATCCCTATCAGGAGCTATTGTAGCAACTGTACTGTAGGACAACTCCTGAAATCCAAAGGAGTAGCCATGTTAGTTTAGTATACTCCCTGGCATTTACTGTGCTCCCATTTTGTAAATTTCCCATTTTCAAGCAGGAGATGAAGTGGGATTTTCTCCCATGAAAGCTCATGCAATAAATAAATTTTCTGTCTTTTGAGAGCCACCAGAGTCCTTGTTTGTTTTCCTGAAATCCAGTAACAGTAAAGCAGTGGTCCCCAGCCTATGGTCTGGGAGCCAGAAGTGGCCCATGACTCCCATTCTACTAGCTGCAGAAGGGAATCACTGTTTAAGGACCCAGGCAGAGTATGTTGACATGGGGCTACAAGACACATGCAGGTTTCTTGCTGCAGCCAAGGAGATGGGAGATCAACACTCTCCTCTCCTCTGGGTGTGGCAGGGAACACAGCAAAGCACTCTGCCCGGGTCTATAGCAGGAGTCTCAAACACATGGCCCCTAAGGGTATTTTCCTGCAGTTTTCAATGACACTGTTGTTACCAATATTTGCAATATAGTTTCATGAAAAGGTTTCTGTGGTGTGGCCCTAGGGCTAATGTACTGGTCCTTATGCGGCCCTCTAGTAGTCCTCATGCAGCCCTCGTGGTGATTTGAGTTCGAGACCCTTGGTCTATAGGCACTGAGGGCCCTGCAGGAGTCAGAAGGAGTGGAGCCATCCCTAAATTGCAGAAGGGAGCCACTGCCTAGGGACCCAGATGGAGCACACAGGGTTACAAAATGTATTCAGTTTCCTAACTGCAAACAGGGAGATGGGAGAGCACCAACGAGGCAGCCTCCTTGCTGAACTCCTTTCATCTGGCTCCAGTGGGGAGTGGCCTTCTGGCAGAAACTGACGACCCTTGAGGGCTGTAAAAATGGCATCTGTGTTCTTTGAACCAAAAAGCTTGGGAACCACTGCAGTAAACAATGCAGTGTCTATACTGATACCGAATCAACCTGACTACCTCGGCTTTGACTCTATGCTGCTCATGGAAGTGGAGTTAAGTCAGCGTAGTGAGGCAGTTATGTCAGTAGGAGTAAGCTGAAGTATAGACATTTGACATTACCCAAAATACTATCTGGACTGTTGAATAACTGTGTCCTTTTAACACTTTTGCCTAGGGTATCTTTCACATGGCTTTGCTATCAGAGCATCCACTCCTGGCCTGTTTACAAAAACTTCAGCATGGAGATTTACTTTGAGATAAGTCATGAATATTCTGTCCAGTCACTCATGAATATATTCAGCATGACATCTGCAATTTCCTAGTCCTAGCCTTGATCCTCCTTTCCTATGCATCCTTCAAGATACGCATCTTGTACTCTCAGTACTCTTCCGAACAGCACAGGCTCTTAGAAAGTCCGTCATTTCATCAAAGGAAACTGATAATGCATTGGCCTTGTTATCGCATATGAGGCTCTCACACACTGTAGCTCAAACACACTATTTAAGATAATAATAATAAGTTTATTAACTACAGAAATGGAGCTTTTAGGTGATTTCAAATGATGATGCATAAAAATCAGGATTGGTTACAAAACAAAATAAAATAATAAAACACAAGCTGATACCTAGTTCAAAAAGCTAAGATCACTTAAAAGCAAAGAAGTTTCTCTCAGTATACTCTGAGGTAAATTTCACAGGCTGGGTCTTCTCTTGGCCTGGGACCCTTTTTCCTTTGTTCAGTGTCCTTCAGGTATTCATTGAGGTTATGAGCAGAGAAATGGGAGGAGAGTGGTAATTTGGAGTCACTGGCTCAGATTCTTATACCATTCTTCCCTCCTTGAAGATTACCTCCACCAGCTCACTGGGGTGTAGATAACAAGTAGCTTCTTGTGGACGTGAGAGGTGAGCCATCCCTATAATAAAATGAATATTCCTCATTCACACCTTATGATTGCTGGAGAACAGCGGCTTAAATAAGTGATAACCACTTGACTTTGAACAAAAGTTTGAGAGTGCCAGTATGTTTTTTGTCTCTGACTAATGGTTTTGAGACTACCTTTCTAACTCTGGGATATGTATGATCAGTATTATATAATAGAAACATAACTTTACATGCATTGTTGATATACATGTCTTATGAGGACAGTCAGCAGATTATGAGTTTTCAAATTATACCTTACAAGACATTTCTTGTACAAAATAAATCACAATCTTGTAAAAAGTAGTGAATATAATAGTATAGACCATCATAAACCACTTCCATAGTCAGAGTCCCATGAGCTGCCTTGTGTCAATCTAACTCTGTAGGGTAGATCAGATCTAAGATATGGAAGGGAGTTTTGTCTCTGTAACAATAGTATCTGAACATACTGATCCAGGCCACTGAAGAGGGTGTCCAACCTCTCAAGGAAATCTACCTGTCACACTGCCTGAGGGGGTTGCAAGTGGGAAAAAAGGATAAGAGGAGAAAGAGAGAAACTCTGCTCTATCTTGTAAAATTACTTAATGTGAAAGTACATTCTGGTTCTGGTTTAACAAAGCACTTAAGCATGCACTCAATATTAAGCACATCACTAGTTCCACTAATTCAGTGGGCACATGCTTAAATGCTTTGCTAGAGTGGGACCAGAATGCTCAATACCTGATAGGATCAAGCCCACAACATCTAAAGTTCAATAACAAGTGAATTATCTGTTTATTCTACATATCTTTTTTCACTTCTGTTTTCTTCTTCCACAGCTCCTTACAACACCATTTCCAGGGATTGTTGAAAAAAGTATCTTTTTCCTTTTAGGCAAGCCAGTCAGTCTTTGGGGAATTCAGAGTATTGTAGCATAGAAATGGAAATAAATATAGTGATAAACAAGGGTATTTGCAGTTGAGGTAATAAACTGAGCTTTCCATCTCTTTCTCTACTACCATATGAGCACTGTTTTCAGCTGAATGCCATTTTCCTACTATTTCCCAAACAGCCATGCATATTTTTTTATCCCACCAGCTTTTTAGCTAAATGCAACACTGTGCCAGTAGAATCCCATTCACTTTATCTTTTACTAGGACATAGCTGTAACTCACACCAGCTCCAGAGATTTTCAACTGAATGAAAATGGCATTCACACTAACATAATAATCTTTGAAAGTGTATTTATTTAAGCAATTAATGATTTTTGTTACAGTATGTTTTCATTAGCTTGCTTTTTATTTTCAAGTCCCCTCTATTGTGCTGGCTTGGGAATAATAAAGTTCTACATCATAAGAGAAGTCCATACTTGCCTATAAGAGTAGTTTTCAGAATTTTTTATCCTGAGACTCACTTTTCCATGCCAGGATTGCCTAGTGACTCCCATGGCATCTAGGTGGAACCACCACCCATGTGGTGGTAAGGAAAAGACATGGTATTGTTGGGACACATTGACACCTGTTTGCAGTCACTTGGTGGTGTGTGTGTGTGTCTGTTAGTAATCCTAAACTGAGAACTCATGTCCTAAAGCAATCAGACATACTGTTCGAAGGTCCCTCACTTTAAGAGACACTGTTTAGTTTCAAAGTTACCTCTGTTCCACATATATTTGATGTTCCACTCAACAGTGAAAACTATTTCAGGTAGCATGTTATATATATTTTGTGTCCTACATGAATAATAATTTTGGATCTCATTTTTAGTCTTTGTTACATGTCTAGCTTTAGGAGGTTGAGATTAGGTATATAATAGCTTTTTTATTTTAGTTTCTTAAATAACAATTTAAAATGTGGGGTTTTTTTTCAGTTGTCTGGAAAGCATGTCTTTTACCACTTATAGGACTACATGTGGGAGCTATATGTGACTACAGTGGGAACACAGTTACATACAGACATGTATCTAATATAACAATGATGGCAACTTTTTATATGAGATGTCTTTGATGGCACTACTTGGCAATTACCTATAGCTCCAGGGACAAGTTCCAGAGGGGTAACTATGTTAATATGTGTACTGCAAAAACAATGGAAGTCCTGCAGCACCATAAAGACTAACAAATTTCTTCAGGCATAAGCTTTCATGCTATGCAACTCACTTCATCAGATGCATCATGCATCTTTTGTTTGTTTTTGCTATAGCTCAAGGGGCGGTATCCCACAGGAGATCTAGCTCGTTGCGTCTCCTGTTTGCAGTCAGAGCTCAATGAGAGAGAGTATAAGATCGACTGAACTGCATTTTCTTCCATGTACAGAGGAAACAGATCTTATTGTCATAATATCAGGACAAAACTCTGTGTCTAGGTGAGGCTGTGACTTGGATGAGACATAGGTGGCTATGTCTACACTAGAGACCTTACAGTAAGATCTTGAATGTAGCCAATTTAGTCTGATGGGAGAGAGCTGTTCAGTTGACATAATTAAAGCGCCCCACAATAAGTGCCATTGTCCATCCCAGTATTTACATCAGTGCAATTTATGACACCCAGAATCACACCCTTGAACAACATAAATTTTGCTGACATAAGTGGCAGTGTAAGTGTAGCCTGTGATTTAGTCTCGATATCACTTACATTTGTGAGATGGCAGATGCAAGTGGAGAAATTAGCAGAAATTTCTTTGACTGAAGGAACGTGGCTGTTACATGCCCACTGCTTGAAAATCAAATAGAATCCTCAGTTCTTCATGGATGTCCAGATAGCAGCTTTGGCCAACAGATGATTATTTTCATTTTGCCAAAAAGATGTTAGTCTTTCCTCCAAATAGATATCTCAGAACTAGCAACCTGTTCAACATTTTCATCAATGATCTGGATGATGGAATAGACTGTACTCTCAGTAAGTTCGCGGATGACACCAAGCTGGGGGGACCAGTAGACACGTTGGAGGGCAAGGACAGGATTCAGGGAGACCTAGATAAATTGGAACAGTGGGCCAATAAAAATCTTATGAAGTTCAGTAAGGACAAGTGTAAAATCCTGCATGTGGGACGGAAAAATCCCATGCACTGCTACAGGCTGGAGAACATTCAGCTAAGTAGCAGAAGTGTAGAAAAGGACCTGGGGGTCATGGTGGATGGGAAGCTAGATATGAGTCAGCAGTGTGCTCTTGCTGCCAAAAAGGCCAATGGCATACTGGGCTGCATCAAAAGAAGTATTACCAGCAGATCAAGGGATGTGATCATTCCCCTCTATTCTGTACTGGTGAGGCCACATCTAGAATACTGTGTTCAGTTTTGGGCTCCCCACTACAAAAAGGACAGGGACATGCTAGAGAGAGTTCAGCGGAGGGCAACCAAAATGATTAAAGTGTTGGAGTACAAGCCCTGTGAGGAAAGACTGAAAGCATTAGGCTTATTTAGTCTGCAGAAGAGAAGATTGAGGGGGGATTTGATAGCAACCTTCAACTACTTGAAGGGATGCTCTAAGGAAGATGGAGCTCGACTGTTCTCAGTGGTAACAGAGGACAGAACAAGGAGCAATGGTCTCAAGTTGCAGTTAGGGAGGTCGAGGCTGGATATTAGAAAAGCCTTTTTTACTAGGCGAGTGGTGAAGCATTGGAATGAGCTGCCTAGGGAGGTGGTGGAGTCTCCATCTTTGGAGGTGTTTAAGGCCCGGCTGGACAAAACCATGACTGGGATGGTTTAGTGGGAGTGGTCCTGCCTCTGGTAGGGGGTTGGACTAGATGACCTATGAGGTCCCTTCAAATCCTAGGATTCTATGATTTTATGATTCTATGATTCTATGAACCTTTGCCTCTGATGCCTTGAGAATGGATTACAATGCTTCTCTCTAGATAGCTCACTCAGAAACATCATCTGCCATAGAATGCAATTTCCTACTTTGTAAGGATTGTGTAGTTTAAAGAAACCCTGTTTGGTTTGGAATATGTGTAGTCTGGAGGCAGATTCTACCCGTGCAAACTGAGATGCTTTCATTAAAAAGACTGAGAGCTACTAGCCACTCATTTTCAGTGACCTGCCCTCAGCTCTAGAGCTTCCCCATAAGGTGTCTTGATTTGGTATCCTTCAAAACGTACTGAATGACTAATCCATTCTTCCAGGTTTACCTAATAGAGTCTGAGGGCAATTAGTATGTTTCTGGTGGATCAGGATCTAAGGAGGAATTTAAATTAAATAGGTAGATTGAGAGAAATAAATGTATGTTGGTCAAAAAGATAATTTGTGTAAGATTTTAATATCTGTACAATACCTAAAGATCAAGGTAGGCATTTATGCTTGTGAGATAAATAAATAGATAGAAATAATCAGAAATCAAATGTGCTTCTAGCTATAAGGAACACTGTAGCTAGGAAGCTTATGCTAATCTGTTACAACAAATATAGTAGGAAGTCAGGGCAAGATTTTTTTCTTGCGGTTTCTACCATATTGTCCTCTTACATTAAAGAGAAGCTGAAAAGGGGTGCTGTGAATCAGAAACATACAAAGGTTCCAGATCTGACTGTGGTTGCCAGTAATAGTTCTACAAATAAGGAGTCTGGTGGCAATTAAAAGACAAACAAATGTAATTTATTATATGAGCTTTCATGGGAGATAATCCCATTGATGAAGGGAGATTTTCTCCCACAAAAGCTCATGTGATAAATAAATTTGTTAGTCTTTTAAGTGCCATCAGACTTCTTGTTTGTTTTTGCTGAGCTAGCCTAACATGACTGCCCCTTTGGAAAAAGTAATAGTACTGTGTCTTCTGAAACAGTTAAGCATTGTCACATCTTTTGGCATGCCCAGCTGGGCCATCTCTTGTAAGGCTATTTGTATGACAAAGAAACAGCATATGATGTAGGTTCTTGGGCTGTGTAACTGCTAGTTCCTTGGTTTTAGAGCATCACCATCCAATGGTACTTAAGTGGTCCAGCAAAATACATTTAATAACTTATTTGTATGTTTAAAAAGACCACTGTAAATCTGACACAGGACCAGACTGTGATAAGCTCTTTTTTAGATGCAGTGATTGGATGGGGAAGGGAAACCACCGCTAATTTTGACAAAGACATACCAACAGCCATTCTATGGTGGGAAGAGTGTGAATACTTCTCCTTCAGGATGCTATTAGGAAAATCTGGTCCCTGAATCAGGATAGGAAAAGGGTTGAATTGTGGCATCTTTCTCTCTTCCTACTCTGAGCCAGCTCACAAGGTAGGATGGCTATACTTTGGGGGAAGAGGGTGCAGCCTTCAAATGCATTGGATTCATAGAGGAGGGACTGTATCTGAGCTGGTGTGATTCTGAGCCATCATCCCTTGGACTAATGGATAAATGCTGAAGTTTAATTCATGATGAGCTGAAATCAAACAATTCCATCTCCTTTAAGCATCAACATATGTAGCTAATAGCAAATCTGCTAATAACAGTCAAAACAATTTTAGAGGATAAAACAAACAAACAAGGAGTCCTGTGGCACTTAGGCTGTGTTCACACAGCCTCCTTATTTCGAAACAACGAAGGTTGTTTCGAAATAAGGTTTTGGCTGTTCACACGATGCACGGTTGTTTCGAAACAAATAAAACCTAGTCCATGGGCGAAACAACGTTGTTTCGCCATGGTTGTTTCGAAACGACGCCGTGCGAAAGTGTTGTTTCAGAACAAGATGTTCCGAAACAACAGTTCAAGGCGTGCTCCCCCCCAAGTCTTTAAGCCCGCGGGGAGCAGCGCCGGGCAGCGCTGAACCCCGCCGGTGCCTGCAGCCCCCTGCGGAAGTGAAATAGCAAGTTCACAGTATGAATCTGCTATTTTGTTTCCACCTTTTTTCCTTATTTCGAACTAGCATTTTGTTAATTCGAAATAAGTTGTTTCGAAATAAGCGTTATTTCGATATATGGTTGTTGCGAAACAACCATATTGAAATAACTGGCTGTGTGAGAACACAGCCTTAAAGACTAACACATTTATTTTTTGCATGAGCTTTTGTGGGAGAAAATCCCTGTTATCTTTTTGCAGTTGGACAGAAAAAACTGTCTATAAAAAGGAAAAGAGCTGAAGCCAGTCTCACACAGCTGAGATGGGTGTCATTTTAATAGGAACTGGACACCCCTATGTAGCCCAGAAGACTTTGCAAATCCCACCCTAATGTCAAAAAGATCCAGGGATGTTAATGGCAGAGATGTGAGTCCCAGTGCCCAGATCACTTTTCATTTTCATACTTTCCGTCTTCAGTTCCAAATAGAGATGATATTCTTCCCTTCCTTGTGAAAGCCACTGTGCTCTGTTGTTTTACTAAATTAAACAGCTGCCATATTATATACCAGGGGTGGCCAAACCTATGGAACTCAAGAGCCACGCAAGTCAATTATTAAATCTTCAAGAGCCACACTGAGGTGTATAACCACATATTTTTACCTACTCCAAAATTACTAAGCTTAAAATTCATTGCACACTTTAATTTTATTGTAAAGATAGGGCAAATATTGATCCTACTAATGTCAGATTCTAATAATTATTTAAGGTTACCATGAAACTAGGCCTATACAGTAAAAACTTTGCTGTCGCTAGATGTAGAACACTATAGGCTTGTGGTAAGTTTTTTTTAAATCTGGGCAGTAACTTGTAAAAACTCTCTCAGATGCTGATCTCTAAGTATTGCACGATGTTTTGAATTTCATTGTGGAATATGATGCTTTACAGCAGTAAGTTGTGCCAAAAATTGAAAGTAATCTGTGTTCAGTTTTAAATTTCTCTCCTTTGTATTTTCATTTCTTAATATTCCACATCATGTTTAGGGCTTGTAAAACGATTTTATTTTAACAACAAGTATGCTGCATTATGGTCTATGAGAAAATCTAAACATGCTATGGCTTCTCTGAACATGTCACGCTTCCCTCGCTCACCCCTGTTGGTGCTTCCCTGAAGTCTCTTACCACACTGCTGCTTCTCTGCTCTCCCCAACCATGCCGCACTTCTGCCCCCCATCCCACCAGGGCCCCGACCATGCCTCTGCTTCCCTGCCAACATTTCTGCCAGTAAACTTGTTCACCTAAAATACTCATGGACAGTAAAAACAAAAGGTCTGAGGACTCAATCAGACACAATTAATTTTAAAAGGAGAGTAACATTAAGGGAAAACTGCTCTCATCTTAATCCTGTGAAGAGATGCACACAGGGACACTTCTTCAACTGTTGAGAATCACAACAGATCAATGAGGATTTATGGGGACATAAAGTGCAAGATCAGAGCCTATTTCAGTAAGTGCTTTGGAGTCCATGCACAGAAGATATTATGGAAAAAATCCCATTGAGTTTATTCATTTTGGGGTCAGGCCCTGTATAAATTCTAAATATTATTATTTAGTTTTTATAATACAAAGTAAAATTTTTTGGTGAGAGATTTTTTTTTTTTCAGAAAGTTTACAACATAATTTTCCGTCCTCAGCCCTTCACAACAATTACCCTTTTGTCTAATGGGCTTAGATACCCATAGAGTCATTCATGAAGACTGCACTGAAATATAAATGAATTTTGACTACTGGTATACAACAAAGAAAAATTAATACATGTTGAATGCTATTTAATCAGTGGAAGTATAGTGCTGCTATTGAACTTTGCAGTGATGTAAATTATCTTGGTAATTGACTTAGGTATATTAACTAAAATTTTCTTATAAAATAAATGTACTAGCAGTTCCTTCTGCAAACAGATGACATACTGATGTCTCAGGCCCACGTGTTCAATGGACTTAAGGAAATTTTTTTTCTAAAGCCAGTTTTCAGTAGTGGTGGTCTACCCTAAGGCCGAATCATTTTGCATGCTGAAAATGAACCATGATCCGTAATAAGTACTTGTAACATTCTTTAAATTAATAGAGGGTTTTTATTTTTATAACCTTTTGAGAGCAGTCAGTGGTTTTGTATGTAACATTTCTGTCAATTTTCAGTCATTTCTGATGATTCTTATTTAGTTCTCAAAATAGAAATACAAGAGAAATAATCTTGTATTATATTACAATATCTGGAAATGCCAGCTGATTTTTAAAAAAGAAAATTAATTTACAATTGCTTTTCAGGTTTAAATTGCTAATTATCATCACTTATCTGTAGTTCATTGTAGACTTGCTCTTGATCAATTTACATTGCCAGTTTTAAAGATATTGAACCAGAAAACAATATCAAAACAGAAAAGTATTTAAAAAATCATGCACTCAGAGCATCAGACTTCTTGCTGGAGCTATTTTAATTTTGCCTCTGTGTGCATCCAGTGTGTACAACGATTGAAGCCTGTGATGTTGTAATTAAAGACTATCATAATGCATACAGAAAAGGAGGGTAGAATTAATATTGTGTGGGTAAACTGTAGACTCTGACATGTTTCTGCACCTAACTGATGACATTGTTTTTCCCTGGGGGCTCTCCCAATGCTGCCCTTCCCCCGGCTCTTACCATGCTGCTTTTTTCTGCCTCAATGCGGCCCCTCCCCTCCCTGCTCTTACCACCTTGCTTCTTCCAGAACCGCTCTCACAACGCTGCCCCTCCCCTGGCTCTGACCAGGCTGCTTTTTCCTGCAGCTCTCACAAGGCTGCTCCTCGGCTGCCGGCTCTCATGCTGCCGCCACCTCTCTGCTGTCCCCCACGATTGCAGATTTCTTGCCCCTGGCTCCTGCCATGGCACCCTTCCCTGCTGCGCTCTCCCTGGAGCCACAATTTTTCTTTAAAGAGCCACATGCGGCTCATGAGCCGCAGTTTGGCCATGTCTGTTTTATACCATTGGTGTTCCAGTTTCTTCTTATAGTTTGCATATAAGTTTAAATTACTGTAAGTGCTTAATGAATCTTTGGGGTTAAAAAGAACAATGTAAATAAAAGAATATTATTCAGTATTAATCAAAGTTGAACTGTGTATTTAGTAGTAGCTAGTGACTTTGTTTTCAATTGTGGAACTATTAGCCATGTCAAGGAATGGGATCTATAAATCAAGCATTGGTTGAGCTAAACCATTAGACTGTTGTTCCAAGAGATACTTCATCTCTACTGCATATTCTCCTGGGGGATTTAATAATGAAACTATCCCTCTTTTGGATAGGCCCTCAAGGACATTTGATTCGATCATAGGCAGTCAGTGAGGATATTTTTTTCAGTCATCTGGCTTCATATTTTTTTTTAATTTATAATTGCTGTTTACATTTTGAAAAAGATGTAGTTTATTTCAGATTGTTGTAACAAGTCATTTAAAACCAATAACATTTGGATATGCTGTGTGTTTAAAATGTCCTCAACTTGGCAGGATTGTCTAACTCTGAAAGAATCGCCTCGTCATCTTTCAGACTAACAAAACACAGAGAGCAGCTGAAAATTGGTTCTATTTTATATCAGTACACTGTTTTTATCTGCAATTCAATTATGACACAGAATAGGCATTTAATGAGCTTTGGGAAACAAAAGCCTATTTTTAAAGGAAATTATGCTTCCCTTGTATCAATATATAGGCAATGTTTATTTAGCACTTTCATCAGAGGCTTTCTCTGTTCATGCTGCAACAGCCAGTGACTTCAGAAGCTGTATATGTACTATTTCTTCATCTTAGCAGAGATGATGATATAATTTGGAGGCTAACCACATTACAGTCTCCCTTCTAGTTAAACATCATGTCTAGAACATCAGTTCTTCTAATATTCACTATTCTGACTCATCATTCTTCATCACTGAGAAAAGGAATATATATTTAATACATACATCACAAAATCTTTTCAGTGCCAACATACAACGTGCATTGCATAGGCGTACTTATAAGCATTAGTAACTATTTGCATTAGTAACTATTTTCTGTGCCTTATTAACTATTAGTAACTTTTTTCTGTGTCCTATTAAAATCAGTTGGACAAATTGCACACAGTGGACACACCCCACACTACTGCACCAGGGGATTATATGATCTTTTGGGGAATAACTTTTTTCCTAGGAAATACATCAAGCACATTATTTAGATGAGGTTGTTTACTATGAGACCCTTTTTACAAATGCATCCCACAACCCATGTAGAAATAAGGTTGAATGTAGGACTCTCAACTCTTGTGACTTTTAGAAATCTTGTGATACATTCTGTTTTCATGATGTCCTGGCAATTGTAGGGTTATGTTATTACAGATAAATCTCAGCTATCACTAATTTGAAAAAGAAGTATATTTCTCTAAAATGCACATCCTGGTCTGAAACCCATATCTTGGATGGTTGAGATGTTCTCTGTGACTGCACAACAAACATGCTGCTCTTGCAAATGCAGCCTTGAGCTCCTAGCAAGCTACCACTGCTGCCCTGTATAGGTGAGTCACATAGTCATCCACTGACTCGGTCTGGAAGTCTCTATTCCAACGTGGGCCCATGCTTTTCCCTTCCTGGTGTGATAGTAAAATCTACTGAGGAGTTCCAAATGGGTAGCTGCATTAGTTTAGTTCAGCAAAATAACAAAGGAGTCCTGTGGCACTTAAAGCCAAACAAATTTATTTATCACATGAGTTTCCATGGGCGAAAATCCCACTTTGCCAGACTCTTTGAAGATGGGGGAACTTTCAGAACTTGTTTTGCAGGGTCCCCTTTTTGTCCAGTCCATAGAGGATATGAGTTTTTGAAGCCTCACCTGCAAAGCTCCTTATCTCAAGCTATAACTGTCAATGGCTATGTCTACATTAGCCTTTGGCTAGTTCGAACTATAAAATATTTTAGTTCGAACTAGCCGAAGCTTAGTTTGAACTAACTGCTTAGTTCAGCTTGCCACTTTGGCTAGTTTGAATTAGCATGATGTAGTCATGCTAGTTCGAACTAACCATTTTTTTAATTTGAATAAGCTGGACTTTTTTAGTTCGAATTAAAAAAAGTGCAGCTAGTTCGAACTAAAAAGTTAGTTTGAACTAAAAAAAATGTGATTAGCTTGAACCATTTTCAAACTGCTTAGTTCAGACTAAGCAAGTCTGAACCAAGTTTTAGGTGTAGACACAGCCAATAGGTTTAACTTTGGAGGGCCACTGTGCAATCCTCATGTTGACCAAGGGAGGGGGTGTCATTATATAAACTCACAAGGGGGCCCAAATGGTAATGCATGTCTCTCACATGACGTCTACAAATATTGGCCTCAACCTGTGTAGTACCACTATGCCTGATCCATTGGGTGTGTTTAGGGGTGGGTTGGGGGGGGAAGCCATTCTGGTGAGGGAAAGATATTGCCCAATCAAGAAGACATATAGCATTGGGGTCCATGATCTGGTAAGATTGAAGAGAATAACCCTAGACACAAAAATACAAACAGTAAGCAATCAAGTTTCTGTTATGAGACAAGAATAGATAAATTCCAGTTCTGATCAAATGGATGTGGAGGATGACAGAGGGTATGAGCTGTCTGAAATAGCCTCTTAATAGGTGCTGAAAGCAATCAAGTGGAGCCACTGGGACTCCTCAAGGCCATCTGGACCAAATGCTGTGTGAACCCCCAAGATCAAAGCATTCATTAGGAAGAGAGGAAACATCTTTTTATTAAAATGCACATTATTTTACTTTGTCCAGTGTCTATTGTCCTTTAAAACAAACAAAGAATAAACAAGGCTTTAGCGTTCAGTTTAATAAGGAAAGGAAATTAGGCTCACACCCCTCTTTCCCTTGAAGAAAACCAACATAAAGGGGCTAGGGAAGTAGAATTCTATGAGGTTTTCTTGAGGAGGCAGCAGTCTATTGGCTAGTACAGATAACTAATTCAGGACATATGGGTTCTATCGTGGCTCTGCCACTAACCTGCTATGTGATTTGAAGCATGGCTCTAGGCTTGTCTGTGTTGTCTATTTATATAACAGGCTGTCTGAGGATCCTTCTTTCTGTGATGTACAGAGCCTAGCACTGTGATTAGCCAGTCTTAGAGTTTCTAGGTGCTATTGAAATGCAACTAAATAATATTTCATGAGTTCTTAATGACAAAAGAGCTGTTATTAATGTCTAGTCTGAGCACTTGCACAACATAGGCCATAAATCCTCACCTGATAATTTCTGTAAACCTTCTCCACTGTAGACTCATCAGGCTGCTGTGTGCTTGACCCATGCTCTTTAAGAGTCCATTGAGCTGAGCAGGCTGCATCTCTGTCTCATTCCTTGACTTGTGTGGCACACTTGCAGGCATAGACTCTGTCTCTTATACCCTTCATGGAAATGGGTTCTTAGAGGCCAGCTGCCCTGTGACCCCAAGGACCACTGCTGGCCGTCACATTCTTCAGCAGCTTATCACATTCTTTCCTTGAGTTCCAACCTTTGTGGAATTCTAAGCATACACTTACCTCTGCAGGGACGTGTAACCTTGAAAGCAAACACGTAATGGTTCCAGATCCCCATCAATCTTTACTGTATCTGGCACTGGTCAGGACAAAACTAGATAGGACAAATACCTGTATACATTTCCCTGCCTCCACTTCCTCATCACACTTGAGTTTTCTTTGGTGTAGGCCAGAGTTGTTTTAGGAGTACAGCAGCCCTTCTCCTGCACATGGCACCTCCTCCAAACCATGAACACACTCTCTCTCTTGCATTAAGTTTCCATTTTCCTTAACTGGTCTGCTGGTAAAAAGGACCCTGTACTATGAAAACACGTCTCTCTCTCTGACATGGGACATGTTCCCATTCTTGCCCAAGCTTCCTTTGTATGTAGGAGAGCCTCTGAGTTTTCCTTTAGTTTCTGGGGGTCTATGAGATCAAGTCTCAATACTTGATGTCTTCATTTTGGTTAGTTTTCTACTCCCCAAGCCCCAGATCACTATGGAGAAGTTGGAAAAACATGGTTTCACCCAGAACGAGGCCATTCCATTGTCACAGTTGAATGAGCCATTGGTGTTTTATGATTCTTTGTCCCATGTCAGAGACATATATGACCCAGCCATGACAGCAATTGGTGGATTGCACATATGCTGAGGCATTAAATGATCAACAATTTCTTATAATCAACTAGAATTCATGAGTTGTGCATGGACAGATTCCCCAAATTGTCACAACATACTCTGGAGAAACCAAGACTTTCAGACCTCAAATAGACAGATCTGAAATTTCCAGCCATCCAACCCCTGATTGTCTGAATATTATGCATGTCCCCCAAGACTTGCAGATAATTAGGATTTATCTGTGTATGAAAGAAGCAATCAAGAGACATACCACATTCCATTAATTGCCTAATTTCTTCCTTTTCCAAATAGCGTCTTGTTATTCTTTGTGCTTTTTCTTAAGAAATATTTATCACCTCTGTTTTATATTGTTTATTAGTTATTGCATTTCATATTGACACCATCTGTTCATGAGAAACAGCAATATTTTACTTATTTGCTAATACTGGAGACTTTTTTTTTCCCTTATAACAGCTTTCTACTGACAAGTGCTATTAATACCTCACTGTTTCTGCTAGGAGATATCTTCCATTTTTTGCTTAAAATAAAACATACTGGAAGATGAACACTATACTATATGAGTCTTAAATTTCAGATTTTGCCAAAACAAGGAAAACTGTCTCCCCCCACCCACCCAAAGCACTGAAACTCTACCAAACCAACTCCCCCCACCAAATTTGTTGTCAGAATAACAAATATAATGATTAACTACAGGTTCAAGATTTTATTTTTAAGAAAAATATTTTAGATTAAAGTATCGCTGCAGTGGAAAAATCTTAAATTTATCTTTGCTGAATAATAGATATATTTTTCTTTCCGGTTTAGATTTACATAACTCCATTAAACTAAGAACAAAATAGATCTTCCTCTTTACAAGTGCAGTAAAATCATCATGTGTTATATAGGACGTCATATTCTGCTGTCTGAGGAGTTATAGCTGTGGTGAAAATTTATGGCTTAAGCTGATTTGAAGGAGTGTGGTGGTTTAAAAATAAGCATTTTTTTAAATAATTAACAATGATTTGGGTCTAAATCCTCAAACAGTGTATTGAATTAGAGTTATGCTAATTGACTTTAGGTGTTCCAAGGTGTTTTATTTTTAAAATATTCTTTATAAGAATGGCATTTTTCAGATGAAAAGCAGATTCTGGACAAAAATGTTATAAAGATAAAGAAACCATTACGTTTATCCCAATATGTAAAACAAGGAATAATAATAATAATAAAAGACAAAAGTTCTTTCATCTTTCCTTTCTTTAATTTAATTATTTCTTAATCTCATTGTCAGACCTCAGTTATCTTTATGTTTTAATCTCTCTCTTTAAAGTAACTACTAGATGGCATTTCAAAACTAAATGTTTAAGAAAACAAAAAGGCCCCCAAGGTTGCCATTTAAAATGTGTTGATAAGGGAAACTAATTTGTTTTGTGACAACATAAATTCCAAAGCTTGTCTATTATGGTTTTTATATACACATTCTCCATGGGAAAAAGAATTAACACTTTGAAAAACTGCATAAGGGAACCATTGTCAGCTGAATTTGTTGTTACTGAAAATAATGACATTTCAGTTGTACTCTTTTTAATAAGCCTGTTTTTATTTTAAGAAAAGAAATTATTTTCTGTGTAGGGGACTCATTAAGTACTTGATAATGCTGGTGCTAAATAAGCATAAATTAGGAGTTAAATTTTTGAAGTACTGTGAGAAGCCTCAAAGCAGCACTGCTGTAGCTTGTTTTCACAGTGTACATAACCTTAAAACTAAACAGATTAATTTCAAATGTATTCTGAAATCATGAGGAATACCTTTCCATGCACCACTGTGGGTAGCCTCTCATTTTTTAGAAAGCAGTGTAACAATTACCTAAGTATGTGGACCTTTGAAATGTAACTCAGTTCTTGTGCTTTTAAAAGGGAAATGTGCTGTCAGGGCACAATATGACTGGAAAGGGTTTTGAGAGATGGAGTGTTGTTAGGAAGGAATAGTTAAATGGATAGGTCACTATCATATATGTCCATTGGCCTCAAGCCTCTACAGTAGTGTAGAGTTGTGCAGAGATACCTGGTGCGTCTTTGGGGCAACCTGATCTAGTTATCCGGGCATCTCTGCCCTGTCTCCCATTATGATGTTTCATTGCATTGTAGATTAAATATTTTAGGTGAATTACATTTTCTGGAAAATCCTTACTGAAATCATCATCTTCCAGAAGCTACCTTGCTGAAGTGGTATCACAAAATAAGAGGCTTTTGTTTGAGTGAATTATACAGGGTTTGCTAGGAGCAGGATACAATCAGAGATGCTTTCCTCAATAAAAGCTCTGATAGCAAGTTATTTCCTCTGTGTTGCTGGGCTCAGGTCAGAGGGAAATAATTGATGAGGTTTATTTCCTCTTTTTTACATGGTGCTGTCCGTATGATCTGGCACAGTAATCTGAGGCAACTGCACTCATGTGCATTCCTGACACGAGTCCGTTGCCACCTGTTTAGTTTTTGTGAATCCAGGTGGAAAGGGCAACACTAGACTAGTTGTGATCCTCTTGTGTATCCAAGGTCTCATAAAGCTTAATTTTCTGTGGGCCCAATCTTGTACTCCATCCTCAAGCAACAATCCCACTGAAGTCAATGAGAATTAGTTTCAGATACACTTCTGGCTGGGGTCAGATCTATTCAGTCACGCAATTTTTTAAAATAATCATTGTTTTTGTTGGGATCACAGAGTTTTATCTACTATCTCCTTGATCACACTTAGTTCTTGTTTGGTCTGCTCATAGATTTGCTGTGATGTGTTACAGAAGTGTGGGATTTAATACAAAAGGGATTTGTTGCTCCTGAGAAGCCACCATGCTTTATTTTCACATTTCAGATAGAGGCATATCTAATGGTAAGATTCCTGGTGAATGTAGTATCAAAATACTATTATTACAGTTATTAGGAGGCATTCAAAACATTATGCAGGCACATAACACCATTATTATTCTTTCATAATTAGAAATCTCTTTTTATGTAGTCATATGATATAACATTAATGGCATGGGGTTTTTTTGTGTGCATGTGTGTCTGTTGTAATATATATGAAGATAGACTAATAAACACATGACAAGACGTGGTAGTAAATTCTCATTTTCTCAGGACATGAAAACAATTCTAGCTCTTGCACAAAGTTAATTGATTCTGTACAACTTGATTTTCTGAGGTGTCCCTATACTGATGTTATGTAAGCTGAATATCTAAGATATGTGACTCATATGCACAAGAGGGGCAAAACCTCTTTATAATGGTTCAAAATTTCCATTTTCCCTTCTATTGTATTGATCATATTCTCTTTCATATTATCTTTTTCATTGATATTAGTTTCCCCAAAGTTAAAAATGGGCTTCATCCTGCTCTATTTTCTGCTTCTCTTGACTTGTTTCAATTGTTCTTAGCTGATAAGGTTAAATTATACCTTAATTGTTGCTTTAAGAGTTTTGTCCAGGATTTATTTGAAAATAATGTGTGGAATACAAGAGCCCATGAGTTAAAAATAAGTTTTGGGCAAAATGTAGAGGATCATTTCACTTTCCATTTCTCTGCATTTGTACTTTTTATGTGAAGGCTTTTTTCAGTGTCTGATCCTTCTGCAACTCTATTTAAAATAGAATGATGATGTTGTATCACTTAGAGCAGCATAAATGACACAAATTTCCAGAGGAGTAGCTGCGTTAATTTGTATTCAGCAAAAACAACAAGAGTCCTTTGGCACCTTAAAGACTAAGGCTATGTCCACACATACATCATCATTTTGAAATAAGTTAATTTGAATTAAGAAAATGTTAATTCAAATTAAGGGAAAGCCTGCTTTCGAAACAGCTGTTATTTTGAAATGGTTATTTCAAAATAAGGCCGTTTGGGCATGTTGTTTCAAACAGTTGTTTCGAAACAATGGTGTTGTTTTGAAACATGTCCAAACGGCGTTATTTTGAAATAACCATTTCAAAATAACAGCCGTTTTGAAATGAATGGGGTTTAAGCTGTTTCAAAATGACGGTTCTTATTTCGAAATGACAGAGCCTGTCATTTAAAAATAAGTAAATGTCGTGTGGACATTCAGTTTTTTATTTTGAAGCAACCAGGGTTGTTTCAAACTAAAAGACTCGTGTAGACATACCCTAACAGATTTCTTCGGGCATAAACTTTCATAGGCTCCAACCCATTTTGTTAACACTGACCAAGTGGGTGAGAGCCTACAAAAGCTTATGCCTCAAGAAATTTGTTAGTCTCCAGGGCTACATCTACATCTAAAGGCTTAGTTCGGACTTGCTTAGCTCAAACTAAGAAGTGCGAAGTTAGTTTGAACTAAACACTTTTTTTTTAAGTTCAAACTAACTTTTTAGTTTGAACAAGACATGCTATTTTTTAGTTCAAACTCACTTTTTAGTTCAAAATACAAAAGCATGGCTAATTTGAACTAAGAGTTAGTTCAAACAAACAAACAAACAAACAAACAAACAAAGAAACCCGGTTAGTTTGAACTAACCACTAGTTCAAACTTATTTAGTTCAAACAAGAATGACCATATCATGCTAGTTCAAAGTAGTCAAAGCAGCAAGTTCAAACTAAGCAGTTAGTCCAACCTTACTCTTCAAACTAACTAACTCGAACTAAGCTTTGGCTAGTTCGAACTAAAGAATTTTTTAGTTCGAACTAGCCAAAGGCTAGTGTAGGCATGGTTCAAATTAGTCCGGACTAAGCAAGCTTAGTCCGGACTAATTTGTTAGCGTAGACATAGCCTAAGGTGTCGTAGGACTCTCTTTATAAATGATTACTGTTTAAAAAAAAAAAAAGTTTCAGGTCAAACCAAAACCCTTTTTCCCACAAGGTTCAGCTTATCAAAACAGTTTAAAAAATCATTTCAGATTGAATGAAACATTTTATTTGACCTCAAAAATATCATTCATTTAGGTTTTGATTTTCTTCATTTAAGAAAAATCAAAGAAAAATTCAAAACACAAAGCATTTTGATGAAAAATAAAATGTGTTTAAAAAGTCAGAAAAATGTTTTGCTTTTTTGAGTTTTTTTGTTTTATCAGTACAATTTAACAGACTCAATAGAAATTTGGAAAAATTGTAGATGTTGCCAAAACTGCATTTTTTGCCAAAACTTTTCATCCAGTTCAGAGCACCTACCACTCCTACTGAAATTATTGAATGGATACCTAAATTGTAGTCCTAATAATAAGCAACCACGTTTAATTGAATGATGAACTCTCTCTCTCTGTCTCTCTCTCTGTCTTTTAAACAACATACAATTGGAAAGCTGCCTCAGTGATAAAATTTGACAAGTCATTAATTGGATTATTCCACAGCAGAGACCGCACAGGGCCTCTTCACATCAGAATACAATTATCAATATTTGAAAAAGAACAAAACCTCCCCCCTTCCACCAAACTCTCTGGGTATGTCTACACTTAAAAACCTTAGTTTGAATTAACTGAGTAACAGTCAATTTGAACTAACATGGTCACAGCAGGAAAACCAATTCAAACTAGTATGTCCATAGACAGGATTTACTAGTTCAAACTGGAAGAGGTGCACGGTGGGAGGTGTGGCAACATGGCCCCCTAGAAGGGCCATGCCACCACCCAATCCTCTGCCAGGCTCGAGCCCTCTGAGCCCTGCACAGGAAAGGGCATCTCTTGCCGAGCTCTAGCCTCACTGCTAGAGCTGGGCAGGGGATGCTTTTCCCCATGCCAGGCTCAGAAGGCTAGAGCCTGGCAGGGGACACTTTCCCCTCCCTGGGCACTGTGGAGCCAGGACACACACTCCCCCCAACCCCCACAGTGCTGGGCAAGCAGGGAGAGAAGGGCCTGGCTGCAGCAGGACTGCGGAGGGGGGGGGGGAAGATATGGGACCCCTGCGCCCAGCTGGAACCCAGCTCCCTGGGTGGGGAGAAGGGATCCCCGGCTGGGCTGCAGGCACTCCCCGAGTGCAAGGACTGGACCTCCGCACCTGGTTGGAGAGCTGCTCGCTGGTGCAGGGAAGGGACACCTGCACCGGGCTGGAGCCCTGCTGGCCATGTGCAGGGAAGGGATCCCCATGCACGGCCGTTTGGGCTCCTGCCCACATGGGGGTCCTGTTCCCTGCAGCCAGGGAGTGCAGCTGCAGCCCCAGCAGGGATCCCTTCTTCCCTCCCAGGGAGCAGGGCTCCAGTTGGGCATGGGGGTTGTGATCCAGGGGCACCACCAGTCCACCCCCCAGCCTGCGGACCAGGCCCCATCGGCCTCTACAATTTGGGTGGGAAGCACCCTTCTTCCAGGGTGGCATGCACCCTGGATGGGAGGTTAACCTGTTAATTCAAACTAAAGGTAGTTCAAATTAACATAGCTAGACACCGTTGATTCAAACTAGCCAGTTCGAATTGATGCTAGCTTCAAAGTTATATGAGGTTTCATAAGTTTGAAGCCCTGTCTCATCAATTTGACCTAAGGGAAGCCTTAGGTCTAATTGGCAAAACCCTGTCTAGCCATGCTTTTTTTTTTTTTTTTTTTAATTCAGCCTAATGTTTATTAGGTCGAATTAAAATGTGTGTTTAGGCATACCCTCTGAGTTTTACAGGGTAACCACAGTAAATAGTTGACATTGGTTTATTGATTTTCAATATTCAGTATCATCACTGTATAGGCAAGTAACAATTTATTACCTAATTGAGTATCCTCTATGATTTTGGACTTGTGGATTTCTCTATGGTAACTGTGATGAATTTCTGATCATGCAGATTTTGACACAGCCACAATAATAGCTAGTAACACTTTTTCAATTTGTGGAATGTCACAGCTTGCATTTCTTATAATTATGCTTAGTTGAGTGGTTTGTTAGTGTCAACATAGCTAAAACAATGAATAACGAAAGCACAGATACAATAGATTTTTATATTAACTAAAAATATTACAAACAACTTGCACAATTTTTAAAGTTTTCCTGTCTGTTAACTGTTCAGTTGCTTCTGCCCCTTCTTGACTAAAAGAAACAAAGAGTCCTTTGGCACTTATAGGCTAAGAAATTTATTTATTGCATGAGCTTTCATGGGAGAAAATAGATGCAGGGAAGTGTAAGTCATGGGATCAGGTCACGCTGTAACAGCAGATCAACACAGAGCCTGTCCCTGACTAGTATGTGACCATACACTAAAGAAAGGACTTCCCCAAGAACTCAGCATTTACCTAACTCTTAATTTATTTCTTCATCATATGCTTTCTCTGAACTCTAGGCAACAGGGTCATCTTTCACGAGAAGTACGTTATATGGTCAAGACCTTCTTTGAATATTGGATCTGGTAGTAGCCTATCACTTTTTACTACAATATGCAGGGATATTTCTGTTCTATCCAAGCAATAAATACTGGCCCATTTAGCTGACCTTTCTTTAGCCAATTTCTTTCTATTAAAATCTGGTTTTCCTGTTATTATATTTGAGATTTCTTCATATTTGACAAGGATGTGGTGTTGACATTGAACAAGAATTCTCTGTCCTTTCTGTTTGAGACAATGGTCTTTCAGTTGGTAAACATGAAACACTTTGAATTTTTTTTTTTTTGGTGAAACTGACATTACTGATAAAGGCGTACAAGTAAACGATTTTTATAGGCTCACATCCTTCCCTCATTCGTTGGCTTCATGAACTATAAATATTCCCAAACTACCAATCAAAATTAAAATTTCTGGGTTTTCTTGACATACTAAGCCTGTCCTAAATATTTTTTCATTTGATTGATTTTACACTAATTGGTCTAATGCACCAGCATAACTGAAAATTGCATTTTATATCTGCATGAGCATGGTATCTGGTTTATCCCACATTTGCATCGTTTTTGTCAACTCCTTTCCATAAAAGCTATTAATTTTTCTTTTTTCACAGGCTAACTTGGGAGGAAATGCTTATTTAGACAACTTATTTCTCTGGAAAAATTTTCAGTTCAGAAATGACTGCATCTCAGAACACCTCTTTTACAGCCAGGTTTTGATATCCGTACTCACATTAATAGAGTCTGTTTTGTGAATAACCCTAATGAAATAATTTAACTAGATTAGGATTTTCCAGTCTACCTTGTGTAATGAACAGGTGACTTGTAGCTTTCACAGCCACAGTGGCAGATCAGGGAAATACTAAGACCCATACAATCAAAATTCTCTACTTACTCCATTTCTGCTTTGAGTTAGACAAGAGTTACTTCAGTCCTTTCTGTGGTGCAGTGTTTTCTACCCTTTATACCTCATAATTTCTCTGCTGAGTGAGCCATAATGTTGCAGCTAGGGCACTCCTTGTGCCTTGCTGTCTATTTGCTTCAGGTGAAGCACTGGGAAGAGGAATTGTTTTCCATGCTACACACAGCATCTCAATCTGAGGCAGTCCAAGCAAGGGAATAAGGGACAGGTATATGTGTAAAATTTTTGCTTTAAATGTACAGTTGACTCAGAAATTAATGAAATCTGAAATGCTCTGCAGTAAACAATGCTTAGGTTTTAAAGTGTCCTTTCAGTAAATGGATTATCTCTCCAAATAATATCTCATTTGGTTTATTTTATGCTACTAAATTCTTCAGTAACCTCTAGGCTCTGGACCTTATTACTGTCAATGTATCTGCTGTTTTTACTTCTGTCATTTTATTATCAGTTGCATCTCTAGAAGGCAAGCATACTTTTATTTTCCATTATAGTTTGTTGCTTTTGTCCTTTCCTTTTAGCAGCAGTATGCTTTTCCTTTACAACTTCATTACCTTTTCACCAAATATATAGCTCATTGTACATTTTTTTTCCACAATGAGAGGGGGAAAAAGAGAGAGAGAGAACTGGAGGTTTTCAGCCAGCAATTCTCCACACATTTTATTTTCACAATCCAAACTGAATCTTCCCCAACTTCCTGTGCATTGAGCAGGAATAATATAAATCCAACAGGAAAGTCCTCTACAAAAAATACTATACCTAGAATTACTTCTAGATTGTATTAAAGAGAAAGGAAAAAAAAAAAAGAAAGAAAAAAGATCCAGTTCCCAATTCATTACTTAGTCTTAATTAAATGATGCTGTCCCCAGATAGGACTGATTGAAAAATAAATTACTTCAAAATATAGCCATATTTGTATTTTCCATTATATCACATATTGTAGATGTTGACTTATAATATTACTATTGTTCCAGGGAATTACAGGCCTGACATTTACCTTGCAAAAATGACACATTTATCTGAGGATGACTAGAGATCTTTATTGTAAGACCTGATACGCCTTTACCTTTCACAAGAAAACAATCCTCTCCCATCTTTTAAATAAAGCTATTTTAACAAATAATTGGTTAGAAGCAAAATAGCATCAAAATAGTTGGAAAGGAGGAGTGGACATTAATTTAGTATGGAAGTTTCAATATACAAACTTGCCAACAGCAGCAAAGGAGAAATATCGATAAAACATTACGTAAAAACTTATTGGAAATAATGGCTTATGCTCACTCTAGCTCATTGTAAAATCCAACATACTTTGCATAAAATTTTATGACAGGAATTGTACTCACTTACATACCAATCACCATTGTAATAATGAACTGAGTTCTAACTTCTGTGCAGAACTAAGGGGCTAATGCACCCATTATAGTAATCTGGCTCTGCATTGATCTAACTGAATCAAAGGATGGATAAGCCAGATGAAGCCCAAAGGAATTGGTGAGCGAGAAATAGCATATATGAAAATAAAGACATGCTGTATACCTTACGTATATATTTTTTGTAAATGGATTCTGTTCTGATACGCTTTAAAACTTATTCTGTTTGGAATGAAATTTCCAAAGATTAAAATGCATAGTTGATAATCCAATTCTTAAAATTCTGAAGATTGCAAAACTGTCTTGTTTGCAAGACAAAATGGTGTCATAGGAGTCCACAATTATATATATAAAATGTTGCCAATAGATTCATGTTTTGTGGTGTCCCCCCTCCATAGGATCTCTCATTGCAGCTAGTTACAGTATTTTTCTACAGTTTGAGAGCTGCCTTTTGTAAACTGAGGTGAGATCTTAGCCCAAAATCTTTTCAACCAGGGGTTTGAGGTGTTTTATTTCCTTTTTCTGTTTTTATGTTTTTTGAGATATAAGACTCAGTATATATGTGATCTGCAGCACTGAATATTTTTAATAACTTCTGTCTTAAATGGGAATTTTCAAAACCGTTGCTAGCTTAAAGCTTACTAACTTCAACCTGGTGGAGCCATGCTGTTGGAATTAAAATCACATCCTATACCAAATCTACTCAAAGGCCATGGAGGGAGATTCTGTAAGGTGAGGGTAAGTGAAAATCACAAATCCAAAGAATCAACCCCTTTCATGACTTTGAGAACAATATACCACCCAAGGGAAAATGGGCATTCTGTAATCCCAAGACGGATCATCTGTGTGGAAGGAAGTTGTGACTGAAATAACAGGCTATAGCAGCCTTTGACCAGTCTCCTTATTCCTCAAAATACTGGCTCTCATGAACCACTGTGCTAGCAAAATTATTGTCTGGCTCCTTGACTGCATATATATAGGGCCTTATTCATGAAAGTCTGGAAGATTACAAGAAGTGAACAGTTTGCAAACTAATCCCTCATAATATTTATCCTTTTCCCTTTTTTTTCGTTAACTGAGAGATATCCCTGACTTTTTATTCCTTAATTTTAGGGTGTGTATCTTAAGAAACTTAAAACTGTCAGTTGCAAACTGTCTAACAGTCGTCAGATATCCATTCAGTGGGATATTCTAGTAAAATCTATTTTATCTGTGTTGGTGGTTGAGGGATGGAAGAGGAAGAAGAAATGGTTAACCACCCATGAAAAACTGAAATATAAGGAAGAATTCTTTACTGTCTTTGATGTTGTTGCTTAGACTTTAAAGCAATCATTTCCTTTCAATGTTAAAATAATCAACCAACTTTAAATTTAGATTTTACTGCTGTTTAATTGGTGTTTAGAATCGTACAGCCACCTCCTTAAGTGCCTTCTCGTGGATTTATAAGGATTCGATTAACTGTAGTATTAATGTGTTTGTTTGACTAATTTATGGATCTAATTCTAATCCAGTACTGTGGCTAACTTGATTCTGATTTGACCTTGATTTGATCTTGCTTTAGTAATTGTATTGTTCAAATTTTAATTTAGTTTAGAAGTGTTAATAAAAGTTTAGGTTTAAATACAGGTTTTCTAAAAAAAAAAAAAATCCCCTCTCACCCCTATGGGTGGTATGTGTCTTCCTCAACCTCAGGTCCTCTACCAGAGGCCTGGGAGTTGGAGGTTTCTCCTCAGTATCTTAGCTGTTCCTAGCACTGCACTCTTCTGGACAGAGAGCTCCGATGTTGTTCCTGGGATCTGTTGGAGCCACTCTCCCAGCTTAGGAGTCACAGCCCCAAGTGCTCCTACCACCACTGGGACCACTTTGGGCCTTTACTTTCCACATCCGCTCTAGTCCCTCTTTCAGGTCCTGGTACTTCTCCAGCTTCTCATACTCCTTCTTCCTGATGTTGCTGTCACTTGGCACTGCTACATCTATCACCACCGCTGTCTTCTGGTCCTTGTCTATTACCACAATGTTTGGTTGATTGGCCAGTCCGTCTGGATCTGGAAGTCCCACAGAATCTTAGCCCTGTTGTACTCCACGACCTTCTGTGGGATCTCCCATCTGGTCTTGGGAGGGTCTAGCCCATACACTGTGCAAATGTTCCTGTACACAATGCCAGCTACTTGGTTGTGCCATTCAGTGTATGCTGTTCCTTCTGCATCTTACATGCTGCCACTATGTGTTGGACTGTCTCTGAGGCCTGTCTGCACAGTCTGCACCTTGGGTCCTGTCTAGTGTGGTAGACCCCTGCTTCAATGGATCTGGTGCTCAGTGCCTGTTCTTGTGCTGCTATGATCAGTGCCTCAGTGCTGTCTTTTAGTCCAGCCCTTTCCAGCCACTGGTAGGATTTCCCAATGTCAGCCACCTCAGCTATCTGTCGATGGTACATCCCATGCAGGGTCTTGTCTTGCCATGGCACTTCTGCTGCTTGATCTTCCTCCCATGTCTGCTGCTGCTGCCTCAGGCATTCTCTCAGCAGCTCATCTTTGGGTGCCATCTTACTGATGTATTCCTGGATGCTCTGGGTTTCATCCAGGACAGTGGCTTTGACATTCACCAAGCCCCACCCGCCTTTTTTCCGGGTGGTGTACAGTCTCTGGGTATTGGATTTGGGGCGGAAACCTCCATACATTGTGAGGAGCTTCTGGGTCTTCACATCGGCAGCCTCCATGTCCTCCTTTGGCCAGCTCACTATACCGGCAGGGTATCTGATGACTGGCAGGGCATACCTGTTGATGGCATGGATCTTGTTCTTCCCATTGAGCTGGGTCTTCAGGACCTGTCTTATCCTTTGGAGGTACTTGGATGTTGCTGTCTTTCTTGCCTCCTCATCGTGGTTCCCATGTGATTGTGGGATGCCAAGGTACTCGTAGCTGGTCTGTAGGTCTGCTGTGTGGCCTGCTGGTAGTTCCACCCCATCAGTCTTGACTACCTTCCCTCTCTTTACTACCATCCAGCCACACTTCTTCAGTCCAAATGACATCCCAGTATCCTCACTGTAGATCCGTGTCAGGTGGATTAGCGAGTTGATGTCTCGTTCATTCTTAACATACAGCTTGATGTCATCCATGTAGAGGAGGTAGCTAATGGTAGTTCCACTCTTAAACTTGTATCCGTATCCAGTCCTTGTGATTATCTGGCTGAGGGGCTTCAAGCCAAAGCAGAACAGCAGCGGGGACAGTGCATCACCTTGGTATATGCCGCACTTGATGGCCCTTGTGCAAGCTGTCTTGAGTTGACTTTCAGTGTTGTCTTCCACAGTCCCATTGAGTTCTTGAGGAAGGTCCTTAGTGTCCTGTTGACTTTGTATAGTGCCAGACATTCACAGATCCATGTGTGCGGCATTGAGTCATAGGCTTTCCTGTAGTCAATCCAGGCTGTGCTCAGATTGGTCTGTCTAGACCTTGAGTCTTGGGCGACTGCTCTATCTATGAGCAGCTGGTGTTTTGAGCCTCTGGTGTTGTTCCTAATGCCATTCTGAGCTGTGCTCAGGTACTGGCCCATGTGGTCCTGTAGCTTAGCAGCTATGATGCCTGATAGGAGTTTCCATGTGTGGGGAGGTAGGTTATTGGCCGGTAGTTGGACGGTGCTGTTCCCTTGTGGGGGTCTTTCATGATCAGCACTGTCCTTCCTTGTGTTAGCCAGTCTGGGTGGGAGCCTGCTGCTAGCAGCTGGTTCATCTGTGCTGCTAGGCGTTCATGCACTGCTGTTAGTTTCTTTAGCCAGTAAGTGTGGATCATGTCCAGTCCAGGTGCTGTCCAGCACTTCATGTTCTTGACCTGCTTTTGGATGTCTGCTACTGTGATGGTGACTGGTTCCTGTTCTGGGAGATTGCTGTGGTCTGTTCTCAGGTCCTGCAGCCACTTTGCACTGGTGTTATGAGTCTTCTCTTTCTCCCAGATGTTCTTCCAGTACTGTTCAGTTTCACCTGTTGGTGGCTCTGCTGTTATTGTGCTGTTGTACTGCAGTTGGGAGTACACCTTGGATGGTTCTTTGGAGAACAGGGCATTTATCTTTTTGGCCCCTGCTGCTCTAGTGTATCTCCTTAGCCTGGTGGCCAGTGCTGTGAGCCTTTGTTTAGCAGTCTCTAGGGCTTCAGATGGAGTCAGGCCCTTGTATTTTTTCAGTAGCCGAGTCTTATCCTTAATCTCTACACCCTTCTGTAGTCCCACCAGCTGACTAACTTCTTTCCCAGTTGTCTTGATCTTATCTTCCAACCTCATTTTCCAGGGGGGGGTATGTACTGGTGTTCTTCTTGATCGTGTAGCCAAGCATCTCGAGGATTACAGAGGCTGTAGCATATACCAGTTCATTGGTTTCAGTGATGGTGGTAGTAGGAATTGTCATTAGGGCTCTATTGGCATCTTCTAGCATATTATGTGATGGTACTTCTCCAACAAGCCTTGGTAATCAGTCTCGAGGGTTGACTGTAGCTAGTTTATCCATGATCTTATGCCTCATATCAGCTGCTGTGCTCTGTAATGGAGGGGGTGGCAGTGAAGTTCCAGCTTCAGGTGTTGGTTGCACAGCTAGTTGTTCTTCCAGGTCTTCTTCTTGAGTCCGGGATGTAATGTGGAGTTGGTCTATCTCAAGTTGTGATAGCAGCTTCCTCTTTACTATGTTGAAACGTTGGGTAACTAGCTGTTTCTCAGTTAGTGTGGATGTAGGTCTTTTGTCCATCCATAGTTCCCTCATACGTTTCAAATATCCCCTCTCATTAGGTCTACTGTTGTAGTAGCATTCCATCAATTCCAGGTTCTCTTGTCTCGTCGTCTCGTCCATGTATGGCTTGTTCCAGTAGCCCACTTATCGTCAGATTGTCCTGGTTCCCCAACATCTGGCGCGGACCTTGTTAATCTGGGCGACGTCCGAGCCTGCATGACTCTCCTAGTTCATGTCACTCTCATATTTGAGATCGGAAAGTGAGGTGTTAGGGGGTCTTTTTGCCCAAGGACCCCTACTGGAAAGGTAGGTAGGTACCAACCAGGATTTGAACCCCAGTCTCCCGTATCAAAGGGCAGCATATATATATAATTATGGTGGGTTAACACCTGGTCTACCTCAGAGCCTAATCATCTTTTAAATTAACCTCAAGGTCTTTCATAGTGGTATAAGTGGCTAGTACCTCTGCTTAACATGCAGAAGGTCCTGGGTTCAATTCCCAGGGGGTTGGACTTGATGATCTCACAAGGTCCCTTCCAGCCCTATGATTTGATTGATTGATTGAAATAGCTAGAGACAGGAAACTTACTGACATCCACTCAAGGACCTAATCTTCTAGCAACTCTCTTCAGAGCCTGCCCATGTCTCTCCCCTTTGGTGATTACTACAGACAAACTGCCACAGAGAGGAAGAAGCAAAGTTGCATAGTTTGGAATTGGCCAAAGGAATCTCCTTCATGTCAGTTATGCCTAAGCATGGTCTTTGATTTTAGTGGCCTTGTTTTCCCTACTTATCACCATTTTCTGCTCTCGGTCAAGTCTGCTAGTTCTGTACTGTGTGGTCCGTGATGTTCTCTGTCATTTTGCAGGGGAGATGCTAAATACAAGATGGAAGGTGGACAGAAACAGGGATGACCAAACTCATTATCTGGGCTGGACTGGTAGCTGTGTAGCTATTGCTGAGTTCAACATTTAGCATTTAATTTGTTATCCATAGCTGTGGACCAAGATAGACTGTAGGAATCTTAAGAGTGTCACACCAGGAAGTTTGTGAAATAGGTCAGGATTTCACTTTAAGTTAAAAAATGTGTCCTAATAATTATTAAGACTGAATGCTGGTCTTCACAGCTTCTGAAATAGAGATGTGACTTTTTTATTCTGTTTTGAAATTTACATCATTAAACTTTATCTTGATGCATAATATTTATTGTATGGCAGTGTAAAGAAGTTTAGATATCTAAATATATAGCAGTTTCTGACCAAACTCTGACTTAGTTTTCTGATTCCTGAACTTTGATTGGGAAGGTGAAATAAGTCTGTCTGTCTAACAACAGCTCTCTCTTTCTCCTAGACAAAACACTACAGGTGTCTTAGGTAGTATAGGTAATTTAGGACTGCAAAGCCTTTTGCATTGGAGGGTGATATCTTATCCTCAGAATCTCTCTACTTCCAGAATGTCTTCTAATGATTTTGTGTAACAAAGTCATTTAACATGTCTCTATTCCACTCTTTGGCCTAGCTATGAAGAAGAGCTACAACTTACTTACTCTACCTGAGTTATTTGTTTAATGCCCTTGAGAGAGGCCTGTACTTTAGACATGCAAGCTTCATGGAGTCCTAGCCGATGACCCAATCAGTAGGAATTACATTTACTTTTTCAAGGTAGTAGTCTCATGTCTTCTGTTGTTACTGGGAGGCTTTGACGAACATGGAGGTCTATTCAAAGTCATGCAGTCTTGACTGAGAGGATACAAAATTTTTAGTCACTATGTAGATTTTTTAATCTTCTGTAAATTAATTGCTAATTCATCATAAATTTTCATTTTTTTATTCTTGTGCAGGTTTATGCCATTTAAATGGATCCACAGTTCATTTTTTATTATAGCAGTTTATATTGGTTTGAAAATGACCAGTGGTATTCTATAATACCTGAATTCATACATTGTTTTTAAAATTCATAATGCAATATACAATACTAGTCCAATATAAGGGGGTTAAACTGCCAATCTGTTGCAATTCAAATAAAAGAGATAAAGTTGACACAAGAAGCCCAGCATGATTTGGTTCATGAGATTTCTGTGTACCTCATAAAAGAGGCTCATCACTTTATAGAAAAGAACAAAATTATTTAATCACATTGGTGAACAGCTAGTTACTGTGATTAGTGAGAAATTATTTCTCCATTACTGTTAGCAGTTCTACTGCATATTGTAAAAGGTCACAACCCAATTGGTCAATACTTTTTTAGATTGGATTGTTTGTGCAGCACATTTGTTTTTCTTTAGCTTTTTGGGATTTGAAATCAGTACAGTCATTAGTATCTTCATGTACTAAATGATCAAAAGCACCTATGTGATCGTTAGGCAAGGCTAGCAATGGTATTCAAAGAACATTTTCAGAACACAAGCTAGAACAGTGTGGCTAACGTATGTAAAATGCTATGTAGGTAGTAAAGCTGACTAAGTTTTCACATAACAAAAAGGTGCCAAATAGAGTTGATGTGTTTAAGATGTGAAAGCTGAAACAGCAACCCTTAGGAGACTTGGCTTGCAGTTTTTAGCTGAGCTCTGCTTCTTAATGTGCTGCTAGCTGTCACAACAGATGCTTTCACTATCATCCATAGCACTGATACAGCAGGTAAAATCTGTTTTTACTTTTGACATTAAAAAAAAAATCTTGCATCTGTGCTTTACCATAGCTGCATGCTAAGTATTTAGTTTTTTTTTTTAATTTTCCCTTCAATTTTATAGACTACAAAATATCTCAGTACTGTATATAAATGGTTTGAGAATCAGTTATTATGAATATAACAAATTACACAGGAAAATGGACAGAAAGTGATGAATTACCAGAACATAAATCTATATAATTCTCTCACGTTCAGTAATAACAGGAGAATGGCAAAGCTGATTTATTACTTACCAGTGCATCTATTCCTACTCATGTTTTTTAATTACAGAATGCAAAAAGATTTAATTATCACAATAGCAAAACCATTTTTCGTTTTAAGTTCTGTAACTTTGTTTAATAGATTTGAGAGAAGCAAGTGTTATGCACAAGGGGGAAGTTGCATCCAGCTTTGAAGTACATGTGTTAGCAACATAGATTGTCGCTATTTTAGTCCCTTTATTTCAAGAGAAAGACTTGACACAACAGAAAGCAAAAATCTGAGCTCCTCCTTTAGCAATTTTTTTTTTCTTTTCTTTTTTTTTTTGTCAAATTCAGTTGAGAAAGAAGCCTCATTTGTGGTAAATCCTGGATTCAGTAAAAACCAATTAAAGGTGTTGGAGTTCAATGGCCAACTGGTCTAGCGCAACATAGCTTGGTTTCTTTTGGTTGAGTTAGACCAGCTGAAGTTCTGTTCCTAGGAGATATGACAGAAGAAGGAAAAAAAAAGTGTTATTAAAACTGAAGGCAATAATTTACTCCTCTCCCTTTCACTGTACACAAGAATAAGCCAGGATAGAGTAAGGAAAGTCCATTCTACTCATTCTAGAGTCTTTCCACTTGACTAACCCACACATTTTTCAGTATTAATGCAGATCAAGAGGTATTGTAGGAGTCAAAATGGTAACCATGCAGATGTCCCTTTCTTGTTCTCTTTTGCCTAATTCTGCTTGCCCCTAGATAACATGGCTCCTTCAGCAGCTAAACTTTCCAGTCTCCTCTACATCCATACAACAGTACAATAGGGAAAATAACATTCAAATTAACATTTTGCTGCCTATATATTAGTTTGGGGGAGTTTTCCTTGGAACATTGGTGGTGGGAGAACATTAACTGTGGAGAGCGTCCGTGTTGCAGAGGTGGACCTGCCTATTGTTCATTACCTAATACTGATGTACCATCCCCTCTCTATCATCATTACAAGGAAGAATAGGCTAGGGAGTAAGAATATAAGGCATTGGCCTCTTACTTTTGTCATGCCAGCGATATAGAAGAGATTCTTCCTTTGCATCTTGAATTCAATTCAGACCTTTACAAAGAAGGTAAATGTAGGAGACTATACTGACAATAAAGTTACAGAGTCTATCCAAGAACTGGGCAAATATTTAGATTTTATTTAATGAATTATTTTTAAATTATTATTTTTTATGTAATAGGCTTTCATTTACTTTTTTTCCTCCATCTTACTGATATCAAGCTTTCAAGGAATTTCAATTATTACTGCACAGAACCAATACAAAATGTCTCATTCCAAACAGCAAGCTAATTTAGATTTTACTGTATACAAGTGTAAGTCATGGGAACAAGTCACACTGTAAAAGCAAATCAAAACAGTTGTAAAATTTCAAACACCGGAGAACAATTATTCTTATTTGCTGTTACAGTGTGACCTGTTTCCATGACTTATGCTTCCCTGTGTTTATTTCCTCCTATTCTGTAAGTTCCCCTATTTTCAAAGCATCTGACAAAGTGCGATTTTCTCCCAGAAAAGCTCATACAATAAATATATTTGTTAGTTATTAAGTGCCACAGGACTCCTTGTTTGTTTGTTGGAATAAATACTTAGAAATTGCCTGAGTTTTTTGGGTGTTACTGCATACAGATCTCAGCTCTGACTTGAGAGAGTTTCTATCTACCAATAGGCTTTGTAGTCGCACTTCACACATCCCATGTGTACCAGCACTTGTAAAGTTTTCACAGCTCTGGTGGGAGCCTCATTTCTTACAACTAAAATGGGTAACACTAAAAATGATATTAAATGGAAAATCTTGAATTAATAGATAGATTGATTGATTGATCAACATTACACTATGTTTATAAATAATTCATAAATGGTTAAGAAATGGTCAATTGACTGTTACTAAATTCCATAGGTTGTTTATTACAATGGCTTATGTCCATCTATAACACATCATACCATCTGACCATGCTAGTCATCCTTTACATAAAGGTCTCATATAAATGGTTATGAAATTTGGCCAATGACCCACACATGTCTGTCTCTAACTTCTAAGATCTTACAAATGTATTTTGTTCCATTTTTAGTAATTTAAGGGAAACTGCTGAAATTCTAAACAATTTTGACTCTTCTGTATAGCAGAAAGAGTACTTAGAACTCTGTCCCCTGACACCACATTTTTAGAGCATTCATCTATTTGGGTATCCTTGCAGCAACTGAAACACAGTAAGACTATAAAAGCACATCAGCTCTTTCCATTGTCAAACTGAATTTTACAAACAGAACCCTGATTATTCCTTGGTTGTACCTTGACTTGACATTTGGCTATGCTATGAATGAATTAAAGAAGCAGTCTCTGAACACAAGGATATTTATCTGTTTCAGAATAAAGAAATGAAAGTGGCATATTCATCTGTTAAACAAAGGACATATTTTTGCCAGCTGGCCATCTGCACTGGGAGTTATGAAAGGTATAATGAAAACAGATTTCTGCTATGTTTATGACACTAGACTGCAAACTGACTAAGGGTCTGATCCAAAGCCCTCTGAAATAAATGCTATTTTTTTCCATGGACTTCAGTGGGCAATATATCACACCCTAATTGCAGAAGTCTTTTACTTCATCTGTCAAGCCCACCAGTACCACTAGGAAAACTGGTTAGATTTCAGTGCCAGCTGGCCATTAGCCAGGCTGATTTGGCAGAAGTCCTGAGGAAATTTAGATTCAGTGTGGTGATAGAAAAGTTAGATGGAGAGATTTGAGAAGCTTTAATTTCTGACAAGGGAAGGAGAGCTTGTCAGATGAAGTGAAACCTCTGCAAGTGATCAAAGGGCATTTGATGTCACATGTCTAGTAGGAATGTACTTTAGTTCTAATCTCTGCATCGTCTAACTGCAATTTGTCAATTTGTCGGAAAATGAGGGGAGAAGTTCCTGTTGCCTTCTGGCCACTAATGTAAATAAGTTGAAAACCTGCTACCTACTGTCTGATCTTCATGTCTAATTGGCAAGTCAGGTTGATCTCCTGAAGCAAATGGTTTCAGTATAAGTAGAACACTGAAATCTGACTCTAGTTTTTAGTGCCCATCTATTTCTATTTTTGCTTTGCTTGCTGCTTTGTTTTCTTTAGCTTTTAACTTTTTTTAAAAAAGCTGTCAGTCTCATAGTGAATAATGAAACAGTTCAATGCTTGTAAAAATATTCTGTGCAAAAAAAGAAAATATACGTGATAGAAAGGAAAGGAGCAGTTGCTATGAGCATGTACGTATCAAAGAAGAATGAAAAAATCATTTGTGTTGCTAACATCAATGATAGAATTAAAATGGAAATTGGGACAGTGGCTTACCAGTAATTCAACATTACACTTCTCTGTTGTCAAATAGATGGTGTAACAGTCTCCTATTCTCTCCCTACCCCCATAATAGGTAGGACATATAGAAAAGCATCCTGCTTTCTTTTTGTTTCTGTAATCACAAGAGAGTATAGATGTTGTATTATGAGCCAAAGATTGTTTATGAGCAATAGGACACCAGGCTCCAAGTCTGCAAACATATAAGCATGTGCTTAATTTTATTCATGTGAGTGGTGCCCATTGAACTGAAGGTCTCAATCCAATACTAAAGACTGTGCTTCATTTTCCTTGTATTAGACGTTCCTTTGAAAGCAGTTCTTTGGTCAACCCTAGCACAATATGGAGTAGTTTTCTTTTGCTGTGAGTAGGCTTCCATTTGCCAATGGTGCTCAAAAGACTGCTCCAATCTCTGGGTTTGCCACAGCAGAGCAACAGTTTGGCCACACTCTCTTTCCCCTTGATATCACCTACAAAATTAGAAGACAACAAAGGGAGTAGCATAAAACCAAGAATGATAGTTGTATGGCAGTTGGGGATTTCTCTTATAAAAGAGGAATTTCTAGGGGGCTGTGAAAGCCAGCATTATTGTGTTTTATTGCTTGTGAAATGGAGGAAAGGTACCATATCAGGTGCTACAATCTAGCCAGCTGCTTGTACCTCTTCTGCTACCACTGCCAATTTAGCTTAAGTACTTTGATACAACATATCCATCACTTGTCCATATTGTCTCTGGCATAAATTAAATTGTGTGAAAGCAGGGCTGAATCGTGACTATGGATTCTTTTCACATTATAACAGGTAATTTGACTTCACTCTCCCTCTGTATGCTCTCTCCTGGAGTTTGAATCCTTACAAATGCTTTGATTTGCTGTTGCAGTATGACCTGATCCCATGTCTTACACTCCCCTGCATTTATTTTCATCCAATTCTGTAAGTTCTCCCTCTTCAAAGCATCTGACGAAGTGGGATATTCTCCCATGAAAGCTCATGAGATAAATAAATCTGTTAGTCTTTAAGTGCCACAAGACTTCTTGGGTTTTTGTTTTTGTTTTTTTTTTTCCTCTGGCATAAGTGTGTTCTGAGGGTAGATCTTTAGGCTAACAGTACAATTTTGAATCTTTGAAATAGGCAATGTCCTCTGCTTATAAATACAGAACATCATGGTTATTGACATGGAAACCTAAAAGCTAAACTATACATATGCATAATTTTGAATTATTAATAGCAATACACTGAAATCTAAATTCTAAATAGTTTGCAATGAAATTTTCAATTATAAGTTGAAAATATCTCTCAACTCTTAAGGTGCATAAATATAAACATGACTGATTCTGAAGAAAACAGCTTGGGCCTTGATTCAGCAAAGTACATACTCAGGAGTTTAATGCTCTGAATGTACTTACTTTCACCCCAATTTGGCATATACTTAGGATATAATTTGGAAAATAGTAAAGCTAGAAATCAGTGGAATTTATGCAAATGTTTGGCACCTTGCTAATCCAAATTATGTATTATGGCTGCCTTGAGAAAAGGAGTTATCCCAAGGAGAGTCATACACAAATCACAAACAGGAATCTTCTCTGTATTAAAGACAATTTTAATTTGAGCTTCCACCTGCTGTCAGTCTCCTCACTCTTAAGATTTCATATTAGACGTGTTTAATTATTTGTGGAACTTAGTGTCTCTTAAATAAAGTAGCAATGCTCATATTCTTTATGGTCCAGGCATTAGAGTGACAGACATTTATAAATGGGAAGGTCAGATGTTCTAGTCAGTAAATGGCTGTACTAGACAAACATATTAACTGGTACTTGACAGTTCCATGAAATCCAAGGAAAAACCACACCAATTTTTAACTTGTGTTTCCCATTGTTATCTAACCTAATGGCTCTTCTAGAATTCTATTTTTCATTAATGCACGACTATAGCCTCAGCCTTAAAAAGAGGTCAGATCATTCATAAACTTTTTCCTGAAGTAGGATACAAGTTACAAGAGAAATTGAACCTGTTGTAAAAGTTTCTGATACTGGATTTTAGACCCACATTATAATACTTGATTTGGATTTTATTTTGTTACCATAAGATCAAGTATTCAAGTTGTACTATTTCTATTTCTATTATGATCACATCTGGGGGCCTCTAACTGAGATTAGGATTTCATTCTGGGCATTGTAGAAACACACACGCATACCCTCCCTGCTCTGAAGAACTTATCATTTAAGTAAGCAAAACAGAGAAAAGTGGGAGAAGGCACACATCACCACCACCATTTTAAGTTGGTGAGTGAGACAGAGAGATTTGCCCCAAGGTTACATAGGAGGTCTCTGGAAAAAATCAGGAATTAAATATATTCTGCATCCCAGTGTACTACCTTTACCATAACACAATTCTTCCTTCTCAATCATACACCAGAGGAAGGGGAGAAAAAAGAAAGCATCTCCAAGTTCAGTGATGTTTTTAGCATAAACGATGCATGCTTGCCTGCCATGCAATCATCCATTTCAAAGATGTTCATTTGAAGGTTGCATAAACAGCTTATGTATATTTATGAAATGCTAAATGACTCTCCTAGCCATATGAGCAGTGGTATATAAAAGACAATTCCAATCATTATTAACTAGAAATATTTCTTATCTAAATATTGGTCACTGATTTGTCTCATCAGTTAGACAGTCACAAAAATGGGTGATATGGAGCAACAGATAACAGCAAATAGATGTAAATTGACATATGTAGTAATGCTGATTCGAACTAAGCCTTGTTATAATAAGAGGCGCTAAGTAAAACTGAACCACCAGTAGTCAAATACAAACAATACATTGTCTGCACAACTAAAGAAAATCATCTTTCATCAGAAATAACTATGGAATCAGCTGGATGTGTTTTTCGGTTAGTCACAACAGAGTGCATCTGCTTCATACAAATCAGTGATAAAAGTGAAGGTAGAAAGACCATCCTTCCCGATGTCAATTCTGAAACATCAGCTGTATCAGCTTCCCAAGGATAATTAGACATGGATTCAGTCTTCTGAGACACCTGGGTGAGATACCTGAAAAAGCAGGTGAGGAATGAGTCATGAAACTGTCAAATAACTTGAGTTTTAGAATGAATTTAAAAGGTCAAAAGAATCTATCAAAAATGTATAAACAACTCTCCAGAATGTCATTTTTCCTTAAAATAAATCACTGATGCAGTTAATTGACAAAACAATGATACCATTAAATTCTGTACTGGGTGAGAATAGTTTTACAAAAGCAGCTTAATGTGAATAGATATTATTTACCTATTGTCTGCTCCCTTAAGTTTACTGCCAGGCCTTAAAAAAAAAAACAAAAAACAACCCAACCCAAACCAAACTCCAGCATGCTTCAGCTTACCAGAAAACTATAACTTTAACCAATGTAAATGATGGTGTATGAAAATGCCATGAAAGAATACACAAATGTAAAATCATTTTAGTTTTTATTATAACATGAAATATAGTCCACTCCTGTAAATGAACATATTGAAATCCATCATATATCTCAGCTGCCAAAGACTGATATTTGTTGATAAAACACTCATTATATGAACACCATTGGTGAAATTCAATTAACCCAGTTTAGCTTTCTATAAATTCTAAGTTCAGTTTAGGTCCAAATTCGGACATCCTCTTCATGTTGACTGGCTCCCTGCTTCATGAGTAGTTCGACTGGCTTCAATGAGGCTACTTGCAGAGTAAAGTGATACTTATGCTATGGAAGAGAAGGGTGTCAGTAGTTGTCCCTTAGCCAAACTAAGGAAAGAAAGCTTAAGGAATATTCCAATAAGTTCAATTCATTCAAGTTGGCAGGACCTGATGAAATTCATTCTAGAGTAGTTAAGGAACTAGCTGAAGCAATCTCAGAGATATTAACAACTGTCATTGGCTATGTCTACACCAGCAATTTGATTAGTCTGGATTAAGGAAACCTATCTGGACTGATTTGATCCTTGTCTACACTAGGCTTTGTCTAATTCAAACTAAAATTTTTAAGCAAATCTTAGTTTGAACTAGTTAGTTTGAATGGAATTGCAGACTAACTACTTACTTCAAACTCATTTCAAACTTTAGTTCAAACTAGCATGATGTAGTTGTGCTAGTTTGAAGTAAACGGGGTGTGGGGGCAGGCCTGGGTCCAACACTATTCAGTATTTTCATGAATGGGTTGGATGAAGTAATGGAGTGCACACTTAAAACATCTGCAGATGACACAAAGGTCAGATGGTCTGCATGCACTTTGGAGGACATGATAAGGAATCAAAATGACCTTGACAAACTTCAGAATTGGTCTGAATTTAACAAGATGAAATACGGTGAAGACAAGGGCAAACTACTTCCTTTAGAAAGATAAAAACAATCAAATATACAGCTACAAAATGAAGAATAATATATGTAGTAGTATTGCTATAAAGAACCTGGGGTTTAAAGTGGATCATAGTTTGAACATGAATCAACAATGTGATGCAGCTGTGAAAAAAGCTAATATTCTGGGGTGTACTAACACTAGCTTCATATGTAAAACATGAGAAGTAATTGCCCCACACTATTCATCCACTGTAGGAGAACAAGAATTAAGGGGCTTAATATTCAGCAAGAGTGATTTAGGTGTTAAAAACAGGTTGGACAAACACTTATCAGAATGGTTGAGGTTTACTTAGTCCTGTCTCAACACAGAGCTGACTTTAAGGACTTCTTGAGGTCCCTTCCAGTCAAACGTTTCTATGGTTGTGTGTGACTATCTTAAAGTTCTTTACACACATTTATTGAAATTATGGCTCACTAGAACCCTGTATGGTACATATAATACTTTCTTTGCAAACACGTGGCCTAAGGCGTAAAGAGGCACATGTGATATAAACATAGTCAAACAGTATATCAGTAGCAAACTCAAAAACAGAACCAGCGATCCTGACTGCCAGGCTCCTTTACACATCACTAGACAATCTCCAAGGACCAGATAGGGTTGTCTTCTTTTCCATAGTCACTACTGCAGATCAGGATAACTGCACCTTTAACCCCTCTCTGTGCTCTGCTCAAAGAGCGGCAATCAGATCTCAGGCCTCTAGCTTTCATTTTATTCTTGCACCTGCATCTCGCTCCCTTCTGACCAGACGTTTTCAAATGCAGCCCATGCTCTTTATTGTGATTGTCCCAAGTAGATCTGACAAATGTTCGTTAGTTCTTGCCAAGGACAATGACATTGTTTTTACCAGTAACCAGACAGCCTTCAAAAACAGAGTAAGTTACTGAGTGGCCAGAATCATACAGCAAAAAGACATCAATAACAGTATGCAGATTTAAATACACTCTTAAGAAACATACTAGAAATCATCCATCTCCACAGGTGGAAGTCTGGCAGGCCAAATTAATTCCAACCCTGTCAGCAGGATTGCTTCCCTGCCCCTAGACAAAGAATCATGTTAATTTGCTGATCAGAATGAAGGCCCTGAATCTGTTTGAAATCAGTGTTCTATAAACAAAGTTCTTGGGCTGCTGATACCCATTTGATACCCACCCACTCTTGGAGGAGCTATGGTAGCTGTTCTCTACACAGCTGAATACAATTCCTGGCCCACAATGAAGTGTAGAGTATGTATAACTTAAATATTATGGTCCCCAAAGACATTGCATGGGGTTGCACACTCTGTCATACTTATCATTTGCACCTGGATTGTAGGTGCAAATCTGTGCATTTGTTCCTCTAAATACTTGAGTGCAAATTTATTGTTTCTTGACAAAAACACTTGTGTGCCTGTGAGCACATTGAGTAATTATGTTTGGACCTTCCACCAGTAGAAAGAACAGGTGCTAAACAGTGAACACCTATCATATGCAAGGACCTCTGAAAACACTAGAAGCAAGCTATTTTCTAAATTAACCAGTTCTTCTCTGATAGTGAACTACTGTACTGTATGAGCACGGGGTTAAAGTAAGGGAGAACACTCCAGAATGCTGTTCCAGGGCCCCCTATTTTTAGGGAGCCAGCATTCTGCTCCCCCCAAATAAGCTAGTGCCCCAGAATGCTGCATTCCAGGGCCCCCCACAAAATAGGGGGACACAGTGGAATGCTGTGTTCCAAGGACCCCTAAAAACAGGGGAATGCCCAAGAACACTGCATTCCAGCCTCGCCCCCCAAATAGGGAGATGCACCGGAATGCTGCATTCCACGGCCCCCTAAAAATAGAAGGGCATGCTGGCACACAGTGTCCTGATGCATTCCCCTTAGGCCAGCAGAAGGGAGGGGCTGTGGGCTGGGCCCCATTCTGGCTGAGGTCTGGCTGTGTGTATGGCCAGGCCCCAGCCTCTGGCCTGGGCTCCTGCTTGCCGGCCCATTGGCTGGCCAGCGCCGTGGCCTCCTGCTGCCAACCAAGCTCTGCAGCCAGGTAAGGGGGATGGGGGAGGGTTGGGGAAGTCAGGTAGCCAGCAGGGAAAGCATGGGAGGAGGGTGCATGGGGAGGGGGGAGAAGGGCTCAGCATGGTCTGCTGGGGGGCTGGGATGGGGGCAGGGAGCTTAGGGAGTGGGGGTTGGGACTGAGAATGACATGGGGAAAGGAGTCTGATGAGGTAGGTGTTTTGGGGGCAGTAACTTGGGTTGGGGGACAGGAGCTGGGATGGGGAGCTGGCATGTGGGGGGGTAAGAGTTGAGGTGCAGGAGGGGGCCTGGACGTGCGGCAGTGGGACTCGCCCGTGCAGGAGGGGAGCTCACCTAATTAGGATGGTTCTTGGGCCCACCAAATAATACTTTAACAACCCCTGCGTATCAGACTGGCAACCATTACAATTTTGATAGAGCAGTGTGAGGACTTGAACACATTTGCAGGAAAGCTTTTGTCTTATACAGATAAATTGCAAAATATCCAGCATTTCAAGGACTCACATAAATTTCAGTGTATTTTTCTAAGTTACATTAGAAAAAAAATATTTTTGTAGTCATTTTAGCAAAGCTCATTTTAAAATGACCTTCTGTCCAAAAATCTGCTTTGTTTATGAAAGCATAGAAACAGGGCTGGCACAACTCGTTAAGCCGGATAAGCATTGCAAGGGGGCGCCGATGTTTGAGGGGCACCAAAATGAGGACAGCACCATTGCGCTCCCGATGATGTCACTTGTCTGCGCCAGTGTCGCTGCCCTGCAGGGGGGCGCCAGAAACCCAAGCGCCATTCCTGATAGAAACCACTGTTTTACTAACAATTAAGCATGTTGTTATGGGCCTAAAAATAATTTGTACAAATTATGTCATGATAGCTTAATTAAAATAATTTTTAAAAAATCACTTAAATTTATCTTTTACAAAAGCTCAAAAGTTGCAATAGCAAAATGGCTGCTTTCCTTGAAGTATATTCCTATCATATACCCCTGATTGGATCTCTAGCTTTGAAAAAAGAATGTTTCATTTCATTACTTACATATCAACATCTCTGTATAGCAAGCAGAGATGGGTACATCTGGAGAAGGGCTTTAGAGTCTACAAGACCTCAGTAGTCAAGTGTTGTGTTTGCAAACTCAGGGTGGTAAGGATTTGCATTCCAATTTTATCTTAACCTTAACCTTTAGAATATTTAGACAAATGACACTAGCTTTGATCCAAATCTTATTTGAAATAACTGGATCCAGTATCATAAGAAAAATATGTGGAATAACAAACTAGGGAAAAAAAATTGGAAACCTCTGAAATTAATTTTTCAAGAGCAAGCTGCCTACTTATTATATAGGTTCCAGTGAATACAGTGGGAGCTTTGCTGTTGATTTTACTAGGAACAATGCCACACTGCAGACTTGTTTATTTTAGCACATAGTGTGTTGGCCCCATGTTTGCATTACATTTATTTTCCTACTGCTATCCTGGTCTTTAAAGGTGAGAGTTTCAGAGTAAATTCATTAATATGGCAATAAAAAATTTAAGTATTTTCCATTATACAGCATTTGCCAGTGTGAGAAGTTCCCTTTGCTTAACAATAATTAGTATTCTTACCACAAGCATCTTCCTGACAGTGCTCCCTTCCGTCTTTTTGTTCCTGTCACTGAATGAACATTCAAAGTACAATATATTACAACTATGATACATTCTTCAGACTGCAGAGACAAAACCACACCCCTGTCAAATATCTTCAGATAAATATTGCCTTTTTAGTGGCCAGCATGAAAAGAGTTGATTACTTCATTATATGTCTAATGGAGAGGTAGCTTTATCATAAAAAAAAAAAAAATTCTAACCATAGACAGAACTGGCATGTTTACAGTCACATTATAAAGCCAGTGGCTGAAGTTGCATGGAAAATGAACCATAGGTTCACAGGTATCACCTTCAGGGCTGATTTCACATTCAGGGATATATTATCCAGTAGTTGCTGACTTTGTTTTTTTTCAGTATCCTAATTTGTCTAAGTTCTGGATTTTTTCAGGAGAATATTGATAGGAGGGTCTAGAGCCCTGAGTTAAGACACTGGCAGATCAGCTGTCAGATCATTCAAAGGCCCATATCACTCACAGATCACTGACAAATGCATCATAGAGATGAGTTTAGTTTGTAAGTTGCTCCGGTCATAAATCTAACTTATAATATCCCTGTCCTATACTAAAATGTAATATGTAAGTGCTGGCTTTATTATTATGGAAGTGTTTGCTATGAAACTGACCATGTTCACAGTCAAGAGAGAAAAATCACCAACTGAGGTGTCATATCCTGCCCAACAAAAGACGACTCCAGGCAAACCATTGTGGAGTGCTAGTAGACAAAATATTTTGTCAATTGTTTTCCCCCAGACACAAAGAGGCACATGCACAAATACTTGTCCCATCACAGGACTCTGGGAAAAGGGATAAAAAACCAATCCCTCTCAAGAAGAAATTATTGTCCTATGCTGCTTGGATTTCATATAGAGGGCATGATTTCTAAGCCTAAGAAAGGGATCCCTGCTGTTTAGTTTGGGTTAGCTCTAAAGGACGGAGAACTTGTGTATTAGAGCAGCTATTACTTTTTAAAACTTAGGATTGCCACTCATTTGTTTGTATATGTGTACCTCTTTTAACCTGGTAAATAATTTCCATTTATTTTTCCTAGTTGATTAAAGTTAGTTAATTTAGTATAGGGTTGGCTGCAATTGTTATTTTGGTGAGAGCTCTAGGTTGCACTTGACTCCAGAGTAAATGATTGGTTCTTTGGGTCTAGAACTAACCTAAATGTTGTTGTGATTCTTGGTGTAATGAACCATCTATCACAAACACAAGTTTGCTTGGTTGGTAAGACAGACCTGACATCAAAGAGGACTGTCAATGATTCCATGTTAAGGCTGTTATAGGGCTTGAGGAGTTCACACTTCATACTTGGCTTGTAAAATCTAATTATATAGCACATAGTAAATTTGAGATTTGTGTCTTGTTTCTTAGCAGTCTGCCCTGAGTTTGGTTTGACATTTGTGAGACACTTTAGACAGTTAGACAGCTGTATTATATCCTTTAGGATTGGCTATGACAACTGGACCTACAAATTTATCCTAACTGTGAGTTTAACAGTAAAAAATGAGTGTGAGGTTTTAAGATGTCACACTAACTTAGAATAATCAATGTTGATGGGAATAGTTTCAAGAAAATCAGAGAGAGAAAAATTGGATTAGTCATAATGGCCATATTGATATAATCCAGGAACTAGTGAAATTATACTTGTTAAAAATGAAAGGTATACACTATACATTAATAAATAAAAATTGGTGTGGTAGATATTAGGCTTCAATGGATGACAAAAAACAAAGGATGGACTATTCCACCCATCACTCTTTTGGAATCTTTAAAAAACTTTTTGCATGGGGGGTAGAACAGAGGAAAGAAAGGGAGAGACTAGAGTGAGATTCAACATCATGACTGCCACCTCCCCCATCTCTTGAGATATTGGACCAGTAGTTAAAGTATAATTTGGTAGGCCCTGGAACCCTCCTAATCAGTGGGCTCCCTTCCCATATCATCCAGGCCCCAGCCCAAGTAGGATGAGGGCACAGGATGTGGAGGGAGAGATGGGGAGGAATGGAGCAGGGGCAGGAGGTGGGAGCAGTGAAGGGGAGGGCAGGTGTCAGGAGGTTTCAGGGTGATGAAGGGGGGCATGAGCAGGAGATGGGACAGAGAGAGGGTAGGTAGTGGCAGGAAGTGGGGAACTGGGGCAGGAGGTGGGGGGAACAGGGCAAGAGATGGGAGCTGAGCAGCGAGGGTGGACGCAAGAGGTGGGAGGCTGGAACAGAGAAGGGTTGGAGCGGGGGAGTTGGGAGTCAGAGGCTGGGGCCATATGTGGAGAGGACACTGGACCACTCACCTGGCCAGCACCCCTCTATGGCCGCAGGGTGTTCAGGGACCCTGATCAGGGCCAGCATGGCAGGAGCGAGTCCGCCCTGCCTCTCCCCACGCCAGAGCCAGCCCCAGCCCACCTCAACTCCTGAATTGCTGGAGTAGCCTCGGCACAGTGGTGCACTGCTGGCCCCGGCCCCAACCCTGGCTCTGGGTGGCTGGGGATGGTCCAGCTCTTGCTCCTGCTCAGAATCCGGCCCAGGCCTGCGCCCCGGCCACCTTTCCTGGCCACTGGAGCCACGCAGCGTGGAGTGGAGCAGCCACACCATAAGCTGGGCTGGGTTGGGCTGGGCTGGGCTCATGTCAGCTCCCCTGCTCCTGCCAGCATGCTATAAAGATGCTCAGGGCGGGAGTTTTAAAAGCTCTCATCTTGGGAGAAGCTCCCTGCCGCGGGAAGACACTCCAGCCAGCAGGGAACTTTCCCCATGCTGGGAGCTTTTAAAACCGCTGCAGAGGTACACCCTGGAATGCTGCATTCCGACCCTTAGTTCTTAGTTTAGGGAACACTGGCCCCCTAAAAATGGTGGGCCCAGAATGGCATTCCAGTGCATTCCACCTTGCTTTAAACCCTGTACTGTCCTATTTTTGCCCCTATCCTGAGGAATGTGCTGAGCAGCTCAAGCCACAGAAATGGATCCAAATGACATTGTCACTCTTATCAGCTCCAGCTGAATCCCAAAGTTGAACAGCAGCTGCAACAGCTCCAGCACATTTCAACTAACTCTTCTGCAAAAAGACAATTGATACCATCTAAAAGACTTCTGAAGGGAGGGAATTCTAAAATTTTCTCTAGCTAAAGTGGAACAAGAAATAATGTTATAATGAAAGTCTTACTTAATACTCTACGTTTGAAATGCTTCACTTCTTCTTCCTTTTTTTATCTTTCAAATGTTGAAATGATTTTTAATGGTGTGTGCCATAGTGCTAAGCGGCCTGAGGTCTCCGTCTACCAAAGTCAAATCTTTGTTAACACTGTTTAATATTGGACAGAAACTAGCTTAACAACTTTGGTCCATATATTCCATGTAAATTTTAATACAGCAAGCCTCCCACTCCCTCCTTCCTATAGAATATTTTGGATTTGATTTGATTTTATTTGACTTACATCAGTCTTCAACTTGTGTTAATATATTACTTCTATCTCCTTGCCAAAAACACTTACAACAGCTAATAGCAAGAGTTTTAAAAATAAGCTATCCCAGAAGAGAATATTCCTATGCACTTAGCAAGAACTTGCCATTTATTCTTGCCTCATATTTATACTGTTACTATGGCTTGCCAAGCCTTGGAGTTGTTTCTGTGTTTACTTTACTCAAGTCAATCATTTTATTAGTATTATTTAAATAAAAGAAGTGCTCCTCTTGACAATTAAAAGATCTCCACACCATGACTGTAGGATTTTATCCTAATTAATTAACTAATTAATTAATTATATTCTGCAGAATAACAGTTGCTGTTAGATTTAACTGTATGGAAACAGAAGAAAAGGGCTTCTGTTTTACTCACAGAAGTAAACAATAACTCTAATATTGAAGTTCCCACTGAATCTAAATGGCCAGTGTAGTGCACTACATAATTTGAACTCATTTCCAGATGCTTGTACCTCTCCTAGTTCTAGGATCTAATTCTGCAGATTGGTCTGCCTTATCTAACACCCATTACAGAAAAGGGAAGGATTCCCATTGATTTCAGCAGTCTTCAGACCAATCCCTTAAGTCCTAATAGCAGCCCCTGGAAAATTATCTAGTTTAAAACAACAATCAGTATGTTTTCCTATCCAAATAGACCATTTCACTGCAGGAAGAGAAAACCCAGTGCAGTTTAGAAAACTGATTTTTCAGCATTTACAGTAGTTATTTGTCATTTTGTTTTATCATCTTGCCAATTCAAGTGCTTCTTTGCTGTTAAAATGTTATCACAATGACAAATTATTATGACAAAATGATGTCATTGAAAATCTAGAGAACTTACACTACGATGTCAAGAGAAACAAAGCAATGTCAGTGCATGTCCATGGGGACCATGGTGCATTCCAAATATAACATATTGCAGGTGCAGCCCAAGCTAATGCACACCAGGTGATATCAAAAGGAAGCAGTGTCCAAGCAAGTCACCATGAAAATGGAAATTTATTTGGACAAAAGAAACTGCACCTAAACAATAAATATACCTACAGAAGCAAACAATGCTTAAAGCTGACATGGCAACATAAGCTAAATTTTCAGGAAATTCCATATGGCCAGCCGTCGCACTGTGTTTCAAACATGGATGATGCTGTTTATCACTGTGGAAATATTTATTTCAGCTATATGGTATACATTGCTAATTGAATCTTTCTTCTTCAATAGTTCTACTAGAGAGCAGTGATACAGCCTTGAACAGTGGCAGAGCTATTTAATCATTCAGAGGAGATGCAGAGTATCGCAAAATAATCATGCTGAGAAATTCTGACACTCCATTGCTATGTATCCACACTGTTGTTGGAATTCAGTGTAAACCATGTAACATCACTGATGCGTCATGATATCACCATGGTAATTTTGAAGCTCTCTAAGGCTACATCTATACTATGAGCTACAGATGGGTTCCTAGCCCTTTATGTATACACATGCTAGCTCTACACAGGTAGCACACTGACATGGTAAGGTAGACATGGTAGCACACAGGAAGCAATGAGTGGCAGCAGGGGCTAGCTATTTTGGGTACAAACTTGTCTGAACATGTTCAAGGCAGCTAGTCCATGTTGCCATGGCCATTTTTCATGGTAACACCATCTATATTTTTAGCTAGCTCAGATGAGAAATAGCATATGTACAATGACATAGAAATCATGCCCATCTTGTAGTGTAGACATACTCAACACTTCTGTTTCTTGCCACTTCTTTTCCCTCATGACCTTTCTGGCTTCTTGGATGGGGACCAAGAAAAGATCGCAGTGATTTGATTGGTTTGCACAATGCTTCCCTTGCTGCCTCATGTTTGTAAGATAGTGCAGAGAGGGCTCCAGAACTTAGTTTTCCATTTGTTCTGCCTTTTATTATACACAGGTTTGAAGGTGGATCATGAGCATCTGGATAGTGGATACATTTCTTCCTGGGGTGTAAAGTTTACCATCAAAATACTTCATATCGGTAAAAGCTCTCATAAAGTGTGTGTGGGAGGGAGGGGGATAAATGTTTAAATTTTGCTATGATCACTTCACAGAGTTCTAGCAAATAAACAGAAAACAAGGATAAACAAACTTCATTTTGAATCAGCGAACTGTGAGGTTGGATATTCTAAAACAGCCATTTCTCTTCTCTGTACAATATTTGGCCATATGCTATCATCCAGTTCTATTGGAAGAGGAGAACAAGAAGGAAGCAGGGACCAAACACACACTTCATTCCTCCTTCACTCTATGGAAGGTCATGGACATATGAAGAATTGGGGAAAAAACAAAACAAAAAAAACCCAAAAAAAACCCCACCATCTTTTATTTCCTAAAGGGAATAAAACAGTTCTTGGGATATATTTGATTTTCCTGGAGCAGTATACATTATCAAGATCAGTCTCTATGAAACATACAGTATATATTACAGATTATAAATACTTTTGGATGAACTAATGAGTAAAAAAGTATACATGCTCCAAGACATGTATATATCTCCAGTAATATCATTTCTGAGCCATTCACAATCTTTTGATATGTATTCATTCTCACAACACTATTGTGAGGTAGGGAAGTACCATTATTCCATTAACCAACTGGATTCCCCTTCCTCTCCCAGAAAGCTAATAATGGCTTGACAGGAAATATTTATTAGTATTATATTAACAAGGACATGTCTATCAAAAACAAAATGCATGCTGGTGTTACATTAAATATTGTTTAATATGAATAGAGTCATGTGATATGAACACAGTAGAGATACTTGAGTCTGTTCAATAGAGGCACTTGAATTTGACCCTTCTTGCTATAAAGGAAATGTCAATGGGCAGCATGGGATTGCAATTGTTGTCATGAGGAATATTTAGAATATTGAACATTACACCTAGAGTAAATTCTTTCAGGATTGACCTTTTAGTTAGAAAGAAAACAATGTGGGTTAGTAAATGACATGCACAGGGTAGAGTACTGTGGAAAGCAGAGTTTTTAGTGTGTTCCATTTTATTGGCCCTGAGTTGCTGGAGTGAATTGTCTGCACTGCTGTTTTCTTTCCATTGCTCTATTTCTTGGTTTGGGTGGTTTCATTCAAGTACTTGATCAATCTGCAAAAGCACAGAATTCCCCCCCCCCCCCGGAGTTTGTTTGTTTGTTTGTTTATTACAAAAGTAAATTTATGTTAGCGTCCCACTCCCATTCTGTATGTTGACCTACAATTAAAACATTGACTAGTGCCTCAATCAAAGGAAAACTCAATTGGATGGAAAGTGTCTTTAATTCTCATTATTTTGTCACATGCTGCATAGTCACATAAATACAGCACAAAATAAACAGAGGATACTTTCTTCTTTCATGCTGAGCTGTACTTTGCAGGAATGGGACACAGAGTTGGTGTAAGAAGTCCAGGTGCATACTAGATCATCTTTATACCTTCCCCATTTCTTAGGGCTATTCAGAACCCTGTTGTGTCCTGCGTGGCTCTTTTAAAGGCTAACAAATTTGTTTATTGCATGAGCATTCATGGGAAAAAATCTCACTTTGTCAGACACTTTGAAGATGGGGAACATTAGAGAAGCCTCAGGGGGAAACTAACTGAAACTCAGCTGCAATACCTACTCGCTGTTCTGGCAATTAAGAAAAAGCAAAGTGCAATACGTTTGCACCATGCTCTTTTCTTCTCAGACATATCTCCTATACCAGGAGTGATACATGGAACTTCCAGAAACTTTATGTTGCCTGGGAACCCTCTTACCCTGTGGATAATTTTCAAAGCAACTTCTACCACTCAAATAGTATCTTTATCCTGCTGGAGTGGTAGAAAGGAGTTGGAAACAAACTCTACTCTCAAATATTCTTCTTTCTCTCAATCAGTGAGAGCTATCCCTAAGTAAAATAAACAAACAAAACATCAACTCCACCTGAATAGTTTTCAAAGGCACCCATATTGAAACAATTAAAATAATTAGCATTTCATTTTTACTAGTGAGAGATTTTATTTGTAACTGTAATTTTCAGTGAACTATATTTAATGTGAAGTTTATTTAGAATCAAATTCTATTCTGGCTTGCCAGTGAAGTCAATCCAGAGTACCTACACTGACTTGTGGAGTCATTACCCTTAGTGTACCTGAGAGCAGAACCAGCCTATAACATTTATGGAACAACTTGACAATTACCAATGTTGTTACAAGTATTTTGTAGGTATGAATCTGACAAAGCAGATCAAGGGATGTGATCATTCCCCTCTATTCTGCACTGGTGAGGCCACATCTAGAATACTGTGTTCAGTTTTGGGCTCCCCACTACAAAAAGGACAGGGACATGCTAGAGAGAGTTCAGCGGAGGGCAACCAAAATGATTAAAGGGCTAGAGCACAAGCCCTATGAGGAAAGACTGAAAGCATTAGGCTTATTTAGTCTGCAGAAGAGAAGATTGAGGGGGGATTTGATAGCAACCTTCAACTACTTGAAGGGATGCTTCAAGGAGGATGGAGCTCGACTATTCTCAGTAGTAACGGAGGACAGAATGAGGAGCAATGGTCTCAAGTTACAGTTAGGGAGGTCGAGGCTGGATATTAGAAAAAACTTTTTTACTAGGTGAGTGGTGAAGCATTGGAGTGAGCTGCCTAGGGAGGTGGTGGAATCTCCATCTTTGGAGGTGTTTAAGGCCCGGCTGGACAAAACCATGACTGGGGCGGCTTAGTGGGAGTGGTTCTGCCTCTGGCCGGGGGTTGGCCTAGATGACTTCATGAGGTCCCTTCCAGCTCTATGATTCTAAGAAATCAGAACTGTTGGCAAAAAACCAAAAAAAAAACCATAACAGAAAAAATCACAAAGGCCTGTAACTTTTGCAGGGTATTTGAAGCACATCTGCATGCTGTCTTTTTATTTGAAAACAAGAAATGAATGACTGTAGATGAAATATGGCAACAGACTTTCATATTCTCATTATTGAAAATTGCATATACTTTTACAGCTTGGATAAATGATTTTTCTTCCCTGCAGTATGCAGCATGTTAGTGTACAATTTCCAAGTCTCAAATGTCATGTACGAGGATTGAGCTGACACTTTTGGCAATATAAGAGTATTTTAGCCCCTTCTGAAATAGTGCAAATTGCTGGGTAAGGAGACATGCATTTATCATTGTAATGCAAAAAGAAATTCCCTCTGTAGAAGAACAAATGCTTTCTGAAGTTCAGAGGCTCATACCCAGGAACGACTTTCTGTTCTTGGTCAGTGCATGCCATCTCAATTCAAGTCACACTTGCCTAGAGTTTCAGAGTATTTTCTTATTGTCTGAGATAATGTACTTTTTGATTTCATCCTGAATAAGTTGCCAGAGCTAGTTTTGTTCATCTGTAAAATAGTAAGTATTACATCTGTGCTAAAAATGCTTATTAAATTCAACCATTATGGAAATACCAGCATGAAGTGTATATCCATTTGGAGTATTATTGTTTTATTTTTTAGCTCCTCAAGCAACATCTCCCCTATTGTTTTAGTTACTATGTGGTGACTAGCTGGGTGCATACAAATAAGGTGATGATAAAGTGTAATGTTGAAGATACAGTGAGTTGCCATTGCAGATTCATGCTGTTTTGATGTAATGAAGAGATCATCAGAAAGACTTCCATGGATTTAACATGGATTTATTCTGCCATGGGTTTAACATTCTTGCATCTGTGGTCTCCATTCACTTCTACTGCCCATGAACAAATTAATTATAATACATGTTTACTGTGCTTGTCAGTCTCATGCAGTGCTATTGATTTTTCTCTCTACCTTCCTTCTCTATACCCTCATTGTGTACAATTTGGCCCACCCTAACAGGTCTGTAGACTTGTCACTGTCTTGATTTCTCCACAACAAAGAAAAGTAGGCTTAGAATTTTGTCATTAAAAGAAACGTACAGCTTCGTCTGAAGAAAATTTTTTACTGAATTACCACCTAGTCTGGTAAGGAGGTCAGAGTCTGGAATCCTGCTCCTGGCATCAGCGAGGACATGCTGGTTGGCACACTTTGCAGATGCTCTAGGTCCCCAGCCTCTGAGAATAAGAAAGGCATGCCAGTTGATTCTCATGGGGTTATAGGAGAAGCTGAGATGAGACCTTATATGAAATTACAACACTGGCTACAACTCAGTCATGAGTGACATGTTACCACCATCCCCCAACTCTGTTAGGGAAACAACAGTTTAATCACATCTTACTATGTAGCAAAAAGTCTATTGTATTTTTCAGCATCCTAGAATTTTGGAGAGGATACTTCATTTGCAAAAAGTCACATTTGGAATGAGATTAGTCTGGAGGTTGTGCACCATCCTGCCATAAGTAATATTCATTTCTAGGCACTGAAAAAATGTATATTCAAACACACAACATACTTCATGACACTGATTCAATATTCTGGCACCAAATGTTTCCCTAATATCCTCCCTCATGAAACAAAGCAGATCTTCTCATACCCTATTATCCAACCTGAAGGGCTGCAAGAGATGACAGCCTAAAAATAAAATAGGATCCTTTGATACATCAGATTTTAGAGCTGACTATATTTTGAGTGATAGACTATGGTTGAATATCTTGCCAAAATAGCTGAGCAGATCATTTGTGCAGGAGTGCGAATTCCAGCTGATTCTGTCAAAATTTCTTTGGGGTTGCAGGGCAGTGCATATAGATTTGTCTTCTGCTGTACCCTTTGGGATGTTGAAATATTTCATCTTTTTGTACTGTGTTTGTGCAGAGCCTAGCACAATGAGGCCCTGGTCCATGGTTGTGATGCTTAGGCACCACTGCAATGCAAATAAATAAAATAATCAACAACAACTAATACCACAGCCTTCAATGTACCAAGGACTATAGAGGACATCTTTATCCAACCCTTCCTGAACTTTTCAGGCAACTTCTTCTGGGAAGGGGTACAAAAAGGTGATTTTTGTAGCTGGCTACTCTACAGGGTCATATATGTTTGGGAAAAGTTCCTTTTCCCTTCACTTTCTCCCACACCTCACCCTGTACTTTTATGCAGGCACTGGCCAAAATCTGACCTTGAATTGTCTAGGAATATGGCTCCTTTTAGGAAATGCGGTCTTTCAAAAGGACACAAAACCCAAGAAGGCCTCTCACTGAGCTCCTCCTGTATGGTTGGAGCCCAACAAATGCTCCTCTACAAGAGAAAAGTCAGGCTAATAATCTAAACGGTTTATAGCAGGGGTAATCAACCTTTGCCAGCCCTGTGCCAGCCCCACCCCTCCAACCCTCAGCAGGTGCTAAGGGTGGGGCCAGTAGGAAAAAGGAACCCATCCCTTGCTGGCCCCACTCCCCAGCTGGGGGACAAGGCCAGCAAGGGATAAGAATCACAAGCACAGGGGATCCAGCCCCCTGCTAGCCCTGACCCCCAGCTGGGGAGTGGGGCCAGCAGGGGACACAAGCCACTAGTGCATGTGCCAGCAGGGAAGAGCGGAGCTGCAGGGTCAGGAGCCCTGCATGCCTCCATAAATAGTTGTGCACGCCTGCTTTGGCATTTGTGCCTGGTTTATAGTATAACTGACTCCAGCCTGGGTCTCATTCACATTACTCTGCACAGCTGTTCTGATACCAATTTTGCCAACAAAAGCATGCACACATACAGCTTTTCCTTTAGAAAATGATTCAGTCTCAGTCTTCCACTACACTTCAGGATCTCTGAATAGAGAAAGGTTAACTTTCTAATTTTTATTCTCTGATTCACCCATCCTTGAAGCTAAAAGACTGATTATTTTTCCTCTACAAAACTTCCATCTTCTGTGAAAAATTTTCTAAACCAGTGACTAATTTTCATATTCTGAAGATAACAGCAGAATCTATTAGATTAATATCTCAACTTCAGTAAAGCACTTGATAGAATAGCTCACAGAATTCTTCATGAAAATAATCAATATTGGCTTGGATATGACCCTATGGAGGCATCTGTACTTAAAAAAAAAATACTTAAAAGTAAATGGCTGCAAGAACATAGTTGATCTAAAGAGCAATCATATCAACTCCAAACCTCAGAACGAAAATAAAATTAAAGTCACTTGCATACTCACTTATCTCACTCAAGGGATAAGACGTGTATCTTAGAGTCAACGGAGGATTTGAAAAGGGTTTTGTTGAAAGTGCTCAGGACATTTCAGCTGACATTCTTTTTTTTAATAGCAACAATTTTTGGCTTACTTGCATATAAATGCTGTCTCTCCAACCCCCCCCCCCCCAAGTCTCTGAGTGCATTTCATCGATTAAAAGAACATTTAAAAACCATTAACAAACACACTGCCAACAACTGGCAATGTTCATTCAATCTCCAGGAGAAATTTAAAGATGACACAACACAACTAGTAGAAAGCAACATCATCCACACCTTTTTATACTATATTATTTCCGTACTGAAATCCAAAGAAAGGAGGGGCAGGAAATATGAGGGTGCTGAGTGCAGTATAAGACCCTAACTAGAATACAGATACAACAAAACTGTAGAAAGGAGGTAAGGATTTGTTATACTCAACTGTTTTTATGCAAATATACAGAAAGGAAGCCTGGGAGTTCAGCTGTAAGTGGCCCAAGAATTCAGCATTACTAAAGACAAGCAATTCAGCATGTCAAACACATCTTCAGCTCACAAAAGTGTGGACTTGAGCCAATCAGATCTCAAGGGGAAAAGGCCACATAGAATATAGCAGTTGGGTGACTTTACCAACCAGACTCAGTGAGAAAAAATCAGCTAGAGGAGGACATATGATCTGAAAGACAGGAAAGTCAAAAGAAGGAAACTTCTGTGAAGCCAAGTCTCACTGCCTGTGTTGCTTGACTAAAGGTGAAAATATATTCCAGGTAGGGAAGTCCTTGTGAAGATAATTTTGACCAAGCGTATTATCGCTTATGGAGCTGCTGGCAGGACTTGGAAAGATGGTCTTCACATCTCTAAAAGTATATGAAAGAACCAGAGAACTCAATGAGATGAGGATCTATACATTTTTTATTTGCTCCAGGACAATAGGGTAATTGTAATTGCCACACTCTAAAGTAAGAGTCCTATGGAACTCCAGGACATTGATTGTTGAACTGGATCTCAGCAGTGATTCGAGCCAAGACTTTCTGACCTGATGAGATTGGAACAAAAAATGGGTCAGTTGTTGTGTAAGGAACAATTACAAGTCAGAAAAACTCAGAGACCAAGTATTTCATTTTTGTTTGCAAGACAAAGGGAAAGTTGGTACAGATGGAAAGACACCCCAGTTTCATTCTAATTCCAAAGCAGACAACTGGCAAAATTAGATGATGCATGCTAGAGCTACATTTATATATGCTTAACATAAAATGTGCATATTACTCACACATCTACTGATCATTTTAAGTGACAATTTCCAACCTTTCATTGGATCTAAACTGCTTTCAGTGAGAATAGTGATTTCATAGCATACTGATTTCTAAAATTTAGGCCACTTAAACTAAGGCCTAAATATTGTGTTAGTTGCCTAATGGTAAGTATCCAAGTTTGGAATATTTGGACTAAATATATGCACAAGTAAATTAATAACTATGACCATCCTTGAAAATTATAGGAGCTATAAATAAGCTAGAACATTCAAGGGCCTATACAAAAAGTGCCTTGTTTAACTATTTCATGCCATGGTCAAAACTAGAATCATGATCATTTGTACATTATCCTTAAGTCAATCATAGAGCAGGGTACCTCAGATTATAAAATTTTGTAATTATTTTGAACACCATAGTATATGCATGGATTTAGCAAGTGGTTTTAAAGAGATATCTTTTTCTTTTCTTCTCTTTTCTTTTTTTAACAGTTATTAGTCCAAAGCATCTACTTGTCAGGTCACAGAACAAGGCAGTCAGACCTAAGTTTTTAACAAGTTTAATAGCAAGTCTTATAGTTTATGCTACTAGCAGATAGTGAAGAATACTCAGAGCAATTTGTTTAGTTTCATCAGTGAAACAAATAAAAAAAGCTTGGCTACAGTCTTCACTGATTATTAGATAGGGCTTGTGTATATGATGTGTATACATAAAGATTTGTTATTAGCATCATTATTGTGCACAATTGTGCACTAAAGGTGACATCTCACTGAAAACTTTGTAAAAAAAAGAAAAAGGAAAAGGAAAAAGCCAGTTTATTTAGAAACTCTTCAGCTTCATCATCTATTTATTGTCCTTTTATTCATACATTTTCTCCCAGTAATGAGATTCCTATAAAAATAACATCTTCATTTCCTAAGAGTTCATCCTTTCCTGCTGTTTTCTAATCACCTGAAGATATTGTCTGGAATTTGTGGTGTTATAAATCTTTCTGTAAAAGCCATTTGTAATGGCACAAACTGAGGATTATATCATTCAAGTAGGGATCAACCTGCAGGGAGCAGATAGAAATGTAGAAGCAAAGATTGTTTATGCAGATGCACTTTTTAATAAAGAATGATGGAACACAAGCTATTTTTTTTTCTTTTCTTGACTAGAATGTTTTGCCAGAGCTGACCAGGCAGGGAACTGCAGCTTTTTTAAAAGAACGCACATTGGACAGATATATTATGTTTCTTACTTTGTTTTGACAGTTCAAAACAAAAAATGTAAAACAGTCTCAGAGATTTTGCAGGTTATACTTAAGAGATGCAGTCTTGACAGTGACAATACATGAAATTAGGCCACACTAACTGTACAGCAAATTAGGCTTCATTTTGCAAAATATTCTTATTGTTTACCCATTGGTATCAAGACAGGCAGTAAAGACCAGAATGAAATCTACAGCTGGGAAATTAAATGCATTCATGTGTTTGTTTGTTTTATAAATGGCAAATTAGCCACCAGCTCCTTAAAGCTCATTCTCATTGGCACCTTGGTTGAATTTTTTCTTATTAACTGTTATGCTACTGCCTAATGACTGTGGAATAACCTGATTATCATTGTTGGTCTCTTTGGCCTCCTGAACTGAGGCTGTGGACCCCTCCTGCAGGGATTCTTTTTATTTTACCCAACTTCCAAAGCTTCTGACTGATCCAGATACTGTGGCTGTGACTAGGCAGTTGTTACATGAATATGTCTGAGTTGCAACCAGTGCTGAACAAACTTGGCTGAAGGGAAACTGTTGATAAGTCAAAACTGGAAGAACAACCTGTTATTTTGCTTTTCCTCTGTATAGAGTGGTTGCAGTGAAGAATTAGATCCCAGTAGGAATATTTTATTGGAGGCTCAGTTCTACAGCATGCTGATGAGCACTCAGTTGAGAGAACTCAATTCTGTACATCTTCGCAGGGAATTGATGGGACTCAGTACCTTGCAGGACTGAGCCCTTCATTTTCTGTAATGGGACCTAAAACACTGCTATATAACAAAAATTACGTGGGCTTTAAAATTGGAGGTACATCCCTGATCCTATGATTTACACGTCCCTGAATTTATTTTCCTTCCATTCATCTGTACTTCTCCATTTTCAAGTGTCGGGTGAAGTGGAGTTTTCTCCTACAAAAGCACATACAGTAAATAAATATGTTAGTTTTTAAAAGTGCCACTAGACTCCTTGTTCATTTTGATAAATTAAAGGAGTATAAGACAGTTTGTAGTCAACCGGGACAACCAGGATTGACTAGAAAAAACAAAGAAACAGTCCTGAATATCTGTTCTCAGCTTATAACAATCATTTTTGAAAATGTTAGTTTACATTTTTCCAAAGGTAAGATAAAGATATTGGAATAAGAGAAAGTAACACCAGTCAAGATTTTTCTCAGTTTGTTTAACAGAAGAGTTTATCTGATGCTCTCTTAAAGAGAAAGAGGGCTGATATCACTTGTAGCTTCCTATATTATCTTTTGAACAGTATACTATGAGTGTGGCTAACATCAAGTGCTTTGAACCAAATGATCTTTTCAACAGTATGTGAGAGTTCAGACCATGATGATGACTGCAAAAAGAAGGACTTTGGTTTTCTGCAATACGGTAAACTCTGTCACATCTTATTTCATAATAGGAAATGAAATTAATGACAAAATATATTCATTAGTATACCATCTTGTATTTGAGAGATGGTCTACACTGACAGCTATGGTCAATGAGGAACATGAAATGTAGGTTGAACATTTCCCATAGGCTTACTTACATTTACATTGTGCAGAATCTTCAATGGGAGACACCCTCCCATTGATGTAGTCTTACTCCTTCCAGGGAGGTAGATTAATTCAATCAGTCAGAGAGCATAAGGACCCAAAATAATTTGGATAAAGACCCGGATTACTTCCTATCAAACTCTATCCTTCAGACTCAGTCCAGCCTCTGCAACAATGTTTTGGCTTTTTTGGCCATGGCATTTTTTTTTTTGTGCAATGAGAACTGACAATGGTTCCTTCAATCCCCTCTCTTCAAGTGCAAGATATTAGGACAACAATTTCAACCATCTCCCCCATATGAAGGTCATCAAGCAATTCCATTCTACAGTGTTAGTTTGCAAACACAATTGCTTACAGTATATTCAAGACCCAAAGCCTGCATGGGCAGTTCTTTTGAAAAAACAGACTGTATCTCAAAGATTGTTGGGGTGTGTTCAGACCCATTCCATCAGGCGTCTTCCTCCCCCCCCCCCCAAAAAAAATCTATTCAATTTTCTCCCAACCATCACAAATTATCTTTTCCTCTGCTCCCAAAACTTAATTTTGCCACCCACTAAAACCCAGCCCCTCCTTTCCCACAGTGCAATACCCTTTTCTTGGGAATGGGGAGACAGGAATGGTACTACCAACTGCACAGTAAGGGAAGATTGTTGATGGGTTGTACTCCCATTGGGCCAAAAAACTGAGTATTTTGGAGAGGCACAAGTCTTCTCTGAACAGCTAGTAGTAACTGAGATGGCAGCAGTCTGACCTGAACCTGATGGCCCTGATGTATGTAGCAGTGGGAGTAGCAGCCAACCTATAATGTTGTTGCACACCTACTGCTGTACTAACAGCAGCCTCAGACCTGACTGATTGCTTCAGATCTGGTAATTCTAGTTAGCTCTTAGACTAGACAGTCTTTTCATTTTTACTCCATCCAACAGTCTGGCCTTCTTGTCACACAGTTGCTGCAATGGGCCTTCCTGTTGCTCAAATGTTTACTTGACTCTTTTTACAATGTATTTCATTTGTATGGAGGGTTATGAAATTCTGTTCTTATTTCTTGCTTGGAGGATAAATACTTCTCCTTCAGTACTCTGATTCATTCAACCTTCTGTATGAACCTGCTATAAATATTCCTTCCTTCCTTTAAAAACTCAAAAAATGTATCTAAAGGCTTTTTTTATATGCATATTATTATGCATCTGCTCCATGCTCCTGTCTTCCTTGTCATGTTTATTCTCCTTTTTAGTAGACTTTCAGTGACAGGAGTTACGATACTGGAGTCATGGAGCTTGTTAAATCAATAGTCCTAATGCAAACCAGAAAGTTTTCATCCATTCTGGAACCTTCAGCCTCTATTAATGATTCTTATGCAATTTCAGTTAGATGCAGAGTGAGTGTTTCCACTTCTGCTGCATTATCCCATCGTATCTTTGGTCTATTTTGTTTTAAAAATAATGTATCTGATGGTATATGTAAGTAAACTAAGGTATTTTTAAGCAGTACCACAGGTAGCTTGTCTGGTTTGTGGAAGTCTGAGCCCATTTGCAAATGCTAAAGACTTCAAATGTTGGTAACATCAGTTGGGACAGCCATATGTATCCTGGTGAATTATGGCAGATATATCTTAGAACGTATCAACTCTGATGTCCAAAACGTGTTTAATTCACATTTCATCATAGCATCTTCTTTCTCAGTTCTGTTGACTGGAAAAATGGGAAATAGCTTTAAAGGGGAAGGTGCACCGTTTCTTGGGTTTTAGGTATTTTTTTTTAAAACTAACTTCTGATCTATGAAGGCTGCAGTATAAATTGTATAAGGCAGGAATTGGAAATTGCCTAGCAACCCAAACTTTTACTTGTATCACAAACAAATTATCAGTTTAGCCTATGGAGTGTGCATGGCCCTGGCTCTCACCATGTCTTGAAATGATAGCAATAAAAAAGAATACAGTATTTAATGGTACAAAACCAGTCGTGAAAAGAGAAGGAAAGGGAAATTGGTAAATGGATAATCTCTTCTGTTTATGTGTAGCCTGAACAAAGAGACAAAGGGTAGTAACTCTCTTTTCTAGTGGTATGAGGATTATAAAGTGAAGCTGAGAAAAGAAGAAGAAGCTTGACCTGAAAATAAATCCAATTTATATTTTCTCAGATGTCTTTTGAACTAAAGCTGAAGTGAGCATCAGAGATGAAGGACTAGCCCTATAATATTACAAGGCATTATCGTCAGCACTGTCAAAAAAGCCACAGTACCTACAATAGTAGACAGATTTTTAAAAGTGCTCAGAACCCACAAGAACAATGGAAGTTACTGGGTACTGAGTAGGACTGGATACATCCTTTCTCTCAAAAATATCAAGTTTTCACTTAAAAATGGATACCCACTAAACTGATTTTTCTTTAAAAAATAATTTTAGGAAGTCACAATATTCTTTTGGCAGAGGATGGGAGGAAAGTAAAGAATTCAGACTAATTCTAGTTCTGAGTTTAAAGGAAACAACTGTCACTATGTGAAGTAAAATGTCTGGGATTCTATCCAGTTCTTTCACTGCTGTAATGAATCTACATCTCGCAGTCCATGGACACAATTATTATGCATTAGACATACACATAAGGCTATGTGAAGAATTGGGATGGGAAAGTAGGTGTCAGGGGAGAAAACAAGGAAGAAGGAAGAGGCAAAATTAGAAACGAGAAGTGGGAAAGAAAAGCTAATTGGAAAAGAAGTACACCAAAAATAATATTAATTATAGATACTAAGGGGGAAAAAAGGACAAGGAGAAAGAGAATAGAACAGAAAACAAAGGAAACAGAGAAGTTACTTTTATTGTTTTATAGAAAATTCAATACCAAAACGTTGTAAATAATTAATAAAAGCAGCAAAAGTCCTGTGGCACCTTATAGACAAACAGTTTTCTTCAAGCATAAGCTTTTGTGGGGTTCATCCCACTTCGTCAGAATCCTTGCGTCTGACAAAGTGGGTTGAAACCCACAAAAGCTTATGCTCGAAGAAATCTGTTCGCCTATAACTGTGCCACAGGACTCTCACTGCTTTTGCTATACACAGACTAACATGGCTCCCCCTCTAAATAATTAATATAGATGAATCCACATATTAGAAAACAGGAGCATAGCACAAATTTTAAAGTATCCTTTAATTACTGGATTCATATTTTTGTATTGCTTTAAACATATCACAAAGTAAGATATTACTCAAGTTAGTGGTAGATGAAACTGCCAATGGAGTAGTACCAGAAATTGTTATTGCTGCCATTGTGAAGATGCAGATTTGTAACAGCTTGTACCTTTCCTGTCCTTTTAATTGTTGAATTAAAAAAAAATCATTACTCAAATTAAGAAGAGAGGTGGGGGAGAAATCTTCTGTTTGAAGTCTGCTTTTTATCTCTCCAGGTACTTTTGGAGTATACAGAACCTATTGTACCTTTCACATTAGGTAATTTTGTATTAATTATTTGTACAATTAAGCACCTATAAGGCCTTCAAAAAGAGTGCAGAATAATAAACTTTGTACATAGGGAGATAAGGAAATAATTGCAGAAATAATTTGACCTTATAATGTACAGTGTGCTTTGGATATAAATGGATTCCAATGTATTTTACTGTAACATTGCAAAAATTATCTTTATTAAAAGTCCTGTAGCATGTACCGGTTTCTTTGTGTAATCCTGTTAGAGAGTTTTACTATCTTGGTTGAATTCCTAACCAGAAAAATATCAAACAAAAAATATTTAATGATTTGGTTTTCTAATATTGAAGCTATAGAGCTGGGTTATTGCTTCTTAAGATTTAAGGATGATGCTTTCAAAATACATATAAATGTACTGGAATTCTGTGGTAATTGAGTACCCAGGTCCTTTAGACTCCTTGGAAGGTTCCAGCCTAAAAGATCTATAAAACTCGATGGAAAATATTGTACTGACTCTTAAAAGTCAATATTTTTCTCTATTTTATACTCACTACTGTAGTATAATGAATTGTAGTAGATTCTATTTTTCCTTAGTTTTTTCTAGTGAAATTTAATCTTCCAGATTGTAAATCAGAAGCCTTATGACCAACATTTTGCTGTGTAATTGTGAAGTTAGTATGTGTATGTTACTGCTACAGGCTTTTTTGGAGCCATGTACAAAAGACAAAGGAAAACTTTGTAGTCAGATTTATTTTTTTCTTTTAGACCTAAACCTCTTTCCTTATAAATTCATCTTCTAAAGTAGGGGTCTTAAACACTTGGTCCGTGGGCCACATGTGGCACCTAAAGCTATTTCCTGCGGCCTGCAACAACACTATTGTTACCAATATTTTCAATATCATTGTATGAAAAGGTTTCAGTGGTGCAGCCCTCGGGCTAATGTACTAGTCATCATGCGGCCATGTACTAGTCCTCAAGTGGCCCTTGGGGTGATTTGAGGATAATTTATACCTCCAAGTCAGTGGCACTGCTATGGGCACCCGCATGGCCCCACAATATGCAAACATCTTTATGGGCGACTTAGAACAATGTTTCCTCAAGTCCCATCCCAAAACACCTCTTCTTTACCTATGCTACATTGATAACATCTTCATCATCTGGACCCATGGCAGGGATGCTCTTGAAGATTTTCACAGAGATTTCAACAATTTCCACTCCACAATCAACTTGAGCCTGGAACACTCCACACAGGAGATCCACTTTCTCGATACTGCAGTACAAATCAGGGATAGACACATCAACACCACCCTGTACTGACAATCTACTGATTGGTATAGTTACCTACATACCTCAAGCTTCCATCCTAAACACACTACATGATCTATTGTCTACAGCAGTGTTTCCCAACCAGTGTGCCATGGCACACAGGTTTGCCATCAGCTCTGAGCAAATGTGCCACAAATTTTTTTGCAAAACTATTCACAGAGCTCTGGATTGGCTTATTGGCTCATGAATATTCATGAGTTCATTTATAAACTGTATGGTGCTGTGCCTCAAATTAATTGAAGGTAGCAAGGTGTGCCACAGCAGAGAAAATTTTGGGAACCACTGGTTTACAGCCAAACCCTAAGATATAACCACATCTGCTCTGATCCCTCAGACAGAGACAGACATCTTGAGGATCTTTATCAAGCATTCTTGAAACTACAGTACCCACCTGGGGAAGTAAGAAAACAAATTGACAGAGCTAGGCGGGTACCCTGAAGTCATCTACTACAGGAGAGGCTCAAGAAAGAAAACAACAGAACACCACTAGTCACCACATACAACCCTCAAGTTAGACCTCTGCAACAGACTATTAAGGACCTACAGCCTATTCTAAAAGATGATCCCTCACTCCCTCAAGCTTTGGGAGACAGACCTCTCCTTGCCTACAGACAGCCACCCAATCTTAAACAGATACTCACCAGCAACTACAGTTCTAACAACAGAAACATTAAAGCAGGCACACACCCCTGCAACAAACCACGCTGCCAAGTCTGCCCACATATCTGCACAATAGATACCATCATAGGTCCTAATCAAGCCTGCTACTCCATCAAAGGCTCATTTACCTGCTCATCTACTAATTCGATCTATAATATCATGTGCCAGAAATGCCCCAACACCTTATACATTGGACAAATAGGATGATCCCTGTGCAAAAGAATAAATGAACATAGAACTGATATCAGAAATCACAAAACAAAACAAAAAAAACAAAAAAAAAAACAGTTGCTGAGCACTTCCATCTTTCTAATCACTTGATAAATGATTTGTTAATGACCATCATCAGAGATGGGACTGGGGCATCAAGACTTCAAAGAGAAACAGCTGAACTCGAATTAATATGTAAATTAAATTCTGTGAAAGCAGGATTGAATCGAGACTATGGGTTCTTTTCCCATTACAAAAGGTAATTTGACTTCAGGCTTCGCAGGGTTTCAACCTAACAACTGCTCTGATTTGCCGTGACTGTATGACCTGATCCTATGTTTTGTACCCCTTGCATTTATTTTCATTCCATTCTGTAAATTCACCCATCTTCGAAGCATCTGATGAAGTGGGATTTTCTCCCACGAAAGCTCATGTGAAAAATAAATCTATTAATCTTTAAGTGCCACATGACTCCTTGGTTTTTTTGAGTTCTAAAGCTTCTGTTTTTTAGGATTGGTGACAGACTCTTCTGCAATCCACGTCCCAGGATTTCTCCTCGTTCTCTTCATGCACTGCGACAAATATAGATCCCTTTCTGTAGGAACATGCTTAGCTTTGTGGGCACTAGAAAACTGGATTTATAAACTGTTTGATAATAATGTAACTCAGTGATATAAATCAGAAGTCACTGGACATGATTCTGGAAAATAAGTGGATCAATTAATTAACCAAATGTATACAATATCTATTTCCATCAGTACATAGAACACACACAATGAATTTAATTGAACAATGAAGTGTTTAAAATTGTCAACACTTGTCCTATCTTAGTATGACTTAAGTGCTGAGCTCACATAAGTCTAAGCATGGCCATCTTCCCAGTAAGCTTGAACTGATGTTCAACCAATCTGACACAGCCGTCCCTATAAGTAGCACAGAAGACTAGATGTGCTGAGTCCAATAACATCAGTAACAATAGTATTATTCCAGCATTCTGCAGTTGCTGAGCTAATGACCTCATAGAAGTCTGCACCTTAACATCAAGCCAGCAAACACAGGAACTCAATCAGTTACTTTACACTGGCCTGTACTTCCACATCAAACCAGTAAATGAGAGGTACTGAACTCACAGAAAAGTATTCCTCAAAATCAGCTGAGTAAGTTAGAAGTGCTAAGCCAAATTTTGACAGCAGGATTTGAAACTGAACTGTTGAATTTACAAGACCTGTACTTTGGCACTGCTAAGCAATCTATAGGTTGTTGACCCTGTAATCCTCAAAGAGGCCTGTCCACCAGCTTAGCAAATTCAAGATGCTGCTCTAATGAACTAACAGAAGCCTGTGTTAGGCATCATCTCACAAAGATAGAAGTGCACACACAAGACCTGCTAAATGTTGGTATGTTTATATTAGCCCAGCATGTTAGAGCTGCAGAGCTTAGAAACCATTCAGAGAGCTGATCATGGACATCTAGCAGCACATCAGAGATAATAGTATCAAAGAGCCACAGAAGATGAGGATTGGAAGAGACCTTAGGAGATCATCTGGTAGATCAACACCCTGCTCAAAGCAGGACCATCCCCAACTAAATCATCCCAGCCAGGGCTTTTTCAAGACAGGCCATAAAAACTCTTAAAGATGGAGATTCCACCACTTTTGTAAGTAACCTCTTCCAGTGTTTCACCACCTACTAGTGAAAATGATTTTGCTAATATCCAACCTAGACCTCCCTCACTGTAACTTGAGACCACTGCTTCTTGTTCTGTCATCTATCACCACTGAAAACAGCCTAGTTCCATCTTCCCTGCAACCCCTGTTGGGGATTGAAGACCACTACCAAATCCAACCCCCCTTCCTTTTCTCTTCTGCAAATTAAACCATTTGGAATTCCAGTTCCTTTAGTCTCTCATCAGAACTCACATGCCCCACCCCACTAAAAATTTTTGTTGCCCTCTGCTGGTCTCTCTCCAGTTTGCCCTCATCCTTCTTGATCCGGGATGGGGGGGGGCACTTGGACACAGTACTCCAAATGTGGCCTCACCAGCGCCCAATAGAGAAAAATAATAACTTCTTACAATTTTCTGGCAATGCTTCAACTAATACAGGTCAATAGGTCATTAACCTTTTTGGCAACAAGAGCACACTATTGACTCATATCCAGTTTCTGGTACATTATAGGCCCTGGCACCTTTTCTGCAGAACTGCTACTGCCAGTTGATCCCCAGTCTGCAGCACTTCATGGGATGCTTCTAAATGCAGGATTTTACACTTTTTCTTGTTGAATCTCATCAGATTTCTTTGGCCCAATCCTCCAGTTTGTCTAGCTCACTCTGTATTCTACCGTTCCCTCTAGTGTATCCACGCCCCCCCCCGCCAACTTTGTATCATCCACAAACCTGCTGAGGGTGCAATCCACCTATAATTCGATCATTAATGAGCATACTGAACAAAATCAGTCCCAGAACCAACTCTTAGGGCACTAACAGCCGCCAACTAGACATTGAACCATGTATCTCTACCACAGGAGTCCAATGATCTAGCTAGCTTTCTGTTTTCTTTATTATCCAGCTCATACTTCTATGGAAAAAATACTATGAATGACTGTATCAAAAGCCTTCACCACATCCACAGAGTCAGTCATCTCATCATAAAAGACAATCAGGTTGGTCAGATGTGACTTGCCTTTGGTGAATCCATTCTGACTGTTCCTCTCCTCTAAGTGCTTCAAAATGGACTACTTGAGAACCTGCTCTATGATTTTTCCAGGGACTGAGTCTTGTCTGGGCTTAGACCAGGATGGGGGCAAATTCTGCCATCTTCTGCTAGACAACTGACAGATAATTGTTCTTGTCTGTAAAGACAGAGGCAAAACAAACATTGAGTTCTTCATCTTTTTCCCCATCATTTGATACATAATGGATGCCTGATCCATGACTGTTCAAATTACAAATAGTGTTTGTAAAACAAAGGCAGTTCATAACTGATCACACACATATCCCCCAGATGCTTTCATTCTCAAATAGTTGGAAGAAGAAATATCTGAAAAAGTGAAGTAAAATTTCTGATATGGATGATTACAGTGCAAACCATTCATTATTTCTATGAAGCGTAGGTTACTTACTTTCCTTATTCAGTTTATATCCATTTTTCAGTGAATTCATGACACAGAACACTTAGGTTCTGATTAAGGAGATCTAAACAGCTGATACTGAGTGACTCCTTGGGGAGGCCTCTTTTATGAGACATGCTATACAACATAAGAATCTGAAAATGCTAGTAATGTTCATGTTGTCACTAAAGAGAATGAGAGATTAAAATTGGATTAAGTTCTTTGCCTTTCTTTGTCACATTGACTAAGAAGTGATGATACTTGTGGCTGCTTTTCAGGATATTAATATCATTATTGCTACTGTCTTTCCCACTGATAGAAGATAGCTGATTTTTCTCAGCTAATTTATCAATATCACCCTCATGTCACATTTTTTTCCCCACTCTTTCTACCAGTTATATGTGGTTCTGCAGCAGGGGTTATAAGAGAAAGGTTAGTGAACTTAAGGTTTGTTGTATGTGTTGATACAACAAGCACTTTTAGGATTTGGGGGCTAGAATCAATGAGCATTTAGAACAATAAAACTCTTTTGAATGACTTCAGTGGCATATAATTCTGTCCTTTATTATGTCTCCTGCCACGTAGGTCAACATTTCAAAAACTGGGTGCCTAGAGTTAGACTTCTGAATGAACATTAAGGCTCCTAAATTAAAGGTGTTCTAAGTAGGGTGGAGCAACCAGTAGTCAATAACCACTTTAAAAAAATATGTCCACAGTCATTAATTTGTTCCTGATCTTTATTTTTCTGATTTTGGTTTAAAACCTTTTTTTGCTGTAAGATTCTTCATATTTTAAAGGCTAGCATTATTCTACCTGAATTTAGCCAAACTGCTTAATGGAACGTCACAGATACTGAAATGATACTATGTGTGATCATAGCTGAAGGAATATTTGATTCAAATAATGTCTGTAATAATGTTATCTGAACTTTAGGATCACTGAATGAATGCTAATAAATCTTCATTATGATATGCCACCTTGTCACGGGATGCACATCTGTGCACCCTGGCAATGATTATGTTTTTTTCTATCCCCTTATATACTGGGATTGTATGTTTTTATGCCAAACAAAATGACTTTATGGATGCTTGTAACCCATTCTGCATGATTACTATGAAGATATGTTTCCTGCAGCCTCATGCATGTGTACAGTTGTGTAGCATTGCTCAGGGGGATGGGAGACAGACACAGTTCTCTCCCAACAACATGCAAGCAACCAAAGCTAAACCAAGCAAGTATCTAGAGGAGGTAAGAAAGATATGGTAATTGAGGTGGCTCAGCCCAGACAAAGGGATCACTTCTGCCGAGAAGGGAAGTAGTGGGAGGAGTGAAAACAAAAAAGATGCATTTGGAGGGATTTGGAGACTTTTTGCCTGAGAATCTCCATCTTGAAACAACTTCAAGCAAGATCTGGGCCCTGCGTCGTCTCAGGCAGAGACTGGCTGTACAGACATCTGACAGCCAAACACCTTTGGCATAAACTTGGACTATGAGATCAGTTTAGGTAGTGGTATTAGTTTAGTATGCGTGTTTTATCTTTTATTTCCTTGTGGTCTCTCCTGATTCATTTATATTGTGATCCTGCCTTGATTGGCCATATTCTCACTTAGAATTATAATCTGATCAATAAACTAGTAGTTGTTTTATTTAAACCTGTATGGGTCATTAGAGGGTGTGAGTGAAGAAGGCTGGGAATGATCTATTTCTTTGTTAAATGGATGGACTTGAATGTATGGTGATTGGGAGTGTGTCCCTATCTTTATAGGCAATGGCTGTCACAATGGTATCTGGGGCTGGGGGTTCTTGCTTGGGGAGCTTCCCTCAAGTAGCTAGAGGACGTACACCCACTGCTTGGGACTGATTGCACACGAGAGGCTGGAGTGGACCGACTCAGGAGTGAGCAGTCACTTGGCAGAGGGGGGCAAATTGGGGTTCAGGAGTGGGAATCAGGGAGTCACAGTGGCACACAGGACCAGATATGGGGAACTGCTTGTTACACACCTTAAAAGCTTTTTGGGTTTATTTAATCTCAACTAGCTTTTTTGATAAACTTTGTGTGGTCAGGAGGAATGTCTAGGAAGTGATTAGACCTGAGTTCTAATTTAGCTTCTACCACTGGTCCACTGAAGAAGTCACACAAGTTTTATTTCAGTTTTCTCCACCTGGGAAATGGCAATAATGTTGCTTATTCACTTATCTCCAAAGGGTATTGCAAGAATGAATTAGTTAATGTCTATTCAGTGTTTGAACATGTAAAGTGGTATATAAATATTATTTAATATTATCAAAGGGTGATGTATATCTAATTATTTGACCAAATAGTGTCTATCTTACACTTGGGTTGATTCTCTTGGGCAAATCACTTATCCTCTTTCTGAGTTTCCCCATTTGAAAAATGGTGATAATATTTCTTTCACTTGAGTATAAAATCTATCTCACTGAGGTATTATGGGAACTAGTTAAGTTAATGCTTGTAGTGCTTTGAAGATGAAAAGAGCTGTTAAAGTGTTAATTATTAATTAATAATAATTATATGAATGCACTTACTACTACATCAATGAGATCTTTCACGCAAGAGGGTATACTTCTGTTTCTGTTGTACACAGCCACATGCTGGAGTGAGAATATCCCAACTGAAGACAGAGCCAGGGAGTTAGAGAAGTGACACAGTGAAGACATTCTAAAGAGTGATTTCATGTGTACTATTATTTTTACTGCTTTGTCCTCTCTCCTTGCACTTTGCCCCTTTGTATGTCCAATCCCTCACTTATCTCTTTCCTTTTAGTATTTAAACTCTTCGGGGCAGAAGTGGCCATTTACTCTGTTTGTCCTGTAACTAGCATAATGGGGCCACAACTTGGTGGTACCATAATATACTTTTTAATTAATGCTAACAATAATAATGGAAGGAAATTTGGATCTCTCTGCTTTTCTAGAACTGTTCTGGAGCTACTGGTGTTATTCAGAAGATTGTGGTTTCTTATTGACAATTTTGAATGTACATATTTCTATTGTTTTACTAAAAAATCAAAAAAGCCATTGTAAAAGGTATTTGGAAGTTGTCTAGTTCCTTTTTAATTTCTGTTTCCTGTTGACACAGCCAGTTTACTGAGATATTATGCCTACATAGCCCTGAACTTTTTGCTTTTTCCTTTCCAGGAATGTCACACATAATCTAGACTTGGGGAAGCATGGTGCTCAATGGGATAGGATATAGCAGGAGAACAACCTGAAACAGCTGTTTCCATTTGTCTCCTGGCCTAAAATAGGAAAGGTCAGCCTGGAAAAGTGAAATCATGATCCTATACTGTGATGCACTGTGCAGTCAAACTGCTTATTAGCTATTTGTAAGACAAGAGACAACAGATAGAGACTACAAACAGATTGAGGGAGCACAGGTGCCAATGAGACAATTCTGGTTTGCATAGTCAGCAGTGATTATATGACCCCAGTGACCTAGACATTGTCAAGCATCATATAGACTCATATTGCAGATGTTATAGACTCATAGACTGTAGGGTCAGAAGGGACTAATATGATCATCTAGTCTGACCTCCTGCATAGTGCAGGCCACAAAACCTCACCTACCAACTCCTACAATGAACCTCAAACCCATAATTGAGCTATTAAAGCCCTCAAATCATGCTTTAAAGACTTTAATACAGAGAATCAACCAGCAAGTGAGCCATGCCCAATGCTACAGAGGAAGGCAAAAAAAAAACCCAGCACCCAAGCCAATCTCCCCTGGGGGAAAATTCCTTCCCAACCCCAAATATGACAGTCAGTTAAACCCTGAGCATGAGGGCAAGTCCACAACAGCCAGTCAAGAAGAACTTCTCTGTAATAACTCAGAACCTATTCGATCAAATGCCCCTTCCCCCGTCCCAATCATACCCATCTCCAGTAGTAAAAGACAGACTATGGCCAAGTTACACTGTCCATCATATCATAAACTCATCAAGCTTGGTTTTGAAGGCACCTAAGGTTTTTGCTCCCACCACTTCTCTTGGTAGACTATTCCAGAATTTTACTCCTCTGATGGTTAGGAATCTGCATCTAATTTCAAGCCTAAATTTTCTAAAGGACAGTTTGTATCCATTTGTTCTTGTGTCCACATTGGTGCTGTATTCAAATAATTCCTCTCCCTCCCTTGTATTGATCCCTCTAATGTATTTATAAAGAGTAATCATATCTCCTGTCAGCCTTCTTTTGAGAAGACTAAACAAACCAAACTCTTTAAGCCGTCTCTCATAGGGAAGATTTTCCATTCCACAAATAATCCTTGTAGCCCTTCTTTGCACCTGTTCCAGTTTGACTTCATCTTTCTTAAACATGGGTGACCAGAACTGTATACAATACTCCAAGTGAGGTCACACCAGCACCTTGTTTAACGGTACTAACACCTCCCTATCTCTCCTGGAAATACCTCTTCTGATGCACCCCAAGACCTCATTAGCTTTTTTCACTGCCACATTGCATTGGCTACTCATTGTCATTCTGTGATCAACCAGTATGTCCAGGTCCTTCTCCTCCCTCGTCACTTCCAGTTGATGCATTCCCAACTTATAAGAAAAATTCCTGTTATTTGTCCCTAGTGCATGACCTTGAACTTCCCGTTGTTGAATTTCATCCTATTTCTAATGCTCCACTTTACAAGGTCATCCAAATCATTCTGTATGCTATCCTGGATCCTCCTCTGTATTGGCAATACCTCCCAGCTTGGTGTCGTCTGCAAACTTAATTAGCACATTCCCACTTTGTGTGCCAAGATCAGTAACAAAAAGGTTGAATAAGATGGGTCCCAGGACCGATCTTTGGGGTACTCCACTAGTAACCTCCTTCCAGCTAGACAGTTCACCTTTCACTATGACCCTCTGTAGCCTCCCCTGTAACCAGTTCTTTATCCACCTTTCTATTTTCATATTAATCGCCATCTTCCCCAATTTAACTAATAATTCCCTGCGTGGAACTGTATCAATGCCTTGCTGAAATCTAAGTAAATTAGGTCCACCGCATTCCCTTTATCCAAAAAATCTGTTATCTTCTCAAAAAAGGAGATCAGGTTGGTCAGACATGATCTACCTTTTATAAAACCATGTTGTATTTTATCACAGTTACCATTTTCCTCAATATCCTTAAGTACTTTCTTCTTCAAAATTTTCTCTAAGACCTTGCATATTGCTGAGGTCAAACTAACAGGCCTGTAGTTACCTGGATCACTTTTACTCCCTTTCTTGAAAATAGGGACTACATTAGCAATTCTCCAGTCATAAGATACAACCCCTGTGCTCACCGAGGCTATGTCCATACACAAGTGCTTGTTTCGAAACAAGCCGTTTCAAAATAAGGCCTTATTTTGAAACAAGTTATTTTGAAATAACAAAATAAAAAGTTAATTTGAAATAAGGAAAAAAGAGGGAATTGAAATAGCACATCCACTGTGACATGCTATTTTGAAATAGGAGAGGGGAGGGGGAGGGGGAGGGAGGCCTTGTGCTGGGCCGGGGAGGCCCCGCCCCGGGCTTCCCCTCCCCCCCTGCGGCTCCTGCTGGGCGCAGAGGGGCTTCCCCGTGCCCAGCAGGAGCTGCGGGGGGGAGGGGAAGCCCCCCCGCACCCGGCAGGAGCCGTGCGGGGGCAGGACAACCCCCCCACACCTGGCAGGAGCTGCGGGGGGGGCAGGGGAAGCCTGGGGGCGGGGGGCCCTGGGCTTGGGGGCAGCCCCAGCCGGCTTCCCCCCCTTCCCCTTGCTGGGGGTAAGGGGGCAAAGGGGCCTGAGGCACCCATGCCCCCCTGCTCCCAGCAAGGGGAAGCAGGGGGAAAGCCGGCTGGGGCACCCTCTGACCCCCTGCACCCCACTTAGCACCCTGACCAGGGTTCTGATCCCTGCTATGCACCCTGGGTGGAAGATCCTTGTTATTTCGAAAGAAGGATTGTTTCAAAACAACATGTCCAAATGGCTTATTTCAAAATATCTGGTTTTGAAATAACCCTCCTTTCGAAAACAAAGTGGTTTAAGCTGTTTCAAAAGGAATGCTCTTGTTTCAAAATGAGGAGCTCCCTCCTTTCGAAACAAGAAAATGTTGTTTGGACACAGGGACTTTTATTTAGAAATAACCAGTGTTGTTTCAAAATAAAAGCCCGGTGTGAACACACCCTGATACTTTAAAAATCCTTGCTAAAGCGCTGGCAATTTCATGTGCAAGTTCCTTTAATATTCTCAGATGAAGATTATCTGGACCCCCTGATTTAGTTCCATTAAGCAGGTGAAGTTTGGCTTGCACCTCAGATATGGTAATTTCCAGTTCTAATTTCTCATTCCCATTAGTTGCCTTACCTCTGTCCCCAATCTCACCATCACCCTCATTAAAGACAGAGGCAAAGTACTTATTTAGATATTCAGCCATGTCTAGATTATCCTTGATGTCTACCCCATCTTCAGTGTAGAGTGGTCTAACCTCCTCTTTCTGTGTTTTCTTTCTATTTATATGGCTGAAGAACCTTTTACTATTGGTTTTGATTCCCTTTGCAAGGTCTAACTCTGCTTGGGTTTTGACCTTCTTCACTTGATCCCTACATGCTCTGACCTCTAAAAGGTAGTCCTCCTTTCCTATCCTTCCAAACTTCCACTCCTTGTAGGCCTTGTGTTTCCTCCTAATCACCTGTTTAAGATGTACATTCATCCAGCTTGGTTTAGAACCCGTGCCTGAAAATTTTTTCCTCTTCTTTAGAATGCAGGCTTCAGATAGTTCCTGCAGCTTTGTCTTGAAGCAGTTCCAAGCATCCTCAATACTCATACTCATTAAATCTTTGGTCCAGTCCACTTCCTTAGCTAATTCCCTTAATTTTTAGAAGTTAGCCCTTTTGATGTCAAAGACTCAGGTCACAGATTTATTTTTGTCTACCCTTCCATTCAGTGTAAATTGGATTAGCTCATGATCACTAGAACCTAGACTGTCCCCTATAATTAATTCCTCTAAGATGTCTTCACTACTGACTAATACGAAATCTAAGATTGCATCTCCTTTCATTGGCTTGGAAACCGCTTGATGGAGAAATTCATCTGCTATCACCTCCAAGAAAATCTGAGGCCTTTTATCCTTCAGTCTATACCTGGGAAGTTAAAATCTCCCAAAATCACACAGTTTCCGGTAGTGTTTACTTCCTTAAAGAGTTCTCTATCCGTGTCCAAATCAGATCCCGGTGGTCTGTAACACACCCCAAGCACTAATCCAGGAGAAACTCTAGTAGCTTTCTTCTCCAATGTGATTTTGAGCCAGATAGACTCTGTCCTGCTAATTCCATCACTCTGAATTTCTTTGCATTCTATTGCATCACTGATATACAATGCCACACCACCACCTTTGCCATTGCATCTGTCTTTCCAAAAGAGCACATAGCCTTTAATGCTGGTACACCAGTTGTGACTACTATTCCACCATGTCTCTGTTATCCCTACAATATCCGGTTTCAATTCCTCTACCAGTAGTTCCAGTTCCTCCATTTTATTACCTAGACTTCTCACATTGGTATATAAACATTTTAGCTTTTGCTGCTCAGCTTTGCTCACATTCTGTACCCAACATGGCCTTTTTTTACTGCTGCCAACATCGCCCATCAGACCAGTATTTCTGCTTCCCTCCTTCCTAGTATCTATAGTGCCTCCCACATCTTTGTCTTTTCTGAATTCAGTTTCCTGCCTCTCAATGCTAGTATCAGGCATAAAGATTGTCCAAGCATCTCCCAACCATCTCCCCACACTCCTTAGTTTAAAGCTCTCTTAATCAGTTGAGCTAGCCTCCCTCCCTGAAGTCTGTTTCCCTCCCTACTAAGGTGAAGTCCATCCCTAGCAAACAATCTTCTGTCCATGTCCTGAGCCATCTGTTAACTGCCAGAATCTTCTCACACCTGTGTTCTCCTCCTCTAGGGACAGGCAGAATCCCTCTAAAGATGACCTGAGCCTCCAGCTCCTTGAGAGTCCTCCCCAGCCTGGCATAGTCTCCTTTGACACATTCCAATGAGAATCTAGCTATATCATTCATACCCACATGAAGGACTATCAGAGGGTTCTTTCCTGCTCCCATGAGGATCCTCTTCAGCCTCAGATCCACATCGTGTATCTTAGCTCCAGGCAAGCAGCACAGCCTCCTGTTCTCATGGTATAGTGAGTTTTAAGGCAAGGGGCAGCCTGAGCCATTTGTTAGTTCAGTCAAACACATCCAGAGGGGTAGCCATGCTAGTCTGGCTACAGAAAAAACAAGAGTCCTGTGGCACCTTACAGACTAACAGATTTCTTTGGGCATAAGCTTTCGTGGGCTCCAACCCACTGTGTCAGGTGCACAGTTGCCCACTGCTATTAGTACTCTCAGACCATTCTCTATTGACAGGTCCCTGAATGGAGCAAGGGATTCTCTCTCTTCAGAGCAGTTAGGTCTAGTAGAAAGAATACTGGCCTGGGAATCAGGAGACCTAGTTTTTATTTCTGCCACTGCCACTGGCCTTCTGGGTGACCTCGGGCATCTCATGCCATCCGTCTGTGCCTCAGCTTCCCTATCTATAAAACTGAGATAATGGTATTGATTGTCTTTGTAAAGCAGTTTGAGATCTCTTGATGATAGATGCTCTATAAAATTATGTGTTTTTTTAACCTTGAGTCATTGAACAGGATTTCTTCAACAACTTACTTTAAACACTGTTGAAGCCCTTTTAAAATTAATTTTAAATTATTAGAGACACTGTAGAATTGTGATTTGATTTTTCTGAGGCCAACAAACATACTGCAAATCTAACAGGTAAAAGCCAGTCTGGATAATTTCTGTACCATTAGAACAAGAACCTTTAATCTGCCTCTGGACTCCCCTCTTTTACATGGTTATCTAAGTTTTAATTACTGATTCTGTGGCAATATTGTTGGAATTACTGGATACTCATTACACACAAAGTACAAAAATAATTATCTTTTTTTAAAAGTGTTATTAAAATGACACTATTTAAAGGCATACTAGTACTTATTTTTTATAAGTCAGTTTCTTAGTTACTTTAAGACCTCTGTACACTGCTCTGGGGCAATAAAAGCACATTTAAAGTGTGTTCAAAGGGTGACATTAACACGCAGTTTAATGTTCCTTCAGACTACCAGAGAGGTGTAAAGGAGCCTTAGTTAATAAACAGTAGTTCCTCTGATTTAGAATTTCTTGTTTAAATAAAGGTGTCATCTTTCTAGATTTTTCTGTCACCCGAAAAAAAATGTTCATGTTTATTGTGATTTTTATAGAACAGGATTTGTCTTACACCTGTGTTTATACAGCAGCTACAATAATGGGTCCCTGTGCCTGTTTGGAGCAATTGGGTGCAATTCATGCTATAGGTTTAAACTACTAATTTGGTCTCTGCTTATACAACTTGGGTTTCGCCACTTGTCATATTTTACATAGGACTATACATTTCCAGACACAAACATTAAAGAATTAAGGTTTCTTTTAGTGTCTTCCAGTACTCAGTCCCTTGCCTCCAAATGCCTTCCATCTTGCTTCATAACTCTCAGTTCTCTGCCCCTTCCTCAATTCCAGAGGACATGGGGAAGGAGCATCCACATCTTGGGGAAGAAAATGAAATATTACTGTACCATGTTTGAAAACAAGCATACACATACTCACAACCACAACAGATAGGTGAAGCTACTCAGATATTCAGAATGTCAGAATCAATACTCGAGATTGGGAATCACTTCAATGGTGGGTATTTATGTGTGTGTGTTTAAGAGAGATTGCACATGCACACTTGTAATTATTGAAAAGAGTATGTAAAAAATTAACTGTTATTTTTCAATAGAGTGTGCATTATCTTTTTCAGAAACACATATTTTGTGACAAAGATGGGCTAAGTATATATGGCTCAGAAAACTGGATGCAAATGAAATCATTTATATATCATTAAAAGACTGGCTTAATTATGTCATAACCGTTTGTTTTGTTTTGTTTTGTTTTGTTTTAAAATTCTTCCTCTAAATTACTGAGTGACTGGTCACTGTCCCACTTCTCTTATCTGGGAAGATATTCCCTGTGTTTCTATACTACTTTGAGTTGGTTATGTCAGATTGCAGCACCAGGTGGGTGCTATCCCTTTATGCATAGCATCCTTGTTGGCTAGTTCAGTCAGAGTGTCAGCGGTTGAATGGTCACATTAATGGATCATGGAGGTTCCCTGCCAGGGTCAGATGTAAGGCACAGTAGTGTAGGTGTAGGAAACTCGATACTGTAGTTGATAGAGAAATTCTAGTGTCCAGTGCTGTCAGCCTAAGAGCTTTTACAACATAGGGAAAGAAGGGTGGTATAGAGAAGAGAGAGCGTAGGTAGGAACTAGACACCAGAAACTTGGGTTTTCTTCATAGCTTCGCTGTTGGTTTGCTGGGTGACTATGGACAAGACACTTCCCATATCTCTGCCTCCATTTTCCCCTATATATGAAATAGGACAATGAGGTTAGTCTCTTTTCTAAAGCACTTTGAAGTCTATTGATTAAAGGAGCTATATAGGAGAGAGGTGCATACATGGGACAAACCCTAAACTGAATCAAGCATTTTGTGATTTTTTTTTTTAAAGCCAGAAATAAGAAATGATGAGGTTTGTGATGAGAGTATGAGCAGCCCTTTTAAAATACACATTGACTTGCTGAAATATGAAACTGTGAAACATGCTTCTAGATGTGCAGTGTAACATCTTCAATAAATACAGAAAGATTGTCAGTTTCTCATCGCTGCATAAGGCAAGAATATCACCGTGATAGGAAGAACAGCATTTGTCTGAGAGAACATACCCTGCACTATTATCTGGAGGCTTCATTTCTAGCTTGCCTTTTTTAGTCCTTATTAAATCCTGCATAATTTCAGTGGCAATGGTTGTAGTGCTATAATGTGTCAGCATTTCCTTTGTAAACCCCATTTTAATGGGAATATAGCTCATCTGCAAAAAGTATGTTCTAAGCAGAAAATTGGCACATACAGAAGCAATGACAGTGAAGGAGAAATAGTGATTTTTAAAAATCACTTGTCTCCTTTTAAATCACAGATGCCAAGTTTTTAGTTTTTAGTGATATTTTAAGTTTTGGTTAGCAATGACCAGGCCAATAATAAAATATTTTATAGAGATTGTTTAGGGGAGAAAAGTATCTGCAGGATACACCTGTACAGAAATTTAATCTGGGGTAATATGCTCAGCTGCAGTCGGGGATCACACATCACAATGCAGGTTGCATACACAAAGGCTGCTTCAAGGTGTGTACATGGAGAGAACTACAGTCCCTAGTTCCATGATCTCACAGAGTAAGGCTTGGGAGAATCTACCACCACCACGTTAAAAAATGGATATAAAGGAATAGGGGAAAAGACAGATTCCTAGGCTATGTCTATATTAGCAAGATTAGTCTGGACGTGCTTAATCCCAACTCAGCAGTGTCATGTTAGTTCAAACTAACCACAGCTTTTTCGTTTGAAATAATCTTTTAGTTTGAACTAAAAAAGCACTGCTAGTTTGAACTTAAAAAAACAAAAAAAACCCAAACCAAACCAAAACAAACCAAAACAAACAAACAAAAAAAACACATTTAGTTTGAACTAACCACATAGGTCAGACTCATTTAGTTTGAAATAGCACAGCTACCTCATGCTAATTTGAATTAAAGTTCAAACTAAGCGCTAAGTTTGAACTAACTGCTCAAACTAACTAGTTCAAACTGAGCTTTTGCTTAGTTCAAACTAAAACATTTTTTAGTTTGAACTAGGCAAAGCCTAGTGTAGACAGGGACCAAATTAATCCAGATTAAGGCTCCTTAGTCTGGACTAATTTGCTAGTGTAGACAGTCCTAGTGACTTCTCACTTATGGCAACAGCAACCGGACCAAAGTAAGCATGGGGGCCATGATTTCTGCATCCTGTTGAAGAGTGTCAGAGTCCCTGCTCTAGTGTGTTGTGAAGTCCTTCTGTATTCTCCGAGACATTTTGATTGCAGTAATCACAGTGCCAATGATTTCCACAGTGAATGGCCTCTCTTCAAGAATGCAGAATCTGGTTTAACAAATTTCAGTCTAGCCCTTGGGTTATCTATGGTTAGATAACACCAAAGATATGATACAAACAAGCAAAAGCAAGAAAGTTCAAAGACAGGGCTCTTGTTGCTCAATCATTGAATTGCCTTGATGTGTGCATGTGTTGCCTGTGTCCAATCAGTGCATTGCACAGGGAACATTTTGTCCTCAGTATATTTTGCAGCAACCAACTGCTCACGATTTGGCTTTTACTCATCATTTGTAACTCTTCCAAAATATTTTGTATGTGTAGCTTCCAGTGCAAGATCAGAACTGGCCGAGAATAAGTGCCTTGGTTGTAAATTTAGTGGTTTTTTCAGCACAAACTCTTCTTTAAAATGTCACAGTTAAACAGCTTTTCTGTGATTTGTAGATACTGTTGTGTCGCCATGCCAACTGATTGGCAAAATGGGGGAAGGGCAAACAAAGTCATTTCTGCACAGTGCAATATTTTATGAAGAAGGGGAATTGACTACTATGGGGAAAATAATTCCCTGCCCTAAAAGCTTTCTCTCTGAGTGGGATGGAGGAAGGAAAGACATTTATTACAAAAGAAAATCAGATTGTGATTGTCACGAGCATGAAATAAGTCAGAAGATAGGATACTCCCCCCCCCCGGAAATAGCTACTGGAGCATAGTTTTGGCGGTTGTGATTATTGTTATTAACTGTGCTTTTACATCTTAGTGTGTCAATAGCAATGCATAGAATTATTGAGCAAGTAACCCTCCCACTTTATGGTCTGGTGGAAACCAGTGTTTATTCTCTCTCTCTCTCTCTCTTTCTCTCTCTCTTTTTTAAATTTAAGGAAAAAACCTCTGGTGTGGGAGAGTTGGAGAGGGGTAATACAAAGATCTTGATGCCACATTTTTTTTTTTTGTCTTACAAAACTGCTTAAGGCCATAACCATGACCCTCAACTGGTAGCACTGCGTGGTATATCTGTAAAGCAGATGATATATTATCCATAAGCTAGTTGCTGCTCTAGTCAGTAGATATGACTGTGATGCACGTTGTGATTGCATGCACTATATTTGGGGACCATATAGTATTATATCTACGAATGACTTATGTATGGCTGTCTTCTACAGCATGGAGGAGAGCTGCAACCAATTCAGAGACTTTAAGGCCAGAAGGAACCATTATCATTATCTAGTCTGATCTTCTGCACAATGCAGGCCACAGAACCTCATCCACTCCTCTAAGAACCCCTAAGCCTATGACTGTGTTACTGATGTCCTCAAATCATGGTTTAAGGATTTCAAGGTACAGAGACTTCACTGCAAGTGACTCACAACCTGTGTTACAAAGAAAAGTGAACCCCTCCTCCGCAGGACCTCTGTCAATCTGCCATGGGAGAAAATTCCTTCTTCACGCTAAATATGGCAATCAGCTAAACACTGTGTATTCAGCAAGATTCGCCAGCCCAACACTTGGGAAAGAATTTTTTTTTGGTAACTCAGAATTTAACCAATCTAATGTCCCGTTATAAGCCATTCGACACATTTGCTGCTAGTAGCCAAAGATCAGTTAGTTGCCAAACTAGGTTGCCTCATCATATCATCCTCTCCTTAAACTTACTAAGCTCACTTTTGAAACCAGCTAGGTTTTTTGCCCCTGGAAGGTGCTTCCAGAACTTCACTCCTCTGGTGGTTAGAAACCTGCATCTGACTTTAGGTCTAAACTTCCTGATGGCCAGTCTATATCAATTTTTTCTCATGTCCCCATTGACACTAAAATACTCTCTCCTAAGCATTTATCCTGACAATGTATTTATAGAGAGCAATCCTATCCACTCTCAGCCTTCTTTTTGTTAGGCCAAACAAACCAAGCTCTTTGCTTCTCCTCTCACAAAACAGGTTTTCCATTCCTTAGATCTTTCTAATAGCCCTTTTCTGTACCTGTTTCCATTTGAGTTCATCTTTCTTAACCGGGGAGACCAGAACTGTACAGTTCTTGTGATCAGGTCTCATCAGCATCATGTACAATGGTACTACCACCACCCTATATCTACTGGAAATACCTTACCTGATGTAACCTAGGACTGCATTTGCTTTTTTCATGGCTATATCACATTGGCAACTCATAATTATCCTATGACTCTCTAATATGTCCACATCCTTCTCCTCCTCTGTCATTTCCAACTGATGTATCCCCAGTTTATAGCCATTTTTGTTATTAGTCTCTAAATGCATGACCTTGCAGTTTCCACTATTAAATATCATCACATTTCTGCTATTCCAGTTCACAAGGTCATCCAGATTTTCTTATCTGATCTTCAACAGGAACTAAAACCATGAGAAGTGATGAAGATGAATCACTGAAGTGAAGGCACTTTAGCTAGGTATGGTCACCCTGGACTGGTTTGAACAGGCTAGTTCAAGATGGGTTTTCAAAAGACTAAAGAAAGGACTTCTGGCTTAAAAAGATGAGTGGGAACTGACAGGGCCTTCTTTCTCACCCAGCAAAGGGACAGGATCTTCTATTCAAGAGGGAACCTGAACCTTGAGGAGGAATTGGAATCAGTTGACCTACTTGGGCTCCATAAAACTGATGAGTGACTTCTGGCAAGCTTTTAGCATTCATCTAGAAAATTTTATTCCTTTGTATAGGTTTTCTCTGTAATGCTTTTCCCTTACATATAAAGATGCTTGCTTAGAAAGAGCTGTATGGTAACTTGTAACTGCTGCTTTTATACTTGCCATAGCTTTTGGTGAGATAGCAATGCACAGGCACTTGCCTTTAGGCAGATAGGGTATCTGGGAATATCACCGCATGAGGCAAGGGTTTTGTGCATCCTTAAAACAAATAAATGGGAAGAGGACAGTTAACAGACAAACACTTATGGTTAGCAGATGTAGCAATGTCAACACACCACCACACCCTAGCCATTGTTTGCAACATTATAGTTAGTGACACTAAGGCAAAGATTTTAGTCAGTGATAATGAAATAACAGGAAAATATAGAGAGGAAGAAAGCCATTAAGAAGTTATTGAGCAATGGAGCCAGGGAAATGATAAGCAGAATGTTTGGAAAGGCTAAGCACTATTAACTGGCTTCTTCTGTACAAATTGGGCACTGGGGAAATCGTTATCTAGTTCTTCTTCCATTCAAGACATTACTCTACTGAAGTATAATAAAGGGTGATATTTGGTCCCCATGACAATTGTGAATAAGGAGAGCATAGGGGAATGCATGGGAGGGAGTCCTGATTTTAGAATTCTGTTCTGGGCTTATAACGCCAGGCTGTCTTCTAGTCTGAAGGAAAATCTCTTCAAATAATCTGTTGGTAAAGAAAAACACGGATGAGGCAAGAAGAAAAGATCCATCTCTTTTGAGCTGCAAGCACACCATACTCTCATACCTGACATGTTTTATTCAATGTTTATTGCAGCTACTGTGGGGTCATAGGCTGAAAAATACTACTTTCATTAAAAATCTTTTAGCCAGGTAAATCAAGTGAGATGCAACATCTCATTTAGAATGCTGATTCAGGGCAACAATTCAGCATCAGCATTTAGATTACAATATAATCTGCTATCATTTATTCTAGTTTTATGTTTTGAATTTCTAACAAAGAAATGCACACAAATATTGTAGGTCATAGCAGGTAACACAAAATACATTCAAACTGGCATTACGTGAAAGAACTGAATGCACAGATGGGTTTTGGGACATTAAGCTCATGCTAAATTGTATGTTATTTTGGTAAGAGGAATTTACAGTTCATAAAATATACACACACAAACGCAGAACATTAAGGTTGTGTAAATATGGAGTGTGTTGGATATAGTTTGGCAAATTCCCCCATTGTTTAGAGATTACATCAGCATTAGTCAATCATTCTGAGTCTGGCATATGTAGCTGTGCCTTAAATGATTTTTAATCAGCATTCTTATTACTTCTAATATAAAAATTTTAATAATAACTTTTAGCATGAAAACTAAAAGGTAGGCTTTTGTTTGTTCAATCAACTGAATATTTGAATTTCATTTCCTCTGTTCAGTCTTAGATTTTTGGCAAACTCTAAAACACAAAATAATTGCAATCAAAACTGGGCAGTTTAACACCACAAATAAAACTGTGCCTGTTAATAAATTTTAGAGAAGCACTATATCTCATTCATAAGATTAAATGAAATTGGGGAGAATTGTTAGAGCTCCCATTCTTGTTTGTTCTTTGGCCAAGTGTGTGTCTATTAAATTAAAGTACTATTAACTTGTTCAAAATCAGAGAGTACTTTTTTGGCCTAGCTTACAGAACAGTGTGCCATAAATCACAAAATTTTCTTCCCTTTGTAGAATCAGAGATATACAACTGGAAGAGACCTTGAGAGGTCATTAAACCCAGCCCCCTACGCTGAGGCAGTATCAAGTAAACCTAGATCTCCCATGACAGGTATTTTTCCAGTCTGTTCTTAAAAATCCTTTACTGATGAGGACTCAAAAAACAACTTTAGAAACCTATTCCAGGGCTTAACCAGCCTTATAGTGAGCAAGGAGTATAACTGATCACTGTTCTCTTTTTTAAACAGCTATTAACATATTGGAAGATTTATCAGGCACCATCCTTTGTCCCTGTGTTCTTTTCTGAAAATTAATCATGTCTAGGTTTTATAACTTTCTCTCATAAAACCAGTTTTCTATACCTGTTATTCTTCACTGCTGTCCTCTGGACTCTGTCCACATCTTTCTCTATTCACCTAAGTGTGGTATCCAGAATTTTACACAGAACTCCTGCTTAGGCCACACCAATGCCAATGAGAATGGGGCAATTGGGCCTTACATACAACTCTTGTGTTAATACACCCCTAGTTGTTTCAAGCAACATTTATGGGCTATGCAACAGAAAAACTTATTGCAAAGCAAGACCTGGGGAAATAAGGGACTGATACTTACTCAACTGTATCATTGGACATTTCCAGCAACTAAAAAATTGTACTGGAGAAAGTTAATTACCATTTGGCAAAATCTAAAGCCAATTCACCATTTCTTAAATGCAGTTAGGACTGGGACACTTTCAATTAGGTTATATTCATATTGGCAAGCTTTATCATTTTTAGTCAATGTCCTATCATTTGCTTATATTGTTGGTGTGTAATGTATTCATCATTTATCTGTGACATATCACTTACAAGAGAAGATAGGGGATATTATTTTTCTATCTCAAATTCACAGGATATGGCTATGTCTCAGCCTGGGATCAGTCTCTCCTTTAATGTACTAGAATCCAAGGATCCATACAGTTCCACACAGGCAGACCCATAACCCACTCATCTCCAAAACTAGGTCTTCAGGTGCTAGCAATCCTTTTATCTCTTCCTAGCTCCCTGCACCAAATGCAGAAAAAACAAATTCCTGCAGAAGACTTATTCTTAATCCTTCAGGGTGCAGTTTTCCCACTAAGTAATTACAGTGACCAGAGGCAGCATTTCAAAATACAGTAACTTATTAGTCATCTGGAATACAGAAGCCAAGTCTTTGTGTTAGAATGAGAGAGAGGCGGTTTGGGTTGGAAACAGTTACTATTGGCAGAACACAGGACTTCTCTGTGTCCTAGTTTGCCTGAGCCCATCCTTGCCCTTGCTTTTCCCTTTTCTTCTTAACTGTAGGAAAATCATGTATCTGTTTGTAGTTGTTCCTTGTTCTCAACACAGACACCTGACGTCTTTTTTCTTTGTTTTCCAGACACAGGAATGCTGTATTCACATGTTCAGCTGCCTCTGCAGCTAGCTGTTAATATTTTGCCATTGGATTCCAATTTTTCTATTAGGTCTTCCATTCAAAGGTGCCAGCTCCAGAGCAAACAACCCTAGTGGCTGTGCATCTCAAATTCTTAGCCTGATGTCGCATTGGCTAGGGAAGAAATCAATTATTTCCCATAAAATGGGCAGGAATGCCAAGGTGATAGGTACAGTCAAACATATTTTATAAAAATGTTACAGAAAATTCCCACATTCATCACTATGCTTTTTACTTATTATTGTGCTAATAGAGACTTTACCAAAACTTGGGTGTAAAATGCTGTAGCCTTTTATTTAAGTTACAAAATGTCATGGACAATATGGATCAGGGTATTGCAGCACCCCTGTAATACCAATTATAAGAGTTTATTCATTTTCTCTGAAGCTTCTGAGACTAATAAGTATTGGACAAGAGAAAATGTCATTTGGTATTTGTACAATCTCAAATGATTTTCACATAAGTAAGATAAAAAATGAGGATTCAATTCTGAAGTATATTAAAAAGCACAACAACTTTTCATTATGGAAGGAAAGCTGCTGGTTGAAAACTAATTTCTTAAATACTTTACATTAAAAAAATGAACTACTATAATATCCATTAATTGTAAAAGCTAAAAAACAGAGTCATATACTTATTAAAGAGTACAGTTTCGGCAGTTTTCTGGTTTGCCAGAAATTCAAATAGATCAGTGAAATAATTAAGTGGATAAGTAAGACAATGAGTCCAAAATGACACAGCTAATTTTAGTAGGCTGCAGTCAACACCATCTGGACTGTTGGCTTCACTAACTTTATAGAGATCCAGTTCTTTCAGAATACTTTGATACCAAATATGTAAGCTAGTTTTTCAAATCATAAATAAAAGGATGGCTTGTTTGAACATCATCAGTTACAATTTCTTCTAAGGTTCCCTCTTGAACTAGTTCAAATACTACAACTAGCATACAGAACTCAAAAGTTCTTTTGTGCTAGAGGTGGGTAAACAGTTTCAGTAAATAACGTTCTCCCTGAATATTGGCACTGATGTAAAAAGTTTGCATCCCTTTTGTGTTCAGTTTCTAACAAACATTTGAATAATCATGTTTTAATTCACACAGATGGTCACAGAATCAAGTCTGAAACACATATTCAAGTATATTTTCATATAAAGTACATATTCATGTGAACTGGCTGTTCTCTTAACCATATGTTATGCTCAGCCTTTCAGAGAACAGTAAAACAAACAATAAGTGTGTGTCTTATGTGGCCAATCATAATTAATTAGACTTCTGAATATCTTAATACTGAGCATCAGATACAACATACTTTGAAGTTCTTGTGTAGAGTAAAACAAACAAGGAGTTCTGTGGCACTTTGAATGACTAACAAATTTATGAGCTTTTGTGGGAGAAAATCCCACTTTGTCAGATGTTTTGAAGATGGAAGTGGGATTTTCTCTCACAGAAGCTCATGCAATAAATACATTTGTTACTCTTTCAAAGTGCCACGGGATTCCTTGTTTGTTTTGCTCAACTGGACTAGCAGAACTATGTCTTTAGAACTTGTATACAGTAAGAAAAATGTTCTTAGTAAGTTCAAATAATGAGTAAATTTTAAAAAACCCTACAGAAATAGACATTCTGTGACCAGAAGGAGGCCAAAATAATCAAACATTTTTTTTCTTTTGACTAATAGGCTCTGCTCTAGTTTTAAATATGTTTTAGAATAGGAGAGATAACAACACAAGTTTGAAAATACAGAAGCTCATGATTTTATTTTGCCAGTCTTTCCATTGACTTCATAGGGCTTTAGGTCAGACTCTAATAGAGTAAATGATCAATACCTAACACAATCTCTTGCAGCTGTGATCTTAGAACTTGATAAGAAAATTAATTCATTTCTGTTGTGGTTGTTTATTCTGTTCAGGACTCTAAGTAAGTAGAGCCAATCTGCTTCATTAAACCCATGGGACTATTGTCATCTTTCACAAAATTTAATATTGAGGCTTGTTTATTACACAGTAATACTAATATATATATATTGGTTTTACTATTTGTCATTAATGTGGTTATTTTGGTTTATGCTTATAAAACTTTTATACTTCGCATCATTAACATTATATGTGCACATATACTCATCTATAAAACTTCCCCCACAAAAAACAATGCTATTTTAATTATTTCATTTTTTTAAATTAAATGTATGATGTTAAAATTCTTAACTATTGTGCAAATTTTAGTTGAGAACTGTATACATTTCCAGTCACTCATACTGAATACATAAATGCACATCTCAAATTAACCAGAGATTACCATAAAGATTCTAAAAACAACACCAAATCTTATTGTTACTTTTCTTTATTATTAAGTGGATATCTGGGGAGGAAAGAGAGATGATTAAATAAATACCACACATATTTACTGCTTACTGCAGCAGATAGTATACTTCAAGGACCAAATTCTATCATCAGTTATATCCATGTGAATGATTTTACTTCTGTAAAATGAATCCACATTTATTCCAGTGCCCAGTATTTTCCTCTAATTATTTTACATTTTAGTGTATTTGCATTTGTTGGGGGTTCAGCTCCTTTTGCTTTAGTGGGATAGCTCTATTAATTTAATTTAATTCATTTTAACAATAAATTGTATCAAGTCATCAATACTTCATATAAGGATGAGTTTATTCTATTGTGTTTTGTCACTGTAATTCCTACATCTCTGCTGGTCTATGATGAAGTAAAGACTGGACTAATTCATAGTTTACAAAGGCAGATCATCTAGTCTGACTTGCTGTATAACACAAGCCGTAGAACTTCCCTGAAATAAATTTTATGTGAATGCATAGACTCATTCTTTGAAGGCAGGCGGGCCCATCAAGATCATCTTCTGAGTTCCCACACATTGCAGACTGGAGAAACTAACCCACCTTCAAGAAGCTCCAAACCTTTGACTGAGTTACTGAAATCCTCAAATTATGATTTAAAGACAGAGAATCCCCCATTTACTCTATTTCAAAATAGCAGTGACCCATGCCCCATGATGCAGAAGAAGGAATAAAACCCTTTGAGTCTCTGCCAAAATTCTTTCTTGGCCCCAGATGTGATAACTACAGAACATTTTAGGCCAGCCTTGACTGAAAAGTTTCCAGTGATGGAGAATCCACCACAACCGTTGTTAAATTGTACCACTGGTTAACTATTCACTGTTTAAAAGGTATGCTTTATTGCTCATTTGAATGTGTGTAGCTTCTACTTCTAGCTGTTGAAATTGAATCTTGTTATAGCTTTGATTGATAGACTGAAGAACACTTTATTATCTTTTTGTGGTTCCCTATGTAGGTACTTAAGTTTCTCTTTGTTAAGATAGCTAAACAGATTTTGCTTCTGGGATCTATCACTGTAAGGCATTTTTTCTAATCTTAAATCATTCTCATAGCTCTTCTCTGAATCGTCTCCAATTTACTACTATACTTCTTGAATTAATTACACCAGAATTAAGTACAGTATCCCACTAGTGGTGCCACCACTGCCAGGAACAATATAACCTCACCACTCCTACTTGAAATTCCCATTTATACATCCAATTATCACGTTTGCCTTTTTGACCACATAATGACACTGGGAATTCATATTCATCTGAATATCTACAAAAACCCTCTGGGCCTTTTCAGTCACCGCTTCCCAGGATAAAATCCTTCATCCTGTAGGTATAGTCTGCATTCTTTGTTCCTAGGTGTATAACTTTGCATTAGGGTACAGCAGTGGTTCTCAGGCACTATGTAGGGACACACTACTATGTCACCGCACAGTGGTAAGTGTGTCATGGAGAGCTGGAGAGATGGCTGGATTTGGCCTGGGGGACTGAGCTGGTGTATCCTGTAGGTTTGTGATGTGCCAGCAAGTGTGTTGCAACCTGCAAAAGTTTGAGAACCACTGGTCTATAGTAAAACATGTTTTTTGCACTTAGCTCTGTAATGACCTGTCCTCCTCCTTATCTACTATTCCCCCAATCTTTTTGTCATCTGCAAACTTTATCAATGCTAATTTTTTTCTCTAATTCATGGATATAAACATTAAACAGCATTGCTCAAGGAGCTAAACTTTCTGATACTCCACTAGAAACACAGTATCTTAATGATAATTTCTGGTTTATATTTAGATTTTGAGACCTGTTAGGTGACCAGTTTGTAATTGATTTAATGTGTGCCATGTCAATTTTGTAATATTCTAGTTTCTTACTCAAAATGTTGTGCAGTGCTAAACCAAATGTTTTATATTCTAAGTATGTTACATTCAGCAATCAAATTTGTAATCTCATTTAAGAAGCTATCAAGTTAATTTAATAGGATCTATTTTCCATAAATCCTTATGAGTAGCATCAACTATATTACCCTGCTTTAATTCTTTACTAATTGAGTCTGGTATCATCTGTTCCATTAATTCACCCAGGATCAGTGTTGGGCTAACAGGGATATAATTACTTCTGTCATTATTTAAAAAGGGTAAATGGGATAACCCAAGGTCAGCTCCCCACCCTTCCCTAGTCTTCTGGAATTTCCTCAGTGCTCCAAGTTACATTGAAAAGCAAAATTAAGGTTCCAGAGAGTTCCTTGGCCAGCTCTTGTAAAATTCTTAGGTGCATGTTATCCAGACCTGCTGAGTAAAAATGTCCAACTTTAGAAACAACTATTTAGTAGCTGGCAAAATTGAAAGTGTTTTATCATCATTGATGACTACAGCATCTGAGTTCCTCAAACACCAAACAAATATTTATTGAGCCCATCTGTCCCTTCTACATGATTGACAATTGTATCATATCCATCTAGTAATAACCAAATACTAGTGTTAGAAATGTTTTGTTCTGCATATGCTAAACAAAACGATTGTTGCTACTCTTAACTTTGCTGGCCATAGAATGATCCTTCTGTCTTTATGCTTCTCAAATCAATTTTCAAAATTCCTAGCTTATGTTAATTACTGTAATCAATCTTTTATTGTTTTGTATGTTTTTCTTTCATTTTTCTACAGCTGCCATCACTGCCTCTCTAAGAAAGATGGTTTTTAACTAGTGAAGCCTTTTCTCTTGTGGATTTAGTGAGATATATGCAGTTCCACTTTTCTGCTATTAGTAGCATTTGTAGGTGTATTAGTTCATGTGCTTATAGATAAATAGGTATAGACAGTGACTATAGTGAGTATGAGAGAAACATGGTGGGTGAGCAAAAAAATCAAGGAGTCTTGTGGCACATAAATTATTTATTGTATGAGCTTTCGTGGGAGAAAATCCCACTCTGTCAGATGCTTTAAAGAGGGGGAACTTACAGAATGGGATGAAAATAAATGCAGGGGAGTGTAAGACGTGCAATCAGATCATACTGTATCTTTCATTAGACCAATTTCTATTGGTGAAAGGCTATTTCAGGGACATTTACTTTCTAATGAGATGAAAAGTCTGAAGGATTGCAGCAATCCTCCTTCCATTTTGTTTGCAGTATCTCTAGGACTGGGCTTTGTACCATATCTGACTTTGATCGGCATGCCGGTTGCTGAAAAGGGTATGTTTTAAGTCTTGTGTGCATCACAATAGTGAAGTTTTTAATTCAGCAAAGGGAAGGTGGACTAAGAGACCATGAAAGCAAATAACAGTAGGTTATACGCCTGCGATTTACTTTTTCTGTCATTATTACCTCTTTGAAGAATTTCTTTTCTCAATGAGGACTTGACTATACAATATACAGGTCAGATTCAGTAACATTGTGAAAAGATTAGGGTGTCTACCTCAGCTGTGAAACTTATATACACTATATATTGGTCCACAACAATGTGTTTGGCAGTGCTCATATATAACATACAGGGTTGTTATTTATTTATTTTTTCAAATAAAGAAATACAACCAAACACTCATGTATGCACTTTCCTCGTCATTAGAATAAACAGGACTTGTTTGGCTGTAACATCCTTTCTGACTACAGGAACACAGGGAATGGGCTAAAATATTTCACTCGTGCTGCAACAGGCTCCCTCCCCAATCGCATCTTATGCAGTTTGGATATTGCCTCCACTGTGAATGGGCTATGAGAGGTAATGCTTTCTCTATCCTATTTGGCTGACAGGGCTAGCAAACTTTCCAAATGATGGCTTCTACTGCCTGAATGTATTGCTCACTGAAATGACTAAATTTAACCTGCAGGTTTGCATCCAATAACTCCAAAATTCAGGACAACTGCAACTTAATTATCTGTGTATCAAAACAACCAAAAAAAAATCTGTGGTTCTGTAAAGGATAGCTTAAGCCAGGGTTAGTGAAGCCCAGCTGCCTGGTAAGAAACATTCAATGAAGCTCTTTAAAAACAGCAAACCAAACATAAAGCTGTCCTACAAACTAGGAGTTCAACAGGGTCCCCCCCTTCAGGCAAATTACCACATTATTTAAACATAAAAGAATAACCTAGAAAGCTATAGTTTCAGTCCCTTAAAAATCTAGAGTGTCTTTCTTCTTAACGCTCCAGAAGCTCTACCCTATTGGGCTGGCTAACCAGAATATACCAAAGCACATCTCATTTATAGAATGCTTTAGGGAGTTACCTAATTTCTCACACCTGGCTCCAGCCATGCTTCCCACACCAACAGATTACCTGGCAATTGTTACACACAGTGAGAGAGTTAACTCATCTGTTTGTGGAAGGGGAGTGTCTGTCACATCCTACAAAATGAAACTAACTTGCTAAATAATACAGATTTAATAAAGTGGTCCCTCCTTATGTGCATTTCTTTTCTGGCTAAAGAACTACACAGTTTATGTGGGAAAATGCCCATAGAGAAAGAAGAAAGATGCTTCTCATCTCCCACCAAACTTGGACCATGAAAAGTATGTGACTGAAACCCAGAAAAGGGAAAGAGAAAAACAGTTCTTGGACTCAAGACTTCAAAGAGACACAGCCAAAATTGAACTAATTTGTAAATTAGATTGTGTGAAAGCAGGACTTAATAGTGACTATGGATTCTTTCAACATTATAACAGGTAATTTGACTTTACCCTCCCTCTGTGTGCTGTTTCCCAGAGTATGAATCCATACAAATACTCTGATTTGCTGTTGCAGTATGACCTGATCCCATGTCTTACACTCCCCTGCATTTATTTTCATCCCATTCTGTAAGTTCCCCGTCTTTAAAGCATCTGCTGAAGTGGGATTTTCTCCCACGAAAGCTCATGAGATAAATAAATCTATTAGTCTTTAAGTAGTACCACAAGACTCTTTGCATTTTTTGCAGTTCTTGGACTCTTATTTTTCTTTATAAATGTGTTCAGTTCTCTTATTCATTTATAGCTGCTTCCAAAATTCCATTCTCCGTACCTTCCAGACTTTCACTAGTTCTTGGAGCACATCTTGAGCCTGACATAGCACTTCATAATTGTAAGGCCTCATATCCTTATGAAACAGGATAGTTTTCCAAATGGGGAAACTGAGGCTCAAGACATTATGATCTATATCTTCAAAAGTGTGCATTTACTTTGATGATTGACTTAATGTATGGTTAGATCTCAAGATCTCCTTACTCCCCACCTCAAGTATAATCACTAGAACAGGATCTGATTGGTTAGTCACTCAATTTCTCTGTGCCTTAGGTTTCCCATTTAGAAAATGGAAATATACTTATTGATGTAGCTACCTACAAGGGTGTAATTTGCCTATCTAAGATGAGTTGTAAAGAATAATTACTAAGACTAATCATTTATAGAGGTTAGAATAAAATTCTTCAATTTTTGTATTCCAGTCTTGTGCATAGCCCACTGGACCATGCTGCACAAATACTGACAAGTACTACCACATTTTTAGCTGGATTCTCATAGATGAAAAAGTGATGCTAAAGTATGTAGGTTTCAAGCATTGGGTTTAAGGCGGCAAACATCTTAAGAACTGTCAAATAGCTTCAAATATAGTGTCACATAGATACCATTCTAACATATTGCCATTTAAAATTCTAAAAGCCGAACATCTTTCCCAGCTGTACCACCAGTGCAACCCTTTCACAGTTCATCAACCCAGCTACGATTCATCCTTTGCCAATGTTTAATGAAGGTGTTTAGCTTTGTTTTCAGTTCCATGGCAATCCCATGGATCACAGTTATAAAAGCTAACTTGAACAATCTAGAACTGATGTCCTAGTATAAGCAGAAGGCATATTCTTTCCACTTGTGTTTTGTTACTGCTTACTCATTTTCCCTCTTCTATTCATTTTGACAGCACATTTCAATTATTCCAGTGTCTCACCTGTGAGAGCTATTTGTCATACCATCTATAGCTGTCAAAATAACCATCATTCCTAAGTTACAGGCACATTTGAATTACCATACAGAAGGGCAGCCAGGGAGGGATTTTGCTGCACAGGGATTTTGCTGCATTATTAAGGAACTATTGATATATTATGGAAATCTTTTAAACTTCTTAATAGGAAACCTTCTTCTAGGAATATTGCATGATATATGTTCTTCCTTGTGTTTTTCTTCCTGTTAAGGACACTGGCTTGAAAAGAAACTCTGGCTTATAAATGTTCAACTACCTAAATACTCCACTTGAAATATTTAGAATTGTGTTTGTGGCTTCATAATTATTGTAACCCCCAGTAATTACTAAAAGAACACAGTGTTGCCTAGCAATGACCTTGACCTCAACAATATCATGATTGCAGGATTTAACATTTTGGAATCAATATTACTGCAGAACAGGGTGGGATTGTACATGTAGGTGATGACTCAGTATCATCCATGCAAGAAATAGTCAAGGGAGAGCAATCCCATGAAGCAGACCAAATCATGGCATTTTTACCAGGTTATTCAGTTAGGTATTCTGATTTATCCCCCAGAACAGAACAAACAAGATGTTTGACCCTTAGAACCCACAGACATTGCAGGATTAGCTGGAAGACATGCCCTTCTGGGTGGAAGAAAGGCAACATGCTTTTGTGTGGGCTATGAAGAAGATGAGCAAGTCTCCTCTCACATCTGAGGGGAAAAAATGGTTCCACGGACTGAAGGGAAAGGGAGGACTGTGGATTTCATCACCTCACTGTACTTAGATGATATGTTGATTTGCAATTATTTTTGTCTGCTGGATCTGTGAATACTGTACAATGTTATAGTCAAATTATATGTGATCAGATAGAAGTATATGCAGTAGGTTAGTGTAACTTGTACTCTTTATAAATTTTATGCTTTCGATATTTTCTTCCATGTGGCATTGGGTTTTTTAATGGATATTTTGGTCATGTCTGTGCATCAGATTCTGGCAGGATTGAAACATATTAGGCTTGAGTAAAACTTTATCTTCAGACATTTTTTACTGTCATTGTAGCAAACCATTTTAACTGGGCATAGTAAATCTGCTTGATATGGGGAGAGCTAATAAATTCTGCATATTTGACATCTTCATCAGTAAGAAGCAGCATGCTTGAATGGTCAGTTCCAGCCTGCCTCTCTGTCTCTTCTCTCATTCCAGCCAACATACCCTCTCACACTCTACATGTCTTTGTGTCCTCCATATGATTAAATCATTTGTGAATATAATCATTATTAATACTTTCTGAACTCTCCCACAATCTTGCTTTAACCCCATTTTGCCACTCATGAATTTTTTTTTTGCAGTTAGTGATCATAGTATTTAATACAGCCATTGCGAACAATAGACCATACCTGTACATTTTCCAGAGCAGCATAGGCCAAAAAAACCCCAAGCCACATGAACAAAGATTTTGCAGATTATTTGTTAACCAGCACATTATTGCTCAGTCCTTCTTATAAGCTGTAGCTGTCTGTGTGTGTGCGTGTGCATGCGCACGCGCATGCATGTGCATGAGATGAGGGATTGTGTTTTTCCAGAGTGTGAAAACAGACCATGAAGGCCAATTTCTGTATGAATTACATCCATTGAAATCTGATGTCAGTGGAGGCACTCCATTTGAAAATGTGACACTCTATACATGGTAAACCCATAACAATAAAAGTTGTATAATAGTAGGATAACCATAAACATAATACATCTGGAATATATTTCTTTCTTGCCAAAGTTTAGTGATAAAAAATGTTACAGAAAATAATTCTCAAACTGTAAAGCATTGGCTATATCCTAAAATAGTCTAAATCAGCACAACTACACTGAAATCCCTAATCCTAATCTGATTAACTACAGCTGAGGATTTGGCTTTATATATTTTAATCACACAAGTCTATACATTATACAAGTTCCCAGCCTGTGGTCTAGGGGCCCAAAGTGGCCCACGACTCTCCTTTGCTGACTGCAGAAGGGAGTTGCTGCCTAAGGACCCAGGTGCATGTTTTTGCAAGGCTAAAAGACCAGTGTAGGCTCCTTGCAGCAGCACAAGGGATGGGAGATCAGCACTTCCCTCCCCTTGGCTGTAGCAGGAAGCATGTCAAAACACTTCACCTAGGTCCACAGGTGCTGGGGTCTCTGCTGGAGTCAGAGAAGGAGGAGATCAGAACTTGTCTCCACCTGCTGCAGCAGAGAACCAGAAGAAAAAGATCACTGATATTACATCCCACTTGCTACAGAAGGGATCCATCGCCTAGGGACTCATGTAGCACACACAGGGCTAGAGGAAGCATGCAGTTGGGAAGATAGGAGATCAGCAAGGAGGCTGTTCCTCACTGAACTCCTTCCATCTAACTGCAGTGTGGTAGACCTACTTATGGAGACTGGTGGCCCTTCAGAGTTGAAAAATGATATATGTGGCCTTTGAGCCACTGAATTATACCAGTAGTATATTATGTAGTATTTAGAGCATCATGATGTATCTACCCATTGTTCCAAGCACTGAAGCTAGCCAGTAGAGGAAGAATAGTCTTATGGATAAGGCTCTGGTTTAGGATTCAGATCCGGCTTCAGTTCAATTCCTATATGATCTTGGGTAAGACGGTCCCTGTATGTCTCACGGGGTAGCCATGTTAGTCTAGTCCAGCAAAACAAACAAGGAATCCGGTGGCACTTTTAAAGACTAACAAATGTATTCATTGCATGAACTTTTGTGGAGGAAAATTCCACTCCATCAAAAAAAGAAAAAAAAAAGAAAAAAGGCAATCAAATTCATTCTCCCGCCCCTTGTCTTTTCAGCATATAAACTCATCTGGAAATGGCCTATTTCTCATTAGCAGTTCATATACAACCTAAAAAATGGGGACTCCACTGTTAGTTGTTCATTAATTTAGTACAAATAATACAAAATGGGTGAACATATATAACAACACCTTCATACAATGGATTACAGCAGTAGTAAAATTTTCCAGACTGTACTTCTTGTATGATTTATATGGAAGTGCCTATCATTTCCTGAGCCCTCTATGCAGATTTTGTTTTATTTCCTCCAATAGCTTTAGTCTGGTCCTTCCATCAAAATGTGTGTCTTTTTCTCTTTTATTGCTTCCTAAGTCAGGTCTGTTCTTTTATGTGGTCTTACTTTCAAGAGCTTTCCTGATCTCTGCTAGACACTTACATCATGTGCAATAGGACATAATCCAGAAATGAAAAGAATTATATTTTCCCCATACAGAATCTCATGTTGCTTCTGTATTAACATTAGGTACAGATCCTGTAGTCAGGTGGTACATGAACACACATTCCTTGTGTTCAAGTAAGACCTTGTAGCTGTAAATTTGACTTTGGAGAAGCATAAGTTCTGTCCAGGCACATCTAACTGTAGGTGCTAGATATTAGTAATCTGTTTGTTATGAACTTTATATAAAGGGACTATAAAGTTACCATATGACTTTTTTGCTTTATTGTATTATGCTTTTTTGGTAATAGAAAGCATTTTTCTGTAGGCAGGCTCCTTGATTGTAATAATTAGCCATTCTGTCAGTTATTCAGCTATACTTGCACATATTGCTCATTCCAGTTGTTGGAAACCCAAGAATGCAGATACTTAGTGTATTGTGGAAATATTTCAAGAGACTGGGTCCAGAAAGAAAGCCATAGTTTTTCATTATATTTGAAGTTTAATAACTCACATTTTGAAAACAAATACATTTAAAACAGGCAAGATCAGAAAGCCATGCATTCTGAAATCTGAGGCTGTTTCCTAAATGAATCTGAGTGATATACCCAGTTTTCTCTTCATATGTGTGTTGGCCCTGCAGAAAGTGAATTTTTTGTAGAGTTCGCATGCATGATCAATGGTGATATTTCATATTAACCATTAAAAACAATTTTCATCTGTGTAATGGGTCAATATAGAACCTAGACAATATAGCCCTACTTCTAGCAGATTGCACTAGGGAAATAAAAATATTTGTTTAACATCAAGACTTCATAGAAAAGCTGCTTCTGGCTGAAAAATTTTGTGCAGTGTTGGAAGCTCTACCTTAGAAATTAAGACAAAAGATGAGTAACCTTGTTATCACAATCAGTTACATGCTACACCTCGAAACCAATATTAAAATTAAAGAGAGTTTAGAATGAAGGCAAAGCTTATAATTAAAGGAGACTTGGCTGGGCTGGATGAACAAATACATTATCAGTCCAAATTGCTATAACCTTATCATGTAAGACATTACCTCATAGTGCTATTGATACCAAAACTGGAAAGAATTCCTATTATTTGGTATATATCTGGGAACAGGAAGTCCCAGTTAAACATATATCTTGCCAAATCCAGCTCCCCCAAGGTAAGAAAGACTACACACAATGCCAGTTGGAAATACCAGCAAATTTAAAAAATCCTTCCAAAGTATGCAGGACATTCTTCACTTTAAATGGAATTCTGACATGATAGGAAAGTTTGAATGTTTCAAATTATATTTGTTTTTAGAGCTGGCTTTTTTTTTTTTAAGTTATGTCACCTTTCTTCATTACTAAATGTAGTAGGGAAACAAATTTCAAACTATATGCTGTTTACAAACTGCTTGCTATTGCTATTTGCTATTCATAGCGTGCAGCTGGTAACCTAGGTCAAATTGTATTGGTTCTACTCTACAACAGGTGACAAACTTTGCCAAGGGAGAATAACAAATAGTAAATAATAAATGCTCTTATTTACATAGAAGCACCCTTGAGGGCAAATGGATACAGCTAATCACCAAAAATCCATTCTTGTCAATATTCACAAATAAATATTGAATAATGAAGGACAGGAGCAGTCAAATCAAATAATCCTTCAGAATCTGAATGAATGTTCACCAAGACTGTTTTGTAGGATGAAATAAATCAGGCCCAGGCTTTTCTTCAGGACTGTAAAGCCACAGGAACAACTAGGAGAGGCGTGCCTGCCTTTGTCTAAGAGTTGAGCCAGTAATGAACTGAGGGTGAGGTGAGAGAGGCCATGCCCCTGGGCGCAATCCTGGGTGGGGGTACCAGGCAGGCCCTCCCTGAACCTTGCTCCATTGGACTGTCACTCACTGCTGAACTGAGTGTGTTGAGTATCCTCTTGGACAGGGGCAAAGGGCTGAGTTGGATATCCTGGAACTGGCTGCTTCAGAGTGGCATAAATATGACCCTCAGGCTTCCTGCTGAAGGGACTGAAGATGAAAAGCACCCTCCATCCCTGAAGGAGTCAGGGAGGGCAAAACTGGAAGCTGCAAACCTCCCCTCCAGCTCTCTAGAGCTGCACATGGGGACTCCAGCCACAGTCCGGGCTTCCAAGTTTCCTGACCTACCCGGCTGTGTGGGGGACGCTCCCCCACAAATGCAATGCAGTAAATAAGGGAGGGTAGGAGCCAGGGGGGGACTACTGGAGCTGTGGCAGGGGATAAGTGTTGGATGAAACTTCCTCAGGTGTGGTTTTCCCCCAAGGCTCCTGCTGAAGGTGCTGAGACTGAAGAAAGCTGTCTCTAGTCCTGAAGAAGCAGAGGCAGAGGGACAGGGCTGGGGCTGTGACCACCTCCCTACCCCTGTCCCTAGCTGCCCTATATATGCCATGCCATGCCATGGGAATGGTCACTGCTGCCCAGTAGGGAAGAGAGAAGGGGAAGGGGAAAATTTTACTGAATCTCAGATATGAGCTGGCATCTTAAAAACAACTAAAAACAAACAAACAAAAGCCAGGCAAGCACTTTTTTGTCAAAAAAAACAACAAGGAGTTGTGTGGCACTTTAGGACTAACAGATTTATGTTTTGCATGAGCTTTTGTGGGAGAAGATCCCACTTCTGCAGATGCTTCGAAGAGTAGGAAGTATTTAGATTACCACCACCTCTGCTGCAAAAATAAGGAACAAAGCTGGTCCTGCAAAGATCACCTGCCTGAGCAATGAACACTCAGTGTGAGCACTGCACACTGGGTAAGAGCAGAGGTGGGGGGCAGTGAAGCCAAGGTATCATTTTCACACACCAAGCCACAACCACTTCCCCAGGGCAGCTGATGGGGTGGCACCATGACACCTCTTACCCTGTGCAGCAGCATGAAGGGTGCATAAACAGTCTGGGAACCCCAGGATGCCGCTGAGTCAAGCAAGAAGGCCTTCCTGTCTCTTACACTAAAGCTACCCATACATGAATTCAAGGAAATGTCTTGCTTCCCCCAAAATAAAGTGAATCTTCCAAAGTCTGGATAAATGGTTTTAGGAGAACTTTATGTTGCACAAAGTTGCCTGATCCAGACCTGATCTACTGGATAATGGTGGAACACCTATTTTAATGTACTTAAGATTGAGATAAGGATCTGTTAGCCTACAATTGGCTTACCTGACTCAGAAAAGCCTCATGTGCCACAGTCTCTCTTTACTTCAGTATGTATTCAAGCTGAAGCAGTTGGTAAAGACAGAGATGTGGCTGGTTTTGCCTATTGGTTGCAGCAGGAGCTAGTCATCATGAATTCGAGCCAAGGGTTAGAACAGGGGTCTCAAACACATGGCCCATGGGCTGCATGCGACTCCTAAAGCTATTTCCTGTGGCCCTCAAAGACACTATTGTTACTGATATTTGCAATATTGTTGTATGAAAAGGTTTCAGTGGTGTAGCCCTCAGGCTAATGTACTAGCCCTCATGCAGCCCCCTAATAGTCCTCATGTGGCCCTTGTGGTAATTTGAGTTTGAGACCCCTGGGTTAGAAGCAGAGTCAGAGGTCAGTGCCAGAGACAGAACCAAAGTCAGCAGTCAGGAATCTGAGCCAAGTAGGAGCAGAAGCCAGAATCAATAGTCAGAGTCAAACTCAGAAATCAGGAATGAGTGCTGAGGAGCAGAACCCAGTTATCTTTAGCACAGCAGGACTTGGATTAAGGAAGCATCAGAGTTACTACACCTACAGACAAAGTCTTTGAACAGACACCAAACTGCTGCTGCTGACAGGCTTGAGAACACTTTGTTGACACAATCTGGTGGTGGAGTCAATCAAGCAGACTGCAGCAGGCCAGCTATACTCAATAGTTTGCCCTGACACTGACTCTGTGGCAGGCCTGACAATGGGATGTCCAATTGGGCTTTAAATTCCACAGAGCAAAACCAAACAGTCCTGTAGTGTCTCACACTCACAGGTGTAGTCTGACATAGGCTCCTAACCAAGCTGGAGTTCCTGGGTTAAGAAAATGGAGAGCCTTCCTTTCCAGTTTCAGCTAGTGTTGACTCCTCTGAGGTGCCCCCCAAACCAGGCACTCCAAGGTGATCCTGACTGAGCCCATGAAGCTGGATGGTAGGTGAAGTGTACTGAATACAGCTTTCCCAGAATAGCTACCAGTACAAAGAGACAATCCTTGAAAGGCCTGGGCTGATGATAACCCTAGTTTCAATTTACCCAGAACTGACCCATGAAGAAAGCAGCCATGCCTTTTCACCTTGTCTTTCGGGCCTTGATTAATTTCTGTCTGTTCATGGCCCTTTTAATCATTGGGGAACAAATTCTTATTTGTCCCATTGGAGGCTAATTCTGGGTGCTCTCTCGAGATAGGTCTTGGAGATCTAAATATGCTATTCCCCTCCCCTGCTCTCCCCCTTAAAGTACCTTCTCCAGCTGAAATTCATCCAGGTGGTGGGGCCGCCAGCAGGAGATATAAAACACCTGGTACATCCATCACACAGGTGGTTTTTCAAAATTATGTACTATGTTTGCAAAAATTGAGTTTATCTGTGCCTTTGAGCCACACAGCCTGAGGTAACGGGTAGACTAGCAACACACTGCTGCAGCATGATCTTCTCAGACATTGTAAAATTCTTGCAAGCATGTAGCATGCTTGTGGGTGATGTACTATATGCTCCATGCTGTTCTTGGCCAGCTTTCTCCCTCACCTAGAGAATCTAGCACATGAAGCACTCCTAGTCTCACATAGGCCTAGTGTAACTAATTCCCAGCCCAAGGACTACATTTCTGCCTTCCTAGCTTCTGGGCAGAATAGGTTTGAGGAAATTGATTAGGTATCTTCATTAACCTCTCAGAGCCAGGCATTACTGAACTCATCATCATTTTGTCTGTCATGTGTAGTGTGCAGCTGGCAGCTTACCAGAAGTATTGGCACTTACCAGTTCATGTTACAAGTCACACACATAAAAAGTGACTCAGGATTTATTAGGCTTTTCCTTTTGGGAATTTAATGCAGTTGAGGTTCCATTTCACATTTCTTGTCCTGATCTAACCAGATCTGCAAGCATTAACAAATCCCACTGCAGCTGAAGAGGAGAGGAGGGTTTATGGGGACTGGATGTAGGGGGTGAGGAGATGTTTATCCTACAATTTCTGTGTTCTGCCACCAGCTTAACTTGTTCCTGTCTGGGAGACATTGGCTTCAGAGTCCTGCTGTCACTTCAGCCAACTAGGAGCATTCACCTTTTGACCAGTCAAATGTGGAGCAGGGTGTCATTTGTGAGCCATGAGGAGGACAAGTGCAAATGGCAAAATTTTGTAGATTTCTCATAGAAAATATTCCAAATTATACAATGCTAACATTGATTAACAGTGATGCTTGTTAGCAATTGTATCATTTTATAGACACTATTAGGGTATTATGAATAATGTTTAACATTTCTAATTATTAATAACCATGTTCTAAAACCTCTTCTGATAACTGAACATAAACAGTTTACATTATGAGCAAAAATCCCAGATTGTATGAATGGATGTTGCCCCACTAACAAAAACACAAACAAACCAGAATTCTGCCAATTCACACCAGCTGAAGATCTGACTCTATGTCTCCAGACAACCTATAGTGAGCATTTATGCTTTTATTATTTTATTTTATTTTATTTTATTTTATTTTATTTTATTACTGCAGATGGAAGACTATGAGAATATGGTGGTACTTTATTTCTGTCTTTAAACAAGCGGTTCTTATTCTTAGTCTATAAACCCTGTTATTATTGGACAATTTGATGCCCATTGAATGGAAAAACTTTTTCAGCAGAACAGAAACATGTTTTGCTACAATCTCCACCCTTTCCTTCTCACCCCCTGTATTTGAAAATATTCCCCAGTTTCCTTACTGTGGACCTAACCTTGCAATTGGTAGCATGAAAACAAACTGTTCTGCTGGCATGGATGTCTATGACCCTCATTGTGGGCATATCTACTCATCCAACAACCTATCAATTCTGCTGCTAGGGCCTCTGTTCCTCAGCGAACCCACAGCTTCTGCACTATCCAATCTGACACAACTTCTAATGTAGCATTTTTATTTCAGAGGGGTAGCCGTGTTCATCTGTGTACAGCCTAAACAATGAAAGGCAGACATGCCACCAGAACCCCAGCCATGAATATTCTATCTACTACCTAACATCCATAAAAAAGGAAACCCTGGACACCCCATCATCTCAGGTATTGGCACTCTTTCAGCAGGCTCATCTGGCTATGTGGACTCCCTCCTTAGACCCTATGTTATCAACATCCCTAGCTATCTTCCAGATACCATGGATTTCCCTGAAGAAAATCCAATCCATTTGTGAGCTTCCTGAAAACACCATCCTGGCCACTATGGATGTAGAAGCTCTATATACCAACATCCCACACAAGGATGGATTACAAGCTATTAGAAGAACCATCCCAGATGATGGCACAGCACAACTTGTGGCTGAACTTTGTGACTGTGTGCTCACTCACAACCATTCCAGATTTGAGGACAGTTTATATGTCCAAGTCAGTGGCACTGTTGTGGGTACCCGTATGGCCCCACAATATGCCAATATCTTTATGGGTGACTTAGAACAACATTTCCTCAAGTCTCATCCCAAAACACCTCTCCTCTATTTACGCTATAGTGGGATGACATCTTTGTCATCTGGACCCATGACAGGGATGCTCTTGAAGATTTCCACAGAGATTTCAACAATTTCCGCCCCACAATCAAATTGAGCCTGGAACACTCCACACAGGATATCCACTTTCTGGACAATACAGTTCAAATTAGGGATGGACACATCAACACCACTCTATACCGAAAACCTACTGATCAGTATAGTTATCTACATCTCTCGAGCTTCCATCCTAAACATACCACATGATCCATTGTCTACAGCCAAGCCCTAAGCTATAACCACATCTGCTCTGATCCCTCAGACAGAGACAGACAACTTCAGGGTCTCTATCAAGCTTTCTTAAAATTATGGTACCCACCAATGTTCCCTCGAAGCCGATGATGCAGCTGAGCAACTTATGGATGCAGCTGAGCAAGTTCCCTACCCATTCCCTGTCCCGGGACCGGGCCCCAAGTGCATCCATAACTTGCTCAGTTGCATCACCAGCTTAGAGAGGGAACATTGTATACATGTCTTTTTGTTCAAACTTTAGTAAATTAATAAAACCACAGTATTTCAGTTTAACATTTTTATTAAACAAATATGAAGCAATGATGCTGCCTATCAAGCCTCCTCTACACCTCAGTTTTTGACGCCTGCCTTTGTCACATTTCCAGAATGCATATACAGAGTCTAGGTCAGCCTTGAATCCAGCACTTAGATATGACTTGATGTGCATTAGCGTGTCTAGATGAGAAACATCCAACCTGTTATGAAGCTGTGTCTTAATATTATTCATTAGACTGAAGCCTCATTCAGCATCTGCACTAGATGCTTGAAATGTACCACATATATCAACCAACTGGGCCAGGAATGAGAACTTATCTTCTGTCAGTGTATAGGTGACAAATGTCTAAGAATGTGTTCAGTGTACCAGCCATTACCTTTTCCAGAACAACAAACATTTTGGTTGTCTGTAATTTCAGCTCACCTTTAGAAGCTGTGAAAATACATAAAGAAAATTTGTAAGAAGTTACACTGATAAGAGCTGATGATCACAGATAGCCAATACAATTCAATTATTTTTTAGAGATTCCTAATGAATGTGCCAATTCTAGCTAGATCTCACTCACTGAGCTAAAAGAAGTCACCCTGATTTAGGCCTATATATTACTTGAGCTAATGTTAATTAAGGTCAATGACAGTTTTTCCACTTTACTGAAAAAGTTAGATCAGGCTGCCTTCTCTCTCTGCTACAATCCCCATCTACCAGTTTTGTGTTGTTCTTGTCTGCAAGCTTTGAACTTTCCTTTACCAGCTTCCAACTGAAAACAGAGCTGTGCTAAAAATACATAGAGGAGACACCTCCTCCTAAAGCCATTGTTCATGGCACTTGGTAAAGATATCAAAATGGGAGAACATGTAGTTTGCCTATAATGTATTGTCAGGGCCATTCACTTAAATGTGAGCACAGGTGGGGTGTGCCTCTTGGATACCACAGAGCTAAGCATGTGTGAACACCTATTATAGTGAACCATTGAGAGATCCTGGGATGGAAAGTGCTGTAGAAATGCTGGGTGTTAATAAAGTAACATAAGGTTCTATACAGTTTTCTGTGTTTGTTCTGAATCTTGGGTGGAATTTGTGTGTTGTGTCTACCTATCTCACTGTTTCCGAACCAGTGTGCCACAGCACACAGGTATGTCACAAAATTTTTTGAAAAACTACTCAAAGAGCTGTGGATTGGCTCATTGGCTCATGAAAATATATGGCTTCATTTGGAAACTATATGGCAGTGTGCCTCAAATGAATTAAAGGTAGCAAGGAGTGCCATGGCAGAGAAAATGTTGGGAACCACTGACCTATGTGGCAGCAATTACTTCAAAGGGAAACAAAACATTTCCTTACACATCAACCCTCCCCCCCCCCCCGGTGTGGCATGAGCTTATTCCCTGCTTCTAATCTGCCCCCAGCCCAGGAGTCCCCAACCCAGCTCCGATCTCCAACTTCTGCTCCCTGGGAGCCCCGTCCCCAGCTCCTCCACTCCCCACTTCTGCTCCCCCCAGCCCTGACCCCAGCTCCTCCACTCCCTGCTTCTGCTCCCCACCAGCCCCGACCCCAGCTGCTCCGCTTCTGCTCCCTCCAGCCCCGACCCCAGCTGCTCCGCTTCTGCTCCCTCCAGCCCCGACCCCAGATCCTCCACTCCCGGCTTCTGCTGCCCACCAGCCCCGACCCCAGCTCCTCCAATCGCAGACCTGTGCTGGGGTCAGCGCTTGCTGCACCAGTGAGTGGAGGCAGCTGCACCACCGCTCACTGGCGCAGCTTACAGGGAAATCGGTACCCGCCTAGAGAAGTAAAGAAACAGATTGACAGGGTCTGATGGGTACCCCTCAGTCAACTACTACAGGAAAGGCCCAAAAAAGAAAACAATAGAACACCACTAGTCACCACATACAACCCTCAAGATAGACCTCTGCAACAGATCACTAAGGACCTCCAGCCTATTTTAAAGGGTGACCCCTCACTCTCTCTAGCCTTGGGAGACAGATGTCTCCTTGCCTACAGACAAACCCGAACCTTAAACAGATACTCACCAGCAACTACTGACCTAACAATAGAAACATTAAAGCAGGCACATATCCCTGCAACAAACCATGCTGCCAACTCTGTCCATGTATCTGCACAAAAGATACCATCATAGGACCTAATCAAGCCACCTACACCATCACCTGCTCATCCACTAATATGATTTATGCCATCATGTGCAGAAATGCCCCCAACCCTTGTACATTGGACAAACAGGACAATCCCTGCGCAGAAGAATAAATGCACACAAAACTGATATCAGAAATCATAACACACACACACACAAAAAACAGTTGCTGAGCACTTCCACCTTTCTGATGATGGCGATCAAAAAAAATCAGCAGGACATCAAGATTTCAAAGAGAAACAGTCAAAATTGAACCAATATGCAAATTAAATTGTGTGAAAGCAGGGCTGAATTGTGACTATGGATTCTTTTCACATTATAACAAGTAATTTGACTTCCCCCTCCCTCTGTATGCTGTTTCCTGGGGTCTGAATTCTTACAAATGCTCTAATTAGTTGTTGCAATATGACCTGTTCCCATGTCTTACACTTCCTCGAATTTATTTTCATCCAGTTCTGTAAGTTCTAGTTCTTCAAACCATCTGACGAAGTGTGATATTCTCCCATGGAAGCTCATGCAATAAATAAATCTGTTAGTCTTTAAGTGACTCTTTGCTTTTTTTTGCTTTACTAGACTAACATGGTTGCCCCTTTCGAACTGTGGCACCTTATAGGCTAACAGATTCTTTCAGGCATAAGCTTTCTTGGGCTCCAGCCCACTTTGTCTGATAAACTGGGTTGAGCCCATGAAAGCTCATGCCTGAAGAAATTGGTTAGTCTATGAGGTGCCACAAGACTCTCATTATTTTTCTTTTTCTTTTGGTTGACTAGATGTCTTATATATAGCTTCTGAAAGGGGTGTGCACATGCACACACACATACACACTATCTCAATATATACCCATTTCAAGTTATTCTATTTATCTATTTGGAATGACTTGATTTGGATACATAGTGACATTCCTTACCTGTCTGGTGTACAAAAATTGATTACAGATCATCAGGTAATCTAAACTTCCTAGTAGCTGTAAGTCATGCAGCAGTGTCATGTACAAGAACTTAGAAAAGAGGCCCTGGTGTGCACTATTTATTTTTTTGAGTATAATTATTAGTGCCATAGCATAGTAGCAAGAGAAGGAAACAATACTGAATTTGAGACAAGAGGTGACTTTCAATTGTATCATGTCCTTTTCTTTTCTCTCTCGCTGATCAGCTTTGGATGGCTTTGGAAGAAAGAGGAACTAATGGCCAGGTCTGTTCCACAGATAGTGAGGAGGCTGTGGCATGCTCACAACACAGCTGGGCATATTCGGCACAACTGTGCTTCAGCCTTTTAATGCTAACTAACCAATCAGCAACAGGATTTTCTGAGGAGGTAGAAACATATAGTTACTGTGTACAAAATAAGGAGTAAAAAGTGGACTTTAACAACGGTTTTGCTCATGCATTGCTATGAAAGGCTCAATTATCTGAGCCGCAGCTACTACATCTACTCTTCACTGCAAACCTACCAGCTCAAAGCTATCATCCTTCTCTACAAGCCACTTGGCCCTGAAGTTTAGAGACCTCCATCCAATAGCTGACACAACATATGGACTGGAGAGAGATGGCCAATTTAGGTGGTTACACTTAATACTAACTCTTTACTCACTAATAGCACTAGAACAGGGGGCTCGTCTTGGCTTTTTAGCAGTGGAGGAAGAAATAGGCATCTAATATCTCTTTGTGTTTGGGTATGTCCACACATTTCTTTTATTTCGAAATACTATTGGTTATTTTGAAATAAAAGAGATTAGGTCGACACGACGTATTCTTATTTTGTAATGAAGGGCTCCATCATTTTGAAATAAGAGCTGTCATTTCAAAATAGCTTAAACCTCCTTTAAATCAAAAAGGCTGTTATTCTGAAATGGTTAGTTCAAAATAATGTCGTTCAGATGTGTTATTTTGAAATAACCATTATTTTGAAATAACACTTTTTCCCTTCTCCTTCCCAGGGTGCCTACCTTTTAGCCTATATTGGGTGGGGGCATGGCCCAGGGAGGGGGCCATGTTGCCACACCTCCCATGATGCCCCTCTCCTAAAGGAAATAGCAAGTCGTGTGTATGGACATGCTATTTCGCTTTGAGCTTTTCCCTTAGTTCGAATTAACATTTTCTTAATTCGAATTAACTTATTTTGAAATAAGGACTTCATTTTGAAATGACTCATTTTGAAATAATGATGTATGTGTGGACATAGCAGTTGCGTTCAAAGCATGATGAGTCTTCTTGATTAGGGGCCAGCACTGATGCTATGCTGTGTTCCTTTGATTAATGGTACTCCACTGTCCTTGGAACACAGACTTTAGAATATTAGGAAGAAGATCTTTAAGACTATCAGTATTAGTGTTCTGCCTCCAGCAGTAGACAAACCTAATATTACATATGTCAGAGGAAGAATAATGCACATTCATATATATATATATATATATATATATATATCCCCTCTCACCCCTATGGGTAGTATGTGTTTTCCGCAGCCTGAGGCCTGGGAGTTTGAGGGTTCTGCACAGTATCTTAGCTGTTCCTAGCACTGCACTTTTCTGGACAGAGAGCTCTGATGTTGTTCCTGGGATCTCTTGGAGGCACTCTCCCAGCTTAAGAGTCACAGGCCCAAGTGCTCCTACCACCACTGGGACCACTTGTGTCTTTCCCCTCTCATTAGGTCTACTGTTGTAGTAGCATTCCATCAATTCCAGGTTCTCTTGTCTCATCCATGTAGGGTTTGTTCCAGTAGCCCACTTATCATCAGATTGTCCTGGTTCCCCAACAGCTGGCACACACCTTGTTAATCCAGGCAACGTCCAAGCCAGCATGACTCTCCTAGTTCATGTCACTCTCATATTCAAGGTAGGCACGTGAAGTCTTTTGCCCAAGGACCCCTACTGGAAAAGTAGGCAGGTACCCAGCAAGATTTGAACCCCAGTCTCCTGCATCAAAGGGCATTGCTCTTAACCATTACGGCATTCTTAAGCGCTACACTATCCAGTCACACATGGGTGTGTGTGGACCACTTTGGCCTTTACTTTCCACATATGTTCTAGTTCCTCTTTCAGGTCCTGGTACTTCTCCAGCTTCTCATACTCCTTCTTCCTGATGTTGCTGTCACTTGGCACTGCTACATCTATCACCATCACTGTCTTCTGGTCCTTGTCTATTACCACGATGTCTGGTTGATTGGCCAGTACCTGCCTGTCCATCTGGATCAAGAAGTCCCACAGAATCTTAGCTCTGTTATTCTCCACGACCTTCTGTGGGATCTCCCATCTGGTCTTGGGAGGGTCTAGCCCATACACTGTGCAGATGTTCCTGTACACAATGCCAGCTACTTGGTTGTGCCATTCAGTGTATGCTGTTCCTGCCTGCATCTTACATCCTGCCACTATGTGTTGACTGTCTCTGAGGCCTCTCTGCACAGTCTGCACCTTGGGTCCTGTCTAGTGTGGTAGACCCCTGCTTCAATGGATCTGGTGCTCAGTGCCTGTTCTTGTGCTGCTATGATCAGTGCCTCAGTGCTGTCTTTTAGTCCAGCTCTTTCCAGCCACTGGTAGGATTTCCCAATGTCAGCCACCTCAGCTATCTGTTGATGGTACATCCCATGCAGGGTCTTGTCTTGCCATGGCACTTCTTCTGCTTGATCTTCCTCCCATGTCTGCTGCTGCTGCCTCAGGCACTCTCTCAGCAGCTCATCTTTGGGTGCCCTCTTACTGATGTACTCCTGGATGCTCTGGGTTTCATCCAGGACAGTGGCTTTGACACTCACCAAACCCCGCCCACCTTCTTTCCGGTTGGTGTACAGTCTCTGGGTGTTGGACTTGGGGTGGAAACCTCCGTACATTGTGAGGAGCTTCTGGGTCTTCACATCAGCAGCCTCCATGTCCTCCGTTGGCCAGCTCACTATACCGGCAGGGTATCTGATGACTGGCAGGGCGTACCTGTTGATGGCGTGGATCTTGTTCTTCCCACTGAGCTGGGTCTTCAGGACCTGTCTTATCCTTTGGTGCTACTTGGATGTTGCTGTCTTCCTTGCCTCCTCATCGTGGTTCCCATGCGACTGTAGGATGCCAAGATACTTGTAGCTGGTCTGTATGTCTCCTATGTGGCCTGCTGGTAGTTCCACCCCATCAGTCTTGACTACCTTCCCTCTCTTTACTACTATCCGGCCACACTTCTCCAGTCCGAATGACATCCCAATATCCTCACTGTAGATCCGTGTCAGGTGGATTAGCGAGTCGATGTCTCATTCATTCTTAGCATACAGCTTGATGTCATCCATGTAGAGGAGGTGGCTAATGGTAGTTCCACTCTTGAACTTGTATCCGTATCCAGTCCTTGTGATTATCTGGCTGCGGGGGTTCAAACCAATGCAGAACAGCAGCGGGGACAGCACATCACTTTGGTATATGCCGCACTTGATGGCCACTTGTGCAAGCTGTCTTGAGTTGACTTCCAGTGTTGTCTTCCACAGTCCCACTGAGTTCTTGAGGAAGGTCCTTAGTGTCCTGTTGACTTTGTATAGTGCCAGACATTCACAGATCCATGTGTGCGGCATTGAGTCGTAGGCTTACCTGTAGTCAGTCCAGGCTGTGCTCAGATTGGTCTGTCTAGACCTTGAGTCTTGGACGACTTCTCTATCTATGAGCAGCTGGTGTTTCGAGCCTCTGGTGTTGTTCCTAATGCCCTTCTGAGCTGTGCTCAGGTACTGGCCCATGTGGTCCTGTAGCTTGGTGGCTATGATGCCTGAATGGACTTTCCGTGTTGTGGGGAGGCAGGTTATTGGCCGGTAGTTGGATGGTGCTGTTCCCTTGTGGGGGTCTTTCATGATCAGCACCGTCCTTCCTTGTGTTAGCCAGTCTGGGTGGGAGCCTGCTGCTAGCAGCTGGTTCATCTGTGCTGCTAGGCGTTCATGCGCTGCTGTTAGTTTCTTTAGCCAGTAAGTGTGGATCATGTCTGGTCCAGGTGCTGTCCAGCTCTTCATGTTCTTGACCCGCTGTTGGATGTATGCTACTGTGATGGTAACTGGTTCCTGTTCTGGGAGATTGCTGTGGTCTCTTCTCAGGTCCTGCAGCCACTTTGCACTGGTGTTATGAGTCTTCTCTTTCTCCCAGATGTTCTTCCAGTACTGTTCAGTTTCTGCTGTTGGTGGCTCTGCTGTTATTGTGTTGTTGCACTGCAGTTGGGAGTACACCTTGGATGGTTCTTTGGAGACCAGGGCATTTATCTTTTTGGCCTCTGCTTCTCTAGTGTATCTCCTTAGCCCGGTAGCCAGTGCTGTGAGCCTTTGTTTAGCTGTCTCTAGGGCTTCAGATGGAGTCAGGCCCTTGTATTTTTTCAGTAGCCAAGTCTTATCCTTAGTCTCTACACCCTTCTGTAGTTCCACCAGCCGGCTAACTTCTCTCCGAGTTGCCTTGATCTTATCTTCCAACCTCATTTTCCAGGGGGGGTATGTACTGGTGTTCTTCTTGATCGTGTAGCCAAGCATCTCCAGGATTACAGAGGCTGTAGCGTATACCAGTTCATTGGTTTCAGTGATGGTGGTAGTAGGTATTGTCATTAGGGCTCTATTGGCATCTTCTAGCATACTAGCTGATGGTACTTCTCCAACGAGCCTTGGTAATTGGTCTCGAGGGTTGACTGTAGCTAGTTTATCCAGGATCTTATGCTTGATATCAGCTGCTGTGCTCTGTAATGGAGGGGGTGGCAGTGAAGTTCCAGCTTCAGGAGTTGGCTGCACATCTAGTTGTTCTTCCAGGTCTTCTTCTTGAGTCCGCCATGTAATGTGGAGTTGGTCTATCTCCAGTTGTGAGAGCAGCTGCCTCTTTACTATGTTGAAGCATTGGGTAACTAGCTGTTTCTCAGTTAGTGTGGATGTAGGTCTTTTGTCCATCCATAGTTCCCTCCTACGTTTCATATATCCTCTCTCATTAGGTCTACTGTTGTAGTAGCATTCCATCAATTCCAGGTTCTCTTGCCTCGTCCATGCATGGTTTGTTCCAGTAGCCCACTTATTGTCAGATTGTCCTGGTTCCCCAGCATCTGGCGCAGACCTTGTTAATCCGGGCAACGTCTGTGGCAGCATGACTCTCCTAGTTTGTGTCACTCTCATATTTGAGGTAGGCCAGTGAGGCCTTAGGGGGTCTTTTGCCCAAGGACCCCTACTGGGAAGGTAGGCAGGTATTATACAGTGTCTAATCAGGGACATGATAATATTTGCAGAGCATAAAACACCAGGGAAGAAGAATTATATTATATATCATAACACTAATAAATTTAAGAAGGAGAAAAATTATGGGTATTTCCAAGAAACAAAAGCTTCTTGAGAGGGCTGTTTAGTTTCCTATGCCATGCTTCACAGTTACGTTCAAAGGACATCTTGAGTGGGGTCCTGCAGAGATTGGTCCTACGTCCAATTCTGTTCAATATCTTCATAACTGATTTTGATAATGGCAATGATAGAGTAAACTGATAAAGGTTGTGGATGATATCAAGCTGAGAGGTATTGGAACTGCTTTGAATGAACAAACTGGAGAAGTGATCTGAAATAAATAGGGTGGACTTCAATAAGGACATGTGCAAAGTACTCAGGAAGGAACAATTGATTCTCCACATCTAAAATGGGAAATGATTGTCTAGGAACAAGTTATAGTGGATCACAAGCTATATAAGAGTCAATAGCTTAACCCTGGTACAAATAAATAAATAAATAATCCCAGGATGTATTAGCAGAAATATTGTCAGCAAGACACAAAAGGTACTTCCACTCTACTTCATGGTGATAAGGCCTGAGCTGTAACATTGTACACAAGTCTAGGTGTCATGTTTCAATAAAGAGGTGGACGGATTGGAGAAAGTGCAGAAGAGATCAGTAAAAATTATTAAAGATCTAGAAAACACAGTCTATGAGGCAAGATTAAAAAAATGGAATTGAAGAGAAAACGAGGGGTAGGTTATATTAACAGTTTTCATGTACATAAAAGGTTGTTACAAGGAGAAGAGAAAACAATTGTTCCCATTCACCTCTGAAGATAGCCAAGAAATAATGGGGTTAAAGTGTATAAAGGTTTAGGTTGGACATAAAGAGAAGCTTCCTAATTGTCAGGGTAGTTAAGCATCAGAATAAATTGTTTCGGGAGACAGCAAAATCTCTGTCACTGGAGATTTATAAGAACAACTTAGGTAACTACCTGTCAAGGATGGTCTAGGTCAGGGATGGCCAAACTTATGGAACTCAAGAGCCACACAAGTTGATTATTAAACCTTTGAGAGCTGCACTGAGGCATATCGCCATATACTTTTACCTACTCCAAAATTACTAAGTTTGAAATTCATTGCACACTTTAATTTTATCACAAAAAGAGAACAAATATTGATCCTACTAATGTCAGATTCTAATAATTACTTAAGGTTACCATGAAAATTAGGCCTACACCATAAAAACTTAGCTGCTGCTTGATGTATAAAACTGCAGGTTAGTGGCAAGTTTTTTTTTTTTAAAATCCCACCCATGCCACATTTCTCCCCACCATCCCTGACCATCCTACACTTCTCCCCACCATCCCCAACCCCCTACTGAACTCTGAGGCTGGGGGTGCTTTCCTAAATTGATTTGCTGATGTTCTTCTGGGAGCCACAGTTTTTCATTCAAGAGCCACATGTGGCTCCCGAGCTGCAGTTTGGCCACGCCTGGCTTGAGTGCAGGGTCTCGTGAGGTCCCTTCCATTCCTATGATTTTACAAACATTATGGATCTATGATCTTAGTTTTCTCCTGTTTTACAGAGAAAAGATGCTTCCCCAGCCCACTCCAAACCAATCTTGCCCCTGTTGGGTACAGTTTAATAAAGTCTCTGACAGCTTACACTTCCTAACGGGGTCCATTTTTATGCCAACAGAAAATATTTCTAAACTGGATGCTTTGGCTATCTCAAGCTTTCTTCTTCCTAAGTCAGTCAATTCCAAAAAGTCTTAAGCTTCCACTGACATTTTCCCAAGGACAAAATCCTAAACAGCACCTGGCTGCTAATCACCTAGGAATCACAGCTGGACCTTCTGCAAGTCCCAAGTCTAGGACAGCACGCTCCTGTTTCTTCTAGCTGCTTTGCTTGCTGAGAATAGGCTCTCTCATATATCCCAGAGGGCGTGACACTCAGTCATCCAGGTCTGTGCTCCCAGTTCCCTAAATACTACAATTTGTAAGAAATACCAGGCGGAGCTCAGAGGTTGGTAATGATCTTCATGATTATCCAACCTTAGCTTGTGACAGGGACACAAAACTATCCAGACATTTTTTAAAATCCATCTTAGGACACTAGCCTCCTGTTCTTTTATAGCAAGGAATGCTAAAGACTGACTATTTGCTGTTTGAATAAATTCTTTCAATTTATTTATTTGAAATCTATCTCTCACAAAATATCTGGAATAAGCCTCTTGTTTGTATAATATGAGAACAAGACTCCATTAGTGGTGCAACTGGTAGTACAGATAGCATAGAAACTCAAGTTTGGATTCTAAAATGAAATAAATTTTATGAGATGTTAGAAGACTAACACAATACCTGGATGTATAAAGAGAGGATTTTTAAGAAGGAAAAGGGGGGTGATGTTGTCTCTGAATCACTGATGAGAGCACTGTTGGAATACAGAGCATCTACTTTCAGTGTTGATATTAAAAACAAACAAACAAAAAATGGACAGGGTACTGAAAAGAGCTACAGGAATGATTTGTGGTCTGAATAACATGTCTTCCACTGAGACTCTAAAGGACCTCCATCTATTTAGCTAAAAGAAGATTAAAAGGCAATTCAATCATGCTATTTAATTATTTACGTGGAGAGAAGATATCTGACACTAGGCGTCTCTTTAATGTAGCTGACAAGGGCATTACAAGCACCAAGGGCTAGAAGCTGAAATCAGCAAAGTTCAAACTGGAAATAAAATACAAGTTAATACTAAAAGTAATTAATCATTGGAACAGATTACTAGAGATTTTGTAAATTCTTTATCACTTGCTGTCTTTAAATTACGCTTGGCTTTCCTTCTAACCAATATGCTCATGTTCGACCACAAGTAGTTGTGATAAATGTAGGAAGCACTGGTGACAGTTTATAGCCTGTACTATGTGGGGAGTCAGACTAGATGATCAAAATGATCTCTTCCAGCTGAAAAATCTATGACAGTGAAAATTCAAGGTGTTATCAAATATTTCTTATAATGTTTTAATACTTTTTCATTATTTTCCATGTATCTGAAACTTAGCTTTGCTACAGACCATTAGTCAAACAGGGCATTTGTAAGAAAAGATTCCAGCAAGATATAAAATGTATTTTATGTGCATATTTAGAATTACAAGCTTGCACTGTCATCTTGTTGTAAAAGCCTCTTTATCTTGAGATGTCTAGGTGCTATAATTAAGATAGATTGTGGGTTTTTTTCTGTGACTTGAAATGAAAGCACCCAAGTAGCTATAGATGACACCACATAATATGGCAAAAAATTCCCACATTTCTTCTTCATTTAGTTATTAATTAAACTAGGTGATTAAATAAAGATCTCTGTCCAAGCACCACATAGTGGCATGTAGTGTTTAAGTATGCAGTTGTTCAGTAGATTGATCTTACTTCTCTAAAACAAAAGAAGTTTTGTTAATTTCTTTTGATATTAACTTAAAGGTAATAAAATCTGTTTCAATAGGTTAGGAGAAGTCCTGATTTATGAAAGTATGTGCTGTCACTGTCTCACTTTAACTTCAGAGGAAAGTGCATTTGTGGGTGGTAATCTTTAAAAAAAGTATGACAAGCAGAAGAAAAGAGGTAAAGCAGTGATTTCTAAACTCTGGTCCATAGACCACTGGTTCTTTACAGTCCTTGCTGATGGAGAAATTGGAGACTGAATAATCTGGCAAATAGAAACAAAGGATGTTCGTTGGTGGGCCCATGCCAGCTATTCCGATTATTTAGCCATGTGCATTGCCTATTACATCTACAAGTTTTATTCTTGTCTCAAATTCTGGATTTTTATATTATGAAAATATATCATACTTTTATTTATCTGTGAGCTTCTGTAGGTTCTTTTAAACAGTAAGCACTTTGCTTCTGCATGATATCATCACAGAAGGGGAGATATGTCCCTCTACATGTCCTCTGACTGAGGTATCCCTCTAGTTAACAACCCTTTTTTCCTTAAAAGCAGCCCATGTTATATCACTATACTAGCCACAAAAATGAACATGACTTTATGAGGAGCACGAGGCTTTTTTGATTTGTTTTGCTTCAGAGTAAAGGCAAAACTACTGCAAACACCTGAGAAACAAAAATACCCCCTTCAGTTAGATTTTGAGGACATGTCCTTTTGCTAATAACTATACCACATTTTAATTGGCAAGTAACTGAATAAGAGATGTGTTCATTACTACTTAATTGACTTGTTTGCTTTCATAGCTATCACTGCTTTATTTGGGAATGGGGGATGGGTTGCCGATGGCCTTTGAATTTATTTAGTTTCATCTACAAATGGAAAAATGTGGTCTGTTTTGAAAAAAATATGGTCTATTTGAAGAATGGGTTTCAAAATCAAGGTCAAAAGGTTTGCAGATTTTAGGGAGATCTCTGCTTGGCCAAGTGGGGTCAGTGATTGTCTTTTTTAATCCCTTTAAAGCAGAGAGCTAAAGTAGACAGGCAGATTATTATGGAAAAATTGTACTTTTAAAATGATTGTTATACTTTTCTTTACGAAGTGCTAACAAAAAACTGACTGTTTTTATATTGAACTTTGAATAATTCTGAATTTATATTCAGAGCCTAATGAAATCAAGTTGTTCTGGGATTATTGTTACCTTACAGGCTGAACAAAAGCAATTGGAACTGCTGCATCCTAAATGGCTTATTTATTTCTTCTCCAGATGACAATTTTGTTATGGAGTATTCCCTCCATTTCTAATAAGTAATACTTGTTGCTTGTCCTATGTATATAACACATGACAGGTTATCACAAGCAAGGTTTTTTGTAATACATTGCCCCCAGCTAGGCAACAGGGCGGTGTACTTTGCAAATGAAAACATTCATCCAAATGATACATTTCTAAATGAGAATTGTTTTGTTTTTCAGAGAATTTGGCCGTTGGAAAGTAAACAATCTAGCTGTTGAAAGAAAAAATTTTCTTGGCTCTCCACTGCCTCTTGCACCTGAATTCTTCCGGAACATCAGAATATTAGGACGCCGCCCAACCCTGCAGCAGATCACAGAGAACCTTATCAAGAAATATGGGACACATTTCCTACTGTCAGCTACACTGGGAGGTATGTCAATGATATGAAACTATCTAATTAGGCATACAGTTTCATTATTAGAAAAAAAACACACTACAATCAGTGGGCATATAAATTGGTACTTTGATGTTAGCAATGCCATTAAAATGAAAGCCCTTCAATGAATGTTTCTACCTGAGAATACAGGACCTGACTGATCCCTGAAAATCTGAAATCTGTTTTGTATGAAAAGAAGAGAGCTTATTCTCCCCTTTCCCTGGATTCAACATGAGGTCTCACTGGATCTAAACAAGGGAAGAATTAAGCAGTTCACCAGTCAAAGGAGGGACAAGTAGGAAGATGATGATACCAGAGAGATTTGCCAGCAGGTTAGTCATAATGGGTACATCTACACTTGGGGCTTAAATCGACTTAAGGAATGCCCTGGCCACATTTGGAGTTCATTAAGTCAACTTAAGCACTTGCTTAAGTCAACTTAGTAACTCCTGCCCTTAAAGTTGACTTTAAGGGTTAATTTCACTTTATTAAGTCATTTAACACAATGTGGTCATTAAAATCAACTTAATAAAATTGACTTGGTGCAGTGGGGCCATTTAAGTCAACTTTATAGAGTTGACTTAAGCCAGGGCACCCACTTAAAGTTGACTTTATTAAGCTTAGGTCGACTTTATAAAGTCCACTTAATGCAATGTGGTTTCACTTTCGACTTGATAAGGTCTACTTAAAGTCAACTTTAAGTAGACCTTATTAAGTTGACTTAACTGAGTCCTGTAGTGTAGACATAGCCAATGAGGCTGACTTGAGGGAAGGGATGGAATTGGGGGAACTGGGGCTGTAACAACAGGGATAAAAGAGAGTCTAGTCAGAATGGGGTGGGGGAGGGGGATTAGATCAGTTTCTTAGGCAGCCTAATGAAGCCCTAATACCTGAAGTAAGTAGGAAAGGAGGACACTGAGAGAAAATCCAAGGAGGAAGATGTAACAGGAGAGACAATTGGAAGGGGAAAGTAAGACAATTGGTCTGGTATCTTAGATGCCTGTATGAAATTGAAAGAGCCTGGGAAACGAGCAGGAAGAATTGGTAGTACTGGCACAGATGAGGGACTATGATGTAATTAGAATAACAGAGACATGGTGAGATAACTTGCATGACTGGAGCGCTGCCACAAATGGGTATAAATTGTTCAGGAAGGACAGGCAGGGAAGAAGAGGTGGGGGAGTAGTACTATAGGTAAGAGTTTTAAGAGTGCTCAGAGCTCCACTGTGAAAGCCTGCTGAAAGTCTCTGGGTTAAGTTTAGAGGAGAATGCAACAAGGATGATATTGTGGTGGGTATCTGCTATAGACCACCCTACCAAGGAGGAGGTGGATGAGGCTTTCTATGGATAACTAGCAGAAGTTTGTTCATCATGGGCCCTGGTTCTTATGAGAGACTTCAATTCCCCTGACATATGCTGTGAGCAAAATACAGCAGTGCACAAAAAATCTAGGAAGTTTCTGAAGAGCAATCAGGACAACTTTCTGGTACAAATACCGGAGGAAATGATTAGGGACCTTGCACCTCTTGACCTGCTGCTCGCAGAGAAAAATTGATTGGGAAAGTAAAAGTGAATGGCAACCTAGGCAGCAGTGACCATGAGATGGTAGAGTTCCAGATCCTGATCAAAGGAAGAAAGGAAAGAAGCAGAACACAGACCCTGGACTTCAGAGAAACAGATTTTTCCCTCAGAGAACTGATGGGCTGGATCCCTTGGAGGCTAAACTGAAGGGGAAAGGTGTCCCAGAAAGCTGGCTGTATTTTAAAGAAACCCTACTAAGAGCACAGGAGAATACCATTCCAATGTGCAGAATAAACAGCAAACATGGAAGGTGTCCAGCATGGCTTAGCAGAGAATTCTATAGGAAGCTGAAACAAAAAAGGGAAGCTTACAAGAAGTGGAAGCTTAGACAGATGACTAAAGGAGGTGTATAAAGATATTGCTTGGGCCTGTCGGGATAAATTCAGAAAGGCCAAAGGGCAATTGGAGTTGAAACTAGCAAGGGATATGAAGGATAACAGAAGGGGTTCTTCAAGTATATCAGTAACAAGAAGAGGATCAAGGATCGTGTAGGTCCTTTGCTGAATGGGGCAGGTAGCCTCATAGTGGATGATGCAGAAAAGGATGAACTACTCAATGCTTTTTTTACCTCAGTCTTCACAGGCAGGGTCAGCTCCCAGGTTACTGCACTGGGTAACACAGAATGGAGAGAAGGAGAGCAGCCCTCAGTGATGGAAAGTCAGATTAGGGATGATTTAGAGAAGTTGGATGTGCCCAAATCGATGGGGCCAGATGAAATGCATCTGGGGGTGCTGATGCGAGTGCAGAGAAAACTCATGGTGAACAGAGGAGGTCCTGGATGATTGGAAAAAGGCAAATATAGAGCCTATCTTCAAGAAAGGGAAAAAGGAGGACCCAGGGAACCACATACCAATCAGCCTCCCCTCAATCCCTGGAAAAAATCATGGAGCAGATTCTCAAAGAATACAGTCTGATACACTTGGAGGAAAATAGAGTGATCAGGAACAGTCAGCATGGATTCACCAAGATCAAATCATGCTTGACCAACCTGATTGCCTTCAATGATGAGATGATGGGATATGCAGATGCGGGAATAGCTGTTGACATGATATATCTCAACTTTAGCAAAGCTTTTTATATGGTTTCCCATAGTGCTCTGGTCAGCAAGTTAAGGAAGTATGGTTTGGATGAATGGACCTTAAGATGGATGGAAAGCTGGCTAGATCATTGGGCTCAGCAGGAAGGAATCAATGGCTCAGTGTGTAGTTGGCAACCAGTAACTAGTGGAGTGCCCCAGGGATCGGTCTTGGGGCCGATTCTGTTCAGCATCTTCATTAATGATCTGGATGATGGGATAGTTTGCACGCTCAGTAAATTTGCGGACAACACCAAAGTCGGGGGAATGATCAACATGCTGGAGGGCAGGGATAGGATTCAGGGAGACCTAGACAAATTGGAATATTGGGCCAAATGAAATCTCATGAGGTTCAACAAGGACAAGTGCAAAGTCCTACACTTAGGCCAGAAAAATCCCACGTACTGATACAGAGTGGGGAGCGATTCACTAAGTAGCCACACTGTAGAAATGGACCTATGGGTTATGGTGGATTGGAAGCTGGATATGAGTCAGCAATGTGCTCTTGTTGCCAGAAAGGCCAATAACATACTGGGCTATATCAGTAAGAGTGTTACCAGCAGATTGAGGTATATGATTTTTCTCCCTCTATTTGGGCCTGCTGAAGCCATATCTGAAGCACTGTCCAGTTTCAGTTTCCACACTACAGAAAGCATGTTGACAAATTAGAAAGAGTCCAGTGGAGGGCTACGAATATAATTAGTGGGTTGGGGCATATGACTTATGAGGAGACACTGAAGGAACTAGGCGTATTTAGTCTGCAGAAGAGAAGATTGAGGGGCAATTTGGTAGCAACCTTCAGGTACTTGAAGAGGTGCTCTAAAGAGGAGGGAGCTAAGCTGTTCTCAGTAGTAACAGAGGACAGAACAAGGAGCAATAATTTCAAGCTGCAGCTGGGGCACCCGAGATTGGATATTAGGAAAAATCTTTCTCAGAAGGAGGGTGGTGAAGCACTGGAATGGGTTACCTAAGGAGGTGCTGGAATCTCCATCTCTTGAAACATATAAAGCCCGGTTAGACAAAACCCTGGCTGAGATAATTTAGTGAGAATGGTCCTACTGTTAGCAGGGGGTTGGACTAGATGACTTCATGAGGTCCCTTCCAACCCTATGATTCTATGATCCCTTCCCTTTCTCCGAGAGATTCCCTGGAGAAATAAAAGAAACAAGGACACCTGTGGCTGTTTTAAAGACTAACAAATCAATTTATAACCTAAGCTTTCATGGGCACAATCCCATTTCATCAAATGAATGAAATGGAAAATGTAGAATGTTAGCTGTAAATATATAGATTTAGAGAAGGAAGGGTCACAAGGTCACTTCAAACAGTTCCATGAAGATGCACTGCTAACGTCTGTCTGTAAAGTAAACAAACTGTTTTGATTCAAAACAGTGGAGAAAATGGAAAGCAAGAGCTGTAAGCAGGAGCTAAGAAGGGTACTTAGATAAGTTACATGTCTTCAAGTTAGCAGGGGCTGATGATAGGCACAGTAGAATATTCAAGGACTCAGGACAGATCTGATCCATTTGCTATTGTCTTCAAAAAGTCATGGAATATGGTAGATACACTGGAGGGTAGGGAGCAGATTCAGGGAGACTTAGACAAATTGGAGAAATGGAACAAAAGAAATCTCATGAGGTTCGACAAGGGCAAGTGCAATGTCCTGTACTTAGGACAGAAAAACCCATATACTGCTACAGGCTGGGGACCGATTGGCTAAGCAGCAGTACTGTAAAAAAGGACCTTGAGGTTATGGTGGACGGGAAGCTGGATATGAGTCAACAGCAGTTAGGTGGCAAATATGCCATGATTTAATTGAAATCTAAACAGAATCTATTACCAAGTCTTCATTTGATACAAGACACCCAGAAGTTCTGTTAATTTTGTAAATAAAACCAGTGTGAGTTCTGCATGATGAGAACAATACTTAGACACTGGGGTAACCCACTGACTATGCTGAATACAATGGTAAAATGTACATTGACAAAAATGGAGTCAGAAGGACCCTCAATATTTTGATATTGATTTAACACGTTATACATCACCATTATACATCACAAAACCTTTTCGTGTGGGGCCTGTGTTTCCTTCCTTTGGAGTTTTATATCCAGAAATGTTGCAGGTTGGGCAAATGACATTTTTTTTATATTTTTTGTTCACCAACAGATCATGAACCAGAATTCTGGTAACACAGAGTAAAGATGATAGGCCTGGTTCATTAGTAGTTCTAAGCATCTTAAACAAGAAGAGAAGACTGATACTGGGAGTTTCAAAGGAGCATGAAAATTCCAACCTAATGTACATACACTATTGAAAGGCCAACAAACAGCATAGGAAACTTTCCCTTGACCTTAGTGGACTTAGGCTCAGACAATCAGCTTCATTTTTCAGCGATGATGGGTATCTGCAATTCCCATTGGCTCTGGTGCAGCAAATTTGAAAATCAGACCATCTAAACTAACTTTAAGGAATTAGTAATTTGTAAGATAATTGGCAAGTGGCACCTAATGTCATATACAATTTCCCTTTCCTATGGTGAGCATTTCCTTTGGAGTATATAGGGAAATCCTAAAATATGCACTTCCATGCTTCATTAACATATAGATATATTAGTCCTCTCACACAATACCACTCTCACCTTTCATTTAATTATGTCTCTGAAAGGGTTATTGCTTTCATATACTCAGATAATAAAAGCCCAAGCCAAATATGCACATTTCTTATATTTAATAGTGCTCCTGAATATTTGTATTCATGGGCATAAAAGAAAACTTGGCAAATGAATGACCTTGTGCTAAGATTTGTGTGCCTCCATGACCACTTTGCTTGCATGACTATCCCTTTTTGACCATAAAGGAAACTGTTGCACATGGCTGTCAGTGAAAAGTTCCCAAGTCTTATTCACAAACAGAGAAATATACTTCTCACTGGCATTCTAAAATGAGAATTCTATAAAATTATACAGTATTTCATATTATGAGAGCACATGGAAGGCAGCACTTCTTGGTTTGTTTGCTTGTTTGTTTTTTAAAAGACATTTTGGCTGCTGGTGGTTAAGAAAAGTCAAATATCTCATAGTGGAAAGTAATAGAGAAGACTGTTGACTAGAAAGATGTTGTGGCATATTGTAGTAGTCCACCAGGAATCACTGACGTACAAAACATCACACATGAATTCTGCTGTGTGTCCAAGCAGAGGAGTAAGGAACCACTTTACATGCCTGTATGCATTATCTGCATGAGCAGAAATTGTGAGGAAACATCAGACAGGTGAATGGGTGGATCTTTAAGTTTCCCTCACCACAGGGCTATGTGAGCTTGTGCTATGGAATCTAGTTGGTACCCAACCCCAGGGGCAAAGCAGCTCCTTCTCATTCAGCGTAGATTGTAAGCTTACATTCTAGCCCAAAATGAGTAAAGTGGCAATGTGTGAATTGTCCTCTCAATCCATCAGCATGGCAGTCTGCAAGAGGAATTTAAAATTATTTTTATTTTTAAATTGTATGTAGTCTTGGGCTTAGATTTCTGAAAGACCCCATGTAATGACCAGACCACAATTCAAAATTTCATCATTTTTTCCATCTCCACAGTTTCTTTAAAAAAAAAAAATCAGATTTGCATACTGTCATAGGATGCACATCTGTGCACCCTGGCTTATGATCTACCTGATTTTCCTGTTCACGTATGCACTGGGATTGTATGTTTTTATGCCAATTATACCATGCAAGGTTTCTTTATAGATGGCCATGACCTATTCTACATTACTATGATGATATATTACCTGCAGCCTCATGCATGTGTACAGATGTGTAGCATGGCTTAGGTGGGTGGGAGACAGACAGAACTCTCTCCCAGCAGCAGTGAACAAGCAAGTACCTGGAGGAAGCAACAGAAATATGCTAATTAAGGTGGCTTAGACTGGACAAAAGGATCACCTCTGCCCAGAAGGGAAAGGGGAAGAGAGAATGGAAACAAAGAGAGACACTTGGAAGGATTTTGGGCTTTTAGTCTGGGAATATCCATCTTGAAACAACTTCAAGCAAGATCTGGGCCCTGCCTGGTCTCAGGCAGAGACTGGCTGTACAAACATCTGACAGCCAAATGCCTTCAGCATAAACTTGGACAATGAGGTCAATTTTCAAAGACATATTAGGTTAGTATGCATGTTTTATCTTTTGTTTCTTTGTGGTTACTCCTGACTCATTTATGTTGTGCTTCTGCCATGATTGGCCATATTCTCACTTAGTATCATTCAATTAAAGCAACAGACTGGGGCACAAAATCTTGGTATCACAGAGCCACTGTGACATGCTGCTCCCTGGCCCCAGTCTGGTGTGCTGCTCTGAGTCCCTAATTCCCACTCCTGAACCGTGGTTTGCCCCACTCTGCCAAGTGACCACTCACTCCTGAGTCAGTCCACTCCAGACTCTCATGTTCAATTGGTCCCAAGCAGTGGGTATATGTCCTCTAGCTACTCGCAGGAAGGTTCCCAAGCAGGTATCCCCAGTACCAGATACCACTGTGACAGCCATTGCCAACAGAGATACGGACACACTCCCAAGTCCATCCATTTAACAAAGAAATGGATCATTCCCAGCCTTCTTCACTCACACCCTCTAATGATCATATAGCATTAAATAAAACAGCTACTAGTTTATTGATCAGATTCTATCTTATAAAAGTGAAACTATGGCTAATTATGACAGAATCATAAATAAATGAGCCAGGAAAGACCACAAGGAAATAAAAGGTAAAATATGCATACTAACCTAATATCTCTATCTAAACTGACCTCACAGTCCAAGTTTATGCTGAGACCAGGCATGGCCAAGATCTTGCTTGAAGTTATTTCAAAATGAAAATTCCCAGACGTGAAGTCCCAAATCCTTCCAAGTGTCTCTGTTTGTTTCCATTCCCCTCACCCCTCCCCTTCTGAGCAGATGTGATCCCTTTGTCTGGTCTGAGCCACCTCAATTAGCATATCTCTGTTGCCTCCTCCAGGTACTTGCTTGATCATTGCTGCTTGGAGAGAGCTCTGTCTCCCACCCCCTGAGCCATGCTACACATCTCTACACATGCATGAGGTTTCAGGAAATATAATAATAATAATAATAATAATAATGTAGAATAGGTTATGAGCATCCATAAAGAAACCTTGCATGATGTAATTGGCATAAAAGCATACAATCTCAGTACACAAGTGAACAGAAAAATGATGTAGATCATAAGCCAGGGTGCACTGATGTGCCTCCCATGACACACATTATTTTAGATAAGTGCATGGTGGTTTTATCACAATCCAGTTATCACACAGCTATATCTGAAATACTATTCGTCCACATGGTTCTATTTCTTTCAGCATAGAATTACGAATAGCTGTAATACCTTGGGTGCCACAATACATTAAGTATAGGTACATGTTGACTTTTTTAACGGTGACCACTGTAGGCATGTAAGTTTTTGCAGAGGATCCCTGGAAACTTATGACATGGGTAAGACTGCAAATTCACAAGCCTGGAAATGTAGGGGTGAAAAACTAATTGTTTATTTACAAGTAAATGGCTCTATCCCTGGTCCTACAGGATCTTATCCTATTTATGATGAGAGAAAGAGGATAGTAGAGGTGTAGAATATCACTTTTTTCTTCAGCTATTGTGATAGTTTTAAATAAATTAACTTGCAGGATGTCTTGGTATGAAATTGCAGCAAGCCAAAAGTACATAATAGGACATTTGAGGAAGTGGGTGAGAGCCCACGAAAGCTTATTCCCCAAGAAATCTGTTACTCTGTAAGGTGCCACAGGACTCTTGTTGTTTTTGCTGTACTCAGACTAACATGACTACCCCTCTAAATAATAAATAAAATAAAATAAAATAAAATAAAATAATAATAATAACAATAGTCCAAGTCACTCAAGTAGCTTGAGATTTGTTTGTTTGCTACAGAAAATAACTTGCTGTTCTTGCTCCTAATCACACAGTAACTGAGAAGCAGAATGTTCATGTCTCTGTGTCAGAAATCATCTTATATCTCAGACCTCAAAAACCAAATGAGAAAGAGAAATTTCATCTTTACAGAATACAGTCATGATGGACTTTAATAGATCAGTTTAATCCAAATTTCTGCCATTTTCCTCTCCATTGAATGCATTTTCATATGTATATTTGCCATTTACACTCTCACTATGCGAAAAACTGAATAATAAGGGACAGAGTTTATTTCATGTTAATGTTAAGCAATATGTTAAATGTGTGCAGATAATAGAAAAAATCCTTAGTGCAGTGTCCATTGACTTCAGTGGAGCTATGACAATTTATAGTAATGATCTGACTCTGATTTCAATACTCTGCAATACTTCTTTGTAAATAAGGGAGACCGAATCTGGTCCTAAATGATTTATGTTGTATTCAGGATAGGAACTTAAGAGTTTCTCATTAGACTCACTTGCTCTGCAGACAGATTTCACATTGTCATATTTAACACTATGGCTGTATGATTCAACAATGAGAGGTTTCAATTCCTGCTAAACAAGTATGATCCGTGCTACTCCATTCATATTGTCCAATTATGTTAACACATTTAATTCTTACATATTTGAAATAAAATAGTGTTAACCAGCATGACCACAGAGATGTTGGCACATCTGTTCTAGGCTTAGCTTTTCCTACTTTGGGACCTCTGCATTCCCATTGCATACACTAGTGATGGGAGAGAATCATGCAATAAAATTCTAATTTCATATCCTTTTCTCCATACACAGATGGAACCTCCATTATTATTAATGGCACTTACCCATAAGTCAAGGAGGAAAAGACGGCACTAACTTGTTAATTTTCACGCTTCATACAATATGAAGTTGTAGTTGTTCTATGATTTCTCTTTAATGAGAAACTTTTAAAAAGGTCACAAACCAACAGCCTGTGCACCATAAACAACAGGGACATATATACAGAACTCTACACTGATTAATTATTGAGGACTCATGAGTATAAATACAAAATAAATCTTGTCTTGCAAGTGAAATTGCTGCTCTTCCTGCTTATTGACAGTATGGAATAATTCTTACCTGTAACATTTCAGTCTTTAACTATAATTTGAATCACTGAGCTTTATGATCCTTTTGGTACCAGCAGGAAGAAGGTAAAAGAAGATAGTCTTTCAGCTCAAAAATACATTTAAATTACTTGAGTCAGATAATAGTTCTAAGTATTTTAATCGTATGAATATTTATTGTTGCACATTATAAAAAAAAATTTCTCCAGCCACAGACATTTATATTCAGTTACAGCATTATTCTAATTCTACATGTATTAATGTCAGCTATTTGCATTTCTTATTTAAATAATTCCTGAAGATATTCTGAAGACCCAAATAGCTTTCTCTTTATATATATGTGTGTATAATGCAATTTATAAACTATTGTACAGTCTTTTCCCAGTCAAATGGCCACAAATTGGCTATATTGCTATGTTAATTTTCAAACACCTACTCTTGTTTTGCAGGCATTTTTTGAGAGATAGAATGTAGAAGATTTGTTTCAGCTGAAGAGTTTAAATTTGAAATGTAACCCCCAGAAAATATGTATTTATGAAACTAGAAATAATTAAATATATAGACTAAATAATAGCCTTGCAAATGCCAGGGCTTGAGGGGACAACAGAATATATTGTGCGAAGGTCAATCTATAGTGTGAATGTCAGTCACTACCTGTTGATGAATATCTGTTACTGACAGCAGCTACATGGTAATAAAGCATCAGTATAGACAGTCTGTTAATCTCTTGAACCAATTATTGGATTATATGGGGTTATTCTGTGAGCAAGAACAAAATGTGTTTTTATGTAACTTCTTTTTTTATACTGGGAAACTGACATAATCTGCCTCCTGGATTTTGTAAACCAGAGAGAAAATACTGCTTTTAGAGATTGTAGGAGGCACAGCTGCGTGGATCTGATGCTGAATACCAAAAAAAAAAACATGATTATTCACTGTCATTAATCCTTTTCAGTTCTTAAGAATCATAACCTTGAATAGTTTGCTAAATGACATCTATTTTTTAGCTTATGCTTAGATGTCATCTTAGCCTATTTCATGGTTGCAAACTACAGTGAGTAAGAAGGATTCATCCACATTTCAAATATGACAGAGAAGTCTATTCAGGTGTGTGTGTGTGTGTGTGTGTGTGTGTGTGTGTGTGTGTGTAAGTAAACTGTCTCATAAATTAGAGGTGATTCACTGAAAATATCTTACATACTCTGCAGAGAAGCTCTGAGGCTGGAAGTCCCCCTCTTCCAATTCTGGAGACAACCAGAACAAAAGTTTGGGTGGTTCTATGTTTTGTATGTAGTTCACCCCATCACTGGCTAGTGCCCAGTCAGCCTTGTCAGAGATGCATTCATAAGAATATTTCTGAAAAGGAGTTATTTAACCTTTAAATGCACCAAACTGCACTTTGTGTCAGGTATTTTCAAAAACAAAGGGCCTGACTCTCATTTGCACCAATGACCTTTCACATTACTTTAACACAGTAAACTGGCCTAAAATGGACATTTACACATACTGTAAGGCTCCAAGTGAAATGAGATCTTCGTATAAGGAAGAATCAATCCCAAATTCTCAAGAGATGATATTCCTGGGTTCTCTTAAAACATATTCATCCTTCCCTGGGCACACAGAATTCAAGCTACGTAGATGATACATTGTGCTATCCAATGGGGTGGCCAAACTTAATGGAACTCAAGAGCCACATAAGTTGATTTTTAAGCTTACAAGAGCCACACTGAGGCCCTGGCTTCTGCCTCTCTGCTCAGGCCGGATCACAGTCCCTTTTCTCTCCCTGTAACAGCTCCTCAGCCCCCACTGCCAGCTTCCCCAGCACAGTCCCCTTAACTCTGGGGAGTCAAACTTAAATCACAACAAGGGCTGCATGAGGGGTAGGATATTGGCCCAAGGACCACATCACTCAAACCTTTTCATACAACCATTTTTAAAATTCTGGAGTGCCACCAGATCATTTAATTAAAATTAAATTAAAAATTAATAGAATTCAATTGTAAATAAATTAAGGGTTTAATTGAATTTTTTAAAGTTTTTTTTAAAAGAATGAGAAGGAAGGAAACAAGGAAGGAAGAGAGAGAGAAAAGAGAGAAAAAAGAAAATAAGAAAGATGGAAAGAAGACAAAAAAGAGAAGGAAGGAAAGAGAAGGAAGAGAAGGAAGGAAAATAAGAGAAAAGGAAGGAAGAGAAAGAGAAGGGAAGAGAGAAAAAGAAAGAGGTAGAACCCTCTCCGCCTACCCGCCTGTCCTACATCAGGTAGGATCTATTCTCATTCCTGGGATGGGGAGGGACACCTTGGACACCTCCCCTCTCTAACATACTGGTCAGTACGCTGGGTTAAGTCGGCCGCGTTGGGTCCTCAGACATCTCTATGGCAGGGGAAACCCTCCACCACACACCCGCCAGGTGGAAATATGATATTTGTACTTTTTACCACAGGGGGTTCTATGCCTCAGGGAAGGCCAAGGCAGAGCTGCCCAACCTCTGCCTGCCCTAATCCCAAAAAGAGAAAAAAAAGCCAATGTTAAACAACAATCTCTTCCCCTTCTTCGGGACACTCTCGGTTCTATCAGGACATCCAAGATTAGGAGTCCTTATCTAGGGCCCAGCCTACCAAGGAAGCAGTGCTGAAACCCTCTCTATCTCTCTCTTTCTACCCCTGAAGTAACAACTTCTGTATACCCAACCTGGAATCTACCAGATCGTAGTGCTCATGGGAGAGGAGACAATGTCTCTTCACCAAGCAGGTGAACAGCGGTGGAAGGGAACCCATCTTAGGCCTCCTGTGCTAATGTCTAGCTAACCATGGCATCAGCTTGCTGACAAGCTCCATGCGCAACACTGCATTCCATGCATGGTTGTCCCCCTACCGGGGTGTTTGTAAATGACTTACCCTTGCTACAGTGATCATTCACATCTCGGCCTGGGGCATTGCTACCCAGGCGTCTGGTGAACTTTCTACACCTTCCTTGGGGGACCTGAGGCTGAAAACCATTGGGTTATCTCCACATGATACCCACGCCAAAGGCAATTACCAAGGCCATTGCACTTCCTTCACTTACTTGAGGGAGCCCAGGTTAAAAGAAAAAAGAAAGAAAAGACGACCTGATTTCCGGTGTGCCCGGAAATTCAGAGGTCTGTGTCCCCCATGTGCAATGCCGCCCTGGATAAGATCGCTTGATAGGGGTAAACCACCCTTGTTGGTTTCTCTAAAATCCATGGTACTCCTGCAGCACCGTGGTGGACACTCCAGGAGTAGTATTACTTCCCAGGTTGTCGGGGAGGAGACCATTCCTTCCTCCTATAACCCATATCATTCAGAAAGGTAGTCCTTTCTTAATGAGTCCTTATCTCCAGTGCACACTTAGGTGCAGCATAGTTGGGACAATATCATTTCTGGCGGTGGCCCCGGGCACGTGAAGATCTCAATCATGATCATTTTAACTCCATAAGTCCTTTGGTCATCTCGACTAAGTGGCCAAGCGGTGGCATTGCATTCCGTTGCTCTGCCCTCCCTTTCTCCCATCCTCCCCCCCGTTCTCCAGGCAGTCTTCCTGGTGTCGGGATCCTGAAGGGAATATAAGGCTCAAGAGGAAGGCCCTCTCCGTGAGTCTTCATGCATACCAAAGTACTCATAGATACCAAAGTCAATAGCACCTCCTAAGGCCATCATGTCGCCTCATAGGTGCTTAGTGGTCTGAAGTGTCCTTCCATGGGCAACCCTCTGGTTTCTTACACTATACATGGCTGGAAGCTTGCGCTGCATGCTCCTAGCCTAAGGACATCTGGTCCAATATGCCATGTGCTGCTCATCACACCACCACTGGCTTTCCTTTCTCATTTCACCAGCAAGAAGTGTCTTTCCTTAGACCCTTCTCAACTGAACTCGGTAGTCCTTGTTTCCTTATGCTTGCTACGTTCTCTAATTCTTACACTTAGGGCATGTACCTTCAGGCCTCGTCGTGGTCAGTTCAAGGGATAACGTTCATCCCTTTTATGGTTATCTGCGTAGGTGCAGCCATCATGGCTAGCCCCATAACCCTTTGGCTTCCAATGCTTCTCTTGTGAGTTCACGTTGGAGGTCCCTATGGTGAGATATTTACCCTCTGGTCCTCATACCTTATGCTATACCACCAGGTACAGCAACTAAACACATTTCCTCTGCATTAGTCATGTTGCATGATTCAACTCCAATTTAAAGTGACATTAGTCCGTTCGGCCTACACACGCTTTGCCGCGGTTGGATTGGACCTACCCCCTGCTTTGGGTTGTCCCTAACGTTCCCTGTAAGCTGCGCTGGTGGGCAGGGGTGCAGTGGCCCCCCCTCACCAGCGCAGGCAGCACGTCAGCCGGCGCAGGGCAGGCAGCCATGCCTCTCCCGAGCCGGGAGGAGCCCTGTGTGTCAGTCAGAGTCTCAGCTTCCGCAGCAGCCCAGGCTCATTCAGAGGCTGCCTGCCCAGAGCAGTGAAAGTGATGGCCCCTCCCCCCTGCCCTGCTGCAGGTAGCCAGGGAAGGAGCAGAGGGGGAGGGAAATTTAAATCTCTCCCTCTCCTCTGTAGCCGGCTGCTAGTGCAGTGGTGGTGGCATCTTTGGGGCCTTTGTGGGCCCCAGGAGGTGAGCAGCCCTGAGCCTGGGTAAGAGGGGGGACCCTGAAAGATGGCAGGGCTAAGTCGTGGGGCTCCCAGAAGCAGCCATGTAGTGGCCACAGGGACGCAGAGCTCTCTGTGGGGGCAGGGGATGGGAGCTGGGCTGCAGGCAAAGGAGCCAGGCTGGAGCTGGAGAGTACTTAGCTTGAAAGACCCAAGCAGAATTGTACTGAGCCATTTAGCATCTCTATCAAGGGTGAATGCTTTTGCTTTTCACTTGCTAAAAGGCTTGAATATACAAAAGCTCCTAAAAGAAAAGTGATCCTTTAAAATAAGCAAAAACAAGTTGGGTTAATTTCAGATTAATTTTCTTTTCTGTGGGAGATTCCAGTGCAATCAGTTTGTCAAGGTGGGGCTTTACAATGTAACTTTGTATAGACTTCAGTGGTGGAAGGAAACAAATCCTAATGATTAGGAAAATTAAATGAAAAACTGAAAGGATAAAAAGTCATTTAAGGCAGAAGGAAAAAATATTGCCAGTGGTGCAATAATTAAAAAAAAAAGACTTTGTATTTCTATTTCCCCCAAAATTTGTTAGAAAAATCATCATTTTCTTTCACAAATCCATATATGCTCTTGCTTCTTGCAGCTTTGATTAGATTTGCTTTAACTGTCAAAAATTATTAAACTACCTTTATTATATTCCACTACCAGACACACAAATCTCAATTGTACCTCATTTTGCTTACTTTAGTTCTGAGAGTATTTACACTCCAGGCATACTAATTATAGCCTCCCTTTTATTGTTGAAAATGAATTGGATACCCCCCCCCCAATAAACTCCAAAATTGAGATGTTAGAGAAACTTTATATTAAAGGAAGATACTCACAATGTTTAAAGTTTCCTGTATGCCTAATCAATTTTTTGCCATTCACTTAGGGGATTGTTGTCCCATATTTAGCTTTTGAGAGGTATGATTGGGCATGATAATGTAACAGACTCTAACCTAGCTTTGTTTGATGCAAATTCTTTAGGCACAAAAGATGGCCCGGGTTACAGACATGTGATGCTGTGAGAAACTGTCTTGAAACATATTTTCTGCCCTTGCCACCTTTAAAAGTTTTGAATTTCTCAGATAACTTTACTTAAGGCATTGCCCCGAGGGAATCTGGGAAGCAGTTGCTACCTAGTGATTGTGATTTGCAATGCATGGTAATTTAATATGTTTACTGAGGGCAGAATAGGTGTATTTTAAGGTTGATAGCTAGATATTAAATACAATCCCCTCAACATGTCAGTCTCACGATCAAATCTGAAGCTACCTACTTAACTTCAGTCTACATTTTGGACATTTAGGGCCTGATCCACTTTGAACCCCTTTTACCCCAGTTGGGCAGCATAACAGGGACTTAAATTCCAAAGGGGCAGCCGTGTTAGTCTAGTAAAGCAAAAAAAGCAAGGAGTCTTGTGGCAGTTAAAGACTAACATTTATTTGTCACATGAGCTTTTGTGGGAGAATATCCCACTTCGTCAGATGCTTTGAAGAGGGAGAATTTACAGAACAGGATGAAAATAAATGCAGGGGAGTGTAAGACATGGGATCAGGTCATACTGCAACAGCAAATCAGACAAGACTTAAGTGAAACCCATTTTAAGACCCTTTTGCACTGCCAGAGTGTTAAAAGAAGCTTCAGTGGAATTAAGACTCTAGTCTTCCGTTTGTGTTTTCTCTTAGTTTATTATACTCCATTCATTTAAAGGGGCTTGATCATTGATTCCAGAAATGTGAGGCTAAATTTTAAGCTAAAGGCTGATACACTACAAATGTTCTTAGACATTGTCACTTATACGCTGACATATGATAAATTCACATTCCTGGCCCAGTGAGTTGATGTATGTGGTACATTTCAAGCATCTAGTACAGATGTTGAGTGAGGCTTCAGTCTAATGAGTAATATAAAGACACAGTCTTGTAACAGGTTGGAAGTTTCTCATCGAGACATAATAATGCATATCAAATCATACCTAATTGCTGGATTTAAGATTAACCTTGAATCTATATATGTAAAAACAAGGAGTCCGGTAGCACTTAAAGACTAACAGATTTATTTTTTGCATGAGCTTTTGTGGGAGAAAATCCCACTTTGTCTATATATGTATTGTAGAAATCTGACAAAGACAGGCAACAAAACTGAGCGGTGTAGATGATAGTAGGGGCTAGATAGGCAGCAAGTGTCATTGTCTCACATTTGTTTAGTAAATTAATAAAACTACAGTACTTCAATTTAACATTTTTATTGAAGTTTGAATGAAAAGACATCTATGAATTACTTTTGAATTAAGGCACTTAGGCATGCTGATACTTTCAGTACCAAAAAACTGTTGCCCAGGCCTCATAAATTGCTGCTCAGTAAATACCATAACTTGCTCAGCTGCACCATCAGCTTAGAGGGAACATTGGTTGGCCCCACAGTTGTTGGTTCTCCATTGCCAGGCCAAGAGCCTAGGTGGTCTCTTTTGGCTCCTGTCAGAACCTCATTTGCTGGGCTTCTTCCCATCTGGGGTGGTTTTGCTGTGCTGTAGGCGGAAAAGCCAACTAGACCCACCATCCGTCAGCATGGCTAGTAGTCACCTATTACTGAATGCATCCAAGCAGCGCTCAAAGAAGAATGGTGGGTTACTCATCAGTAATCGTCCTTCTTCAAGATGGGCTGCTCAGATCCATTCAGGTCCCTCCCCTCCATCCCCGCATCTGGAGTTGGTCACTGCTAGGAAGCGGGGAGGCGTCGGGAGGCAGCCGTATATATAGCCACTGGGTGGCATGGGGGCAGTGGCTGCTTACCCTCTCCTGACAGGCTAGGACAAAAGTTTGCCGACCAATCTGGCGCTCCAGCATGGAGACACCTATTACTGAATGGATCCAAGCAGCCCATCTTGAAGAAGGACAGTTACTGGTGAGTAACCCACTGTTTTCTTTTCATGAGCCACATGCAGCTTGTGAGCTGCAGTTTGGCTATGCCTGTGCTATCCTATCATAATAGGCAGCATACATTTCAATACCTGTTACATATATTTCCAGAAGAGTTCTCTTGTTTGCCAGATTGCATTTTCTTCTTTCTTGGGATGAATTTCTAACCCCCTTTTCACATGCTGAATAGCACCTGACTTCTCAAGTAGTGACCATAGATTTCAATAGGACTGCCAGCAAGAAGTATATTACGGAAACTAAACGGAGTAAGGGCAAATTGAAATAGTTTCTTAAAATTTCAAGCTTTAAAAATGCAAAGATCGTCCAGTCCTTCACTTCTCTTTTCTGACAATAATTCATTGGAGGCAGACATTGTTATTTACTCTGTCTCCTTACTGTGTTTAGCAGGATGGACCCCCAACCCTGTAAATTCTTTAAGCCTCTGTATTGTATTGCCATTGATAATCATTTTTGAAATAGTAGAAAACAAAAATATTTAAATAAATGGAATTCTGTTAATGTTTAACAGTATGATTGACTGCTTGACAGCCCTAGAAAAATTTCATTGTCATAAATCCAATTTTCCACGGAAAAACTTTGATGAAAAATTTTTCAGTGAATATAGTTAGAATTATCATAGAGTAGTTAGGAGAATTTAAAAGTGGTCATTGGAAAGAGAAATAATTTCAAAACTCAAGGGAATCTACTATATCAATTTGCTGTGTGCATAGGTGCATGATGTGAAGTGTACCATGTCACAGGCCATTGTGATGTCAGAGGTGACTCACCCAATTGCTCCTTAGGAGTCACCTCTGACAACACAATGGGCTAGGAGTCTTGGCATGGCACAGATATATACCTTATTGTAGCTGATTACCTCACTGTAATTCACAAAGATAAAATGGGTAAGGATTTTAAAATTGGAGGGTAACACCCAGTGAAACCCAGGGACTGTTCACTCTGGTGACATGGCTGCTCCTTTGGAACTTGTCAAATTTATAAAGCGCTCAGCTATGCTTTCAGCTGTTTCCAATATTTCACACTGACTCTTCAGACAATTGTATGTGGTGCTCACTTGGGGAAGAAACCATGAGAATCTGAGAGTTTATGTGAAGGATACAAACCACCAAGGAAAGGTTTTAGCTGACCATAGAACTTTTGCAAAAAATGTTGTAATTAAAGAGCTATTAATTGATTAAAATGAATAAATATTTCATAAATTCCCTTTTGATTTTCTCCTGTCATTTTTGATGTGTTACAGCTAGTTGTCTCCTGTTTTGCAAGACTTTTCCTCAAGTTCAAGTACATATTGTCATTTATCTTGCAATGGATTAGAAGCTTTGTCTTTGATTTCAATGGAAGGATAATCAAGCTCATTGTGATGGTCACTGTTTAAAAGAAAAAGGGCTCACTAGGGCTAATGGTAAACAAGAGGAAAAGTAAAACATCTATGAAGAATTTCCTTCATTTATTCAGGGGTTATATTATTACTATTTTTGAAATGAATTATCCTAGATTCTCCTATACTCATTTACAGTTTCTAAGGCAAGTTACTGTACAGTTGCTATCCCTTTCAAATCTCATGAAGAAGTATTCATGTGGACAATGAAAGGCTGAGAAAATCCTTGGAGTAATTACAGATAGAGTCTGAGACTTAGACCTCAGCTCAGTATGTCACTCCACATCTTGTGAAAGCATTTAATAAAGTTATCATTATGTTGAATGATTTATAAAAATATTTTACAGCCATATTTTAACTTGGAAAAAGGTATGGAGACAGATTCTGTTAAAAATGTTTTGGTGCCAAATTCTCATCTCATTTACATTGCATGCAGACCCACTAGGCTTTGTTCGACTACCCACAATCATTTGCTACTCATATAAAATAGTTTATATCTACAGTTAAGTAAAGAGTAACTCTATGTTCTCTTTTGACAACAGAGAGACTAGGGAACTAGAGGGGAACAATCCCATTATCTCATTTCTTTCCAGCTCATGCTATGTATACAGATCCATCTTGCAGGTAATGATAGGAATAGCAAAAATGGAATGGGTTGAATTCTGGCAGGTTCTGACCATTGGATCTACTCTGAGATGACAGTTGTCTGCTCCACAGTAAAACCAGTATTTTAGGTCAAATTCTGTGGGTCTTCATTCAGACAAAACTCCCCGTCAATTTGTTCTAGTTTTGGCAGAGCTGGATGTGAATTTGCAGGAGGGTTGCCCTCAGAAAAACATTATGGTTGCCATTTTCAGTCTTAGCTTAACACAAACATAGTTTCCTTCTCCAAATGAAGAACTGCAAATGAAGTTTTCAGTCAAAGGTATCTGCTGATTGTATAATCGTCACAAGTATCAACAGATGTGATCTCTTGCACTGAAACGTGTTTTTAATTTGAAATTGCTTGCTACCAACAGTATATTCTTTTAGAGTGGATGTCAATTTTCTGCATCCCACACGTTATCCTTCTACAGCTATATTTGTTGCTGACACATATGCATACTTGAAACTGGCATACCATCTTGTGAGTTGGCATAATGCCATCACAACAGATGGGTATGCAATAAAACTAGTACAAGCATCAATTTTGACTACTATGGGATAGAGTTCCTTCCAGTAATGAGAAAACGACATTTTGGGTAGATATTTGACATCTAAAGTTATGGTGTACTGGTATTGATAGTTCAAGTCATAGACAGATAAAATGTTGAAAATCCAAAGTTAACAACCAGACACTTGAAAGGTCATTTTTTAGAGAATTTGGATTCATGTGGCAAAAGGCTAAGTGTTACCATTATAACACCAGGATCTCACTTTTATGTTTTATTTTCTGCAGGGGCATTTTGTGATTTCATTTCAACCTATCATGAAACTAAAGATGAAAACTTTGTCCCAGGGAAGCCAATGGAACAAAAGATTTAATTCTAAATGATCAAGTTAAAAAAAAGTCCTTCATGAGAGACAAACATAAATCTTGTGGGAATTTCCTATACAAGTTAATACTAATCATAAAAAAAAAAAAGGCTGTACAGAATTTATTTTCAGAGTTTAGCAGAGAATGATAATCAGAGAGACGGTTTGGTTTTTTTTAAGCAATCCTATAGAAAGCTATAACAGAGAGCTATTTTCTACACCATGTAGGATTTGTGCATAAGAAAAGTTCCAAATTGGTAGACAGTTTAGTCTAGTTCAGCAAAGCAAACAAGGAGTCCCGTAAAACAAACAAGCAGCCCTGTGGCACTTAAAGACTAACAAATTTATTCATCACATGAGTTTTCATGGGGATTTTCTCCCACAAAAAAATGTGTTAGTTTTTAAGTGCCACAGAACTCGTTTGTTTTACAGGATGCCTTGTTGTGTTTTTTTTTGTTTTTGTTTTTTCCCTGAACTAGACTAACCTGGCTACCCCTTTGGAAGGAGTCCTGTGGCACTTTTAAAGACTAACAAACATCTGACAAAGTGGGGTTTTCTCCCCAAAAATGTCATGTGATGGATATATTTTTTTAGTTTTTAAAATTGCGACAGGGTCCCTTGTTTGTTTTCTATAGGAAGAAGAACTAGAAAAAATAGGATGTTGGAAGTGTTTTTTCCAGTTACAAAATGTCATGTAAAGGAGCCCTGGAGTTTGATTCATTAGCCAGCTGTTTTGTCCTACTCAGGTATCATGACAGAAAGAGCAGCCATAAATTTAACTGCTTGATTGAACTGGGTTTAAGGTAGCTTTGATGGGTTCTACACTGCCAGCAGCAGTCGACCCGAGGTACACAAACTATGTAACGTAGGTTGCATATCTCCTGTTGACATATTTATATTCAGTTATTGTGGTGCTGGGTCGATAGGAGGTGCCCTCCTGTCAATGCAGCCTTACTGCTTTTGGGTAGGCGGATTACCAGTGTCAGTCATGGAGCCCATTTGGGATCAATTGAGTGGATCCATCATCAATTTATTTGTGTTTCATCCATTGCTGCAGAGCTGAAAGTGTAGACATACTTTTTGTGTGGTTGCGGTGATGCAAACGCAGCAAGTGAGAACTGGTCATCCTTGACCCTTAAATGTATGTAATAACCTGACACTACAGATGGTTTCCAGACAACAGTGTTTATGAGCAAACACTTCAGTCCATCTGTACAATAAAAGTACCTCAGTAGCATTCACGATGTCCAGAAACATAGTAAAAAACAACCAATCAAATATCATAATAAAATCAGGTATAAAGTACAATACTGGTATTTTTCTTTTGTATAAACAAGTAATATAATAAACATAAAGGTTCTGAGCAAGCCACTAATCAGTGGTCAGCAACCTAAAAGATATGAAGAGCCATTTAAAAAAAAAAAATTCTTTCAATAGCCAAGTATTCTGAGAGCTGCAATGGGTGTAGCCTCCTGGTGCTGGGTGGGGGGAGCTGGCCCAGGGTGCCAGCTACAGGGTCCCCTGTGGCAGGCAGGGGGCCCAGAGCCTCGTTTAGGCCACCCACAGGGTCCCAGTTGGCTGAGGGGGGTCCAGAGTCAGGAGTCACAAGGGGGCAGTCAAAGAACTACATGCAGCTCCAGAGCCACTGGTTGCAAACACCTGCTCAGAATCTAGCTTTCATAGAAACCAAATCTCCAGAAAAATACACAGTGAGGTGAAGCAAATAAGATACCTTGTAACAAAATCATCGCTGGTGTAATTTCCCTGGAAACATTAGAGCACTACCAGTAATGAATTTAACCTATTTTGTTTTTATCATTCATATTATGCAGTCAACTAAGAAACCAGAAAAATGAAAATTGTCTTATCCTACTGATTTTAATAGGTTTCTAATAAGTGCAAGAAGAAAGACATTACAATATTAGGCCCCACATAGTAGTAACCCTTATTTTCCATGGTAGTTTGGTGCCTAACTGCCATTCATACCTTTTAAAATCTCCTTCTTAGGAGCCTAAGTAGCAATCTAAACTGTCAGGAAAATTCAGAAGAAGTTGAGGGGAGTTATGCAAGCTACTCTGCATAGCTTGCATAACTTGTGGAACTCCCATCAAACTCACTGCACTGCACTCCTTGAGGGAGTGGTTTTACTAAGTCAATTACCAAATTGATTTAGTGTATCTGAACTGACTGCTAAATCTATCCAGAAAGATAGATCCAATTGTGGCATCTTTGCTGGCATTAGTGTTGACATGACCTACCTTACACACCAAGTTCTAACACTATTGACCTTAAAACATATTTTTGACAGAATAAGATATATGGAAGAAGTAATTGATTTTGTTTTGAATATATTGCTTATACAGGAGAGGAGTCACTCACAATTTTTGTGGACAAGCGGAAGCTGAGTAAGCGCTCAGAGGGAAGTGATCCTATGACCAACAGTTCTTCTGTGACTCTGGAGACCCTGCACCAACTAGCAGCCTCTTATTTCATTGACAGAGACAGTACCCTTCGTAGACTTCACCATATTCAAATTGCCTCCACTGCCATAAAGGTATGAGAATTCACTCTAGAGTCAAGTTGCAAACATTTGCACAGAATTTAAGTAGATTCTCCCTTACTAGACATTTGTTTAGTATTTCATTGATAAAATAGACTTGTTAGAGAATGAATCTTAGTTAATTTAAAGTGCAGAACATGGTAATTAAACATTTACATGATTAATTTGATGTGAGCAGGTAGTTGGCATTACTACAAATGGTTAACCATTCAGACTAACTTTTTAAAAAACATGCCAAAGTAACTTCCACATGCTGACCATTGACGTGTGTACAAATACTGTCACAATTTGCAACTTCCCAATGACTCATTTATTTGTCAATCATCGATACATTTGAATATTGACACCTATATTTTGAAAAATTTATCCCTTTATGTTCTTATTTGGAAAAACTTTAGACCCAGCTTAGTTGGTCTAAAATATTGTAGTACAAATCCTGTACTTCTTGACACTGGCTTCCATTAGAGTGCCAGCACAAAGCACTTGCAAAGCCTGCTTACTCAACTGCCTTGGGATTTCCCCAGTGAGGGAGCATCCACGAGTAGTGTAGGTATCAATGTATGTATTGTTTGATGTAAAAATCAATGGATTTGTATAGCTCTCCAGCTGTGCTTTTGAAACAAGTGCAGAAATAATACCTACCCTTAATGGAAATGGTTAGCCTGAAATTACTTATCAAAAATAGACTCTGAGGACACAATTTTGTTTCAGATAGAGATGCAAACTGAACTGTAGTTTTAATAGAAAGCACTTTCATTATAAATCTTTTATTCCAGAATATACTGAAATCAACAGGAATCTTTCCTTTTACTCGCATGGCTTTAAAATAGGCACTTGGTTACCAATTTCTTGTTTCCAGCTATATTAGTTGATTATTTACAGTGTCATAGGACTAACTGTCTTATTACATGTCTTATTATCTTTGTCCTTCAGTCTTATATAATATTCAGATTTGAAGTAATTTCAAAATAGGCTTCTCCCTTACATTCAGAAGGACGACCTTTTCTTATATTGAAACAACAAACACACAGTAGAAATCAGCAAAATTTTAAACACTGACAAATGCAGCACAGGGATAAAACAGTGTCTGAGAGCACTCTCTTCTTGTACGTGATTTTATTTTGGTTTAGAAGAGAATTTATGATGTCATATAAACTACTTGATCAGATAACACACTCCATAACAAGATACATCACTGAACCTGCTTGTGGAATTCATTTTTTTATACAACCATTTGCTAATGACTTGGATAATGAGTGCTAACTATGTATCAATGTTTTAGCAAACAGCATAAAATTACCTAGCTGCTCTGCTTCCCTGTCAGTATTCATGAGATAAATAGAAATGCAAACTGTAGTCCATCAACACATCTGTAAACTAGAAAGAAGTTATTCAAGATAAACCATATACAATTTAGGTAAATAGCTGCAGGAGGACTCTAGAAAACAGTTCCAAAAGGGCAGCCATGTTAGTCTAGTCCAGGAAAACAAAACAAAAAACAAGGCTCTTAAAGACTAACAGATTTAGTTTTCACATGAGCTTTTGTGGGAGAAAACAGTTCCCATCAAATGTGATAATACCAGCATATGAAATTCTTTATGTATTACTATCACTAAGATGGAGGATCTATTAGAATTTACGTAATTTATTTATATTTTCAGAGCATTTTTTTTCACAGAAAATCTTAATGTTAACTGAAATTTGGAGTAAAAGCATTAAGAAGAAAGAAATAGAAGGTTTTGTTTTTATTTTTCCCCACAAATTTTCAAAATACTGCATTAGACTCTTTTAAATTAGAGGAGTATCTAACAGAGTTGAGTGTTTCCACTCACAGGAAATATTAGATCACAAATATTTTATGTGTGTATATTTGATTGATACTGTAATTAGAATAGGGCCCAAATCCCACAAAAGCAGCCTCACAGGTAGAACCCTGCACCTGTGGCATATCATCCAGGGTCAGGGCCTAAAAGAGGATTGGGGAGGTTCTACAGAACCCACTGTCCAGAAGGGGCAGAGGGCTGGGTGGGTTTAATACACTTTCATGTACCCCCAATCCCGAGCTCCTCCAGCAGCTAGATATTATACATTTCTCTAAGTTACAACACCTTCCTCAGTCTGCACTATGGGCTACAGTGTTGCTCAGAATTGTCACTACATAGTTCAGTGATTATAGGGAAATCCTCTGAAGGCAGCCTTATAATTGTCTTAAAAATAGGGCTTGTGCTAGGGAAATCCTTCCCCCTAAATACAGAGCATTTAGAGCTCCATAATAACATTCTGGCACTTTTATTTAACACTGGCATCAACAAAATCAATGTTTCTGACTGCAATGGTGACCAGTTTTAGTAGCCTGTCACCTAGCTTCTTTGCAAAATTGTAATAGAGGAGTGCCCTCTGGCAACCAAAAAATAAAATTGCCAGCGCTTAGCTGTGAGCCAATTCTGTCCACCCCTGATTTAATATTAGGGAGCCACAGCAATCATAAGAATGTCACCTCATATTTTTAGAAATGGTTAAAAAATGTTGTGTTTTGTGACATTTAGGAAGTGGCTCAAATAACTAAAACACACAAATGGTTTACTGAGCAATTGGAATTTCAGCATCCAAATGTCATAGACGGCTTTGAAAATCTCAGCTATAGGTTTCCAGTTTTCAATGTCATTCTCTGTGTTAAATGTCTATGAGATTTTGAAATGAATATTATATGTGAAAGTATTCCTATTTCTTTAAACCAGAAGTATATACATGGTAAAATAAATGCAGGAAAACGTACATGAAAATAATGTTAAGGCATTAGGTGAATTTAAAAATAAAATCAGGATTCTGGATATAAGTTAAATACCATAATTCTCACACTTTTACTGAAACTCGTGGCAAGAAAAGTAATCTATTGTTCCAAAACCTCAACAATATTAAAGCACTTTAGAAGATTTAAATATTTTCAATTATATTCATTTAAAAAAAAAAGAGGCAGGATTCTAGAAATTGTAAGATTAGCTTAAACAACAGTGGATTAAAAAAATATGATTTTTTTTCCTTCTGGTTTTAAAGATATAGGGTTTTTTTCTTTTTTTCCAAGCTTCTCTCTGCAACCATCAGAGTGAGAAACTTATTTGTATATATTATATTAGAGACACAGACCCTCAGATTCTTAGATAAAGAAATTATTCCATGTGATTGGATTAAAAGAAAAAAATCCAAATATTAATGGTAAAATGGAAAGACTTGGTAACACAGTGACTTTAAATGTAGTCTTTCAGCCTTAAATTAAAATTTCTGAAGTTTATGTAAGCTTAATTTATAAATTAAATGTCATTTCAATGTTAGAGGCTAACATTGTTTAGGACTGAGATATGAGAATATATCTTGCCACAGAGAACATCATTTGGAGTTTAGCAAATTCAGTTTTTTCAGTAGTCACAAAAACATGTACTATTTCTTACAGATTGTATAATCATAGATATTACAGCTGGAGCTGCTGCAATAATTAAAATAATTGTGGCTCAGTCCAAAGAGTTTGTTTCCTGATTTGAAATGCTTAGTTTTGATTTTGACTCCCCACCATAATTTTTTTTAAAGGTAAAATAAAGTACATTTTGAAATGCAAAAATAATAAAACATCATTCCAGGACATTTTAAAAACTTTTCTAAATTTTTTCCCCAAACAAATTTTAATCAAAATTGTTAGGAATTTTGCAAAAAATTCTGTGCAATCCATATAGCATTTACTGACAGAATGTTTTTTTTTTTTTTTTGACAAAAGCTTTCCAACGATCTCTAATGACACCCTTGTTTTGAATAGATTTTTTACCAAACTGTTTCAGGGACAGAAAACTGCAACTTAACACAGTTGAGGAAAAGGATTGAACACAGTGTTCCAAAGGGGTAGCAGTATTAGTCTATTTCAACAAAACAAACAAGGAGTCCGGGCACTTTTAAAGACTAACAGCTTTATTTACTGTATTGCATGAGCTTTCCTGGGAGAAAATCCCACTTGTCAAAAGCTCTGTTTGGTTTGGATGCTCTGTTGACTATTGTGTCAGTGCTATTTCTGAGCCTGTAAAAATTCCCTGTGCATACAGAGGAAAATTGACATGCATCATCTGTACAAGTCGGTAAAAGTGAAGTTAATAAAGACCATATAGCTAATGCAATTACATATAGGCCCAGGACAGCCACAAAATCTGCTTTTTTGTTGTCACTTTGCCCATACCACACACTGATTCACTTCACTGGTTTCTTAATACACAATGCCTCAAGCTCAAATATTTTGTTCTTACAGTGAGGCTTAAGATCACAATGGCCCAGTCTTCATCTGTAACCTGTCACTGGATTCCCCTTATGCTGAGAATGCCCTTTCAAAATCCATTTATTAAGCCTCCCCTTTCACTTTATGCAGGTCTTTCTGTAAATCCCATTTTTGCTGAATCACCTACAAAACAAAGTGTTTGCCCTTTTTATAAATCAGCCACTACATACCACATGAACTACCAGTAACTGCTTACTCTTAAATATAACCATATAATTATATACCTAACATATTTCTACTGTATTGTCCTTCTTCATCCTTTCTATTATAGACAAAGTTTTCTGTCTAATCTTCATTTAGATTATCAGATTTTTTTCAGCAAAACCATGTGTTTTCTGGGTGTCCTGTGAAGCAACCAGCACATTAGTTAATGCTACAAAATATTAGACCACAACAATAAAAACAACAGTGGACTGAAATAATGGCTCCTATAGACCTGTGTCTCAGTTCTGTTCAGTGGACAAGGAGATAAGAAAAGGCTACTGCTGATTTGGTTGGGTGTTCAGAAATGAGTTCAACTCTCATCCACTTCAGGAGTTCCACAGCTCCACATTTGCAGGGTGCAGTCTCAGCCTTACTTTCTAATCTATACAAGAGTGAGTGCTCCCTGACAGAGATTTCCTAAGGTGTTTACAGTTCACAGAGGGATGCAATAAAATAGAGCCATCAAATTATCTGAACCAAGGTTACAGAGATAGCTCAAAATGAAACTCAGGAGTTCAAAGATTAGAACTCAGAACATCACTTAGTAAAAATCCCAACAAATAAATGTCTGTTTGTGATTGCTCTTTAAGCAACAAAGGAAAAAGAATTTCATCTTATCTGTAGGAAACGGAAAATGTTAATAAAGTATTCTTCACCCTTCAGACAACAGCCTGAAGGTGATATCCATTGCACTCAAAACAATTAACACTTGATCAGTCTGTATATCAATTTTTACATTTTCAACAAGAAAATTATAGTGATAAATCATATCTGAAGTTATTTTCTGTCTATCCCTGATATGTAATTTATGGGCCTGGAGGAGGAAGATTGAATTTCTGATGCATTAGGCTGCTAATTTATCAGCTATTCTATCCTACACCTAGCATATGTCATGAGGTGTGTGGAGAAGTTATCTTTTAAATCTTTATTTTTAACCAGCTGGGTAAAATAATGTTATTTCAAGCAGAACAGTGTTTTCTCAAGAATGCAAATGTACATTGGAAGGAAGGGATTGGAGCCAGTATATCTGATGAATGTGATCAAGTTTTTAAATTGTGATATAATTAATTTCAAATACAATATGTGCAGAACTGATGGAGGCCTTGCTATGAAAACTCGACTGCGTATTGTCAATGAGACTTTTCAAGCAGAGATCTGAAAAATCATCCAGGCATACCATTCTTATTATTTTCAAACTGGAAGCCAAATATTTAAGGATGTTACACTAAGCTTCTATCAATATTTACAAATATTCTGATATATATATTATTTCAATAATAGTTTAATGCATGCATTTTAGTTTAAATGATTAAATTAATGTTCTGAATCAACAGTTTGCAGCCTGAAGGGCTTCAGTAGCAACTTGCCAGCAGCCTGAGGCTAAATCTGATTTGCATACATATTTACATGAATGTACATCCTGTCATGTTTGAAGTATTGCAGATCTAGTATCACTGTACTTGTGTGTGCCTTTTACAAGATTTTTCCTATGGAAGTTCCACTAGCTTCTGGATTAGCTTCTCCTTCAATGCTGTGAGTGCTGTTGACTCTCCTTCCCTCTCTTCGGGCTCCTGTAAGAACAGAGCTGTCTTATCTCCTCTCCTAAATGCTTAATGGAATAGGATCCATCTTTCTTTCTCTATGAAGCTTGGGGATCAACTCCGAAGAAACAAAATAGAGCTGTAGTTAGCAACTACTTTGGCCCAGGGAATAATTTTATGGCTAGACCTCTATTTGATGTAAATCTGTATTTTTAATATTGACTTCAATGGAGATACATTAATTTATACCTGGTGAAGATCTGGCCATGTAACTGGAGATAAAGAAAGCTACCATAAGCAAAAAGGAATAACAGAATTGACTTAATCTGGAATTCAGCCCGATCCTATGACCCTTGGCTTTGGAGCCCTTTCTACCTCTTAATTTACAGGCCAACTTCTAAGCATTTGTCTACACTGGAGCTGGGAATGTAATTTGCAGGCAAGCGTGTGCCTGCTCTGACTGAGTTTGTGTGCTAAAAATGGAACCATAGCCATGGAAGCATGAACAATTGGAGAAGCTGACTGCTCAAGTACAGACATCTTTCAGTTCCCGTGTAGATGGAAGATGAACTTGTTCATCAAGGAACAGGTGGTGACTCTGCACCCTTACAGTCTACTTTTTCCTCCTAATTGTTCAATGGTCCACTTGTAAGGAGGGCACAAATCAGCACAACACTGCTATGATGCTGCCAATCACTCTCATACCCCCCACCCACTGGCTCCTGACAGAATGACCTGATATGCTGCATTGAGGGGATACATCATATTTCTAGTACCTAATTAGAAAACTATTTCAATTTCATGGGGGGATGGGAGAAAAGCTTTAAAAAAAACCCAGGGAAATTGTACCTCCTTACCAGCTTAATGGGGTGACAAAGAACAGTTGAAAAGTTGTTCAAATAAGCCTCATAGTCATTTTTCTTAAAAACCAAAACTCTAACCCTCACAAAGTAGGAGTGAATTCGTTCACTTGTTCCAGAGCTCAGTATTGCTGATGGACTATAAGAACTACACTTAAGTTTCATGCTGAGAAGAACATACACATATCCACAGATGCATTGATTTTAAAGTCAGAAGGAACCAATATGATCATTTAGCCAGGTCTCCTGCACACTGAAGGCCACAGAACCTCCTGCCCAGTCCTGCAACAGAGACATAACCCATGATTGAGTCACTAAAGTCCTCAGTCATGGTTTCAAGACTTCAAGGTATAGAAGACAAAACATGCTAAAGGAAAAGACAGAAAACCCTAAGAACCCCTACCAAGCAGCTTGGGGGAGCAATATCTCCTGACCCACACATGGTGATCAGCTAATCCCTGAGCATATGTGCGAGTCTCTCCAGTCAGACATCCAAAAAGAATTCTCTGCACCAGCTCAGAACCCACCCCATCTAACATCCTGTCACAAACTATTGGCAGATTAACCACAAGTAGTCATAGGGTTAGAAGGGACCCCATGAGCTGTCCCATCACTGTGTCGCATCCATAAATTTATCCAGTTTAGTTTTGAAGCCAGGTCATTTCTTTTTTTACACACACTGCTCAAAGCTGTTCCAGAACTTCGCTCCTCTGACAGACACTTGGGTTTAATTTCAAACAGCCTTAAGAATCTGGGCCTTAATTTCAGAAACAATTGCATTTTGCAATTTCTTTTCAAAGCTCCAAAACAGTAATTTTGTTAGGAGAAATGTAAGCATATTGGTGATAGCTGTATGTTTTAGAACATATCTAGAAAAGTAATACTCTCATAGTGGCAAACATCTTTGTGTACCACTGAAATGTAAATGTGGGCTATTTGTGGGGTAAAAGTGAACACTTACTAGAACTGAATGGGGTTGGGGGTTAGCCATGCTTTTGACCATAGTACAAATTGAACACAATTAAAAAAAAAATGCTAGCTTGTTTCCCTCTGTTTATTATTCTTTATTTTGGTATACTGGTGTTTCTGTGATGTGACCTGAAGCAACTATGTTGAAATGGTACAAAAAAAATTGCCTTGGTAAGATTTCCAGGTTGAACTACACAAACACTTCACATCTGTGAGGCTGTCAATTATGTATAAACACCCATACTTTTGGTAAATCATGGGATTCAGCTCTGAACCTTTTGATATTGAATATTTTTTGCATCCACTAACACTTTCATATTTTATGGTGTATTTGCTACTTCATTTTTAGAGGTTCCTAGTTCAGTTTTAAATGTTTGTAGCAAGCTAAAAATTGATATACGCTTAAAGTTGGAACCTAAGAAGAGCTTTATGTTTCAATGTCAAACATGGGAACATTGATTTGTCAAGGAAGTGATCATATTAGGTATGTGGGATGCTAGTAATCAGCAAATACAATTACTTTTGTTATCTGTTAAACAGAGCAGGGAAATGAGTCTCAGGAGTTCTTGATTCTAGTCATAGCTTTTTATTTTTCTCTCTGTCTGACAAACATTTTAAAACTTTGTTACCAATGAGGTCAGTAGCAAGTTTGGATTATTCAACACCTCTCATAATTATGCCTTTTATTTGATATCATGGACTGTGATTTAAAAACAAACAAACAAAAAGGAACTTAAGATGGGATTTTCAAAGATTCCTAAAAGAAAAGTCAGTAACACTTCTGCTCCTAAGTCATACAGGCAATTTTTAAAATTCTAGCTTGCTTAAGCACCCAAATCCACTGAATTTCAATGAGATTCAGGCACCTAATTCCAGTAGTCTGTTGAAAATAGACAACTTTTTCAAAAATGGAAGCTGAAATTAAGGCACAAAATCTTCGTTTAAATACTTAAATAAATGTTTTTTTCCTTTTTCTTTTTAAGTGCTGTGAGCGCAATAGTTTTCAATGACCTCAGTGAGAATAAATGACTATTTAGCATCTTCAAAAGGTGATTAAATATGGATTTAGAAGCTTAAATCCTATTGTTTTAAAATCTTAAACTAAAGACTAGGATTTACAAAGGGGCTTATGGAAGTTGTGCCAGAATCCTATTAAAATAAAATTTAATCAGTAACTTCTTTAGACTTCTTTGGTAAGCCTAGCATAATTATTAAATTAAGGAAGCTAACTTTAGGTATGTGAAGTTCAAAATGTTGACACTGACATTTTTATCTTCCAGTTTTCTCAGCTGCAAAATAGGGTTGTGTCAGGTTTTTCACTAAGGTTTGCAAATCACCTTGGGATCCTTGGATAAAAGCCCCTAAATAAATATCAACAATTGTCTTTAGTTCGTACTCTCTGCAATCCACTCCTGGAAGGCCGAACTGACGGCAGAGATTTTGCCACTGTCAGTATAGACATACTCTCAGTTGACTTAATAAAAGCCCAGTGTGGCCACGGGGGGGTGTAGGTCAACTTAACCTTCCTTAAATCAACCTAAGGCTCCAGTGTAGACATATCCTAAGCTACTAACCTAAAAATTGTGATGGAGTGAGGTTCTTAGGTGCTGTAAACCATTGTAATTCCACTGAGAATCCATCCCTTGCCATTCTAGAAACAGAGTTGTTCATAACTAAATTAAAGGAATATCATTTTAAATAAACACTTAGAATGCATGTTCAGAAATTTAATTGACAGAATGCATCAGAGCACCTACCACATGACACTTGTAAAAGGAGTCTATTAGAAAACTCTGTTGTTAACTGTATTGTCCCATTATGTTTTCAGCAATGTGTGCTAAAGAGTAAAATAATGCAGAGGGTTATGCCATCCCCAAATAGTTGTCAGCACACCATGAATTTTTTTTCAAAGCAATGGCACAGAATGGAGTCTGGAATATGTATTTTAAGTTGCTAGATAAATATTGGCCATTATAAGAAATTCCTACTATTATACTGCCAGTATGTGATAGACCATAACAGAGATGAAGGAGACTATATGGTCTGTCACATAAATAGTCAGCAGAGTACAGAGCAAAGAATCTGTATTAAAAAACCTTTAGTAGGCCATAAATATAAATACAAATGTACAAATGGAAACTTCACAACTCCCACACAGCCATTACTGTCACAGTTGTCAAAAATCTAGGAATAATGTATAGTAGCTGGAGTAGCAAATGTTTCCTTAATTTTTTCAAACTAAGTTTTTCCTATTTTCTTTTTCCTCAATGCTATTTGGAACATCCACCAAAAAGAAAACAGTAATCACAGGAGTTGTAATAAACCCAGAACAGTGGCGTAATTGAGTATATCCGCACATATCATCTGTTCTTCTCCATCTTCAAGTGTCTGATGATGTGGGATTTTCTCCCACAAAAGCTCATGCAATAAATAAATTTATTAATTGTAAAAAGTGCCACTAGATGCCTTGTTTGTTTTCCCCACATGTTGTTACTGAATGTTTTATTTCTGGAAACAGATTTAATTCCAAAAAACAGACAGAGCAAAATAATGGGCCAGATTACAATTCATGATACATATAGATTGAACCTCATATCTGAACATGAATGATTAGTTCAGGTACAGCACATATCTATTTTTAAGATTTTATAATGCCGGCCTTCACCACAAAATTTGAACACCTTTCACATGAAATCAACAGCAACAGGGATTAGCAAAGTCCCTACACCTCTTAATGCATTAATCCGGCATGTATTAATGAGGGACTCCAAGCTCCGTAATTGCTGTTAGACAGTTAGAGGCATCACTCATCTGGATGTTAATAAAATATTCCAAGTACAGCTGGGTGGAACAGGGGTAATCTGGAATCTATGCAGTATCTATGCAGTGGGGATTTCTAGAATGACTCATCTGCATGTAACACAATAAATGATATTGTCTTGTTATCCTCACATCTTTTAGGGGAATACTGTAGTGCTATTGTCTTGGCATATTGTAATGCTATTGTCTGGCATATTGCCATGTCTTTTAGGGGATGATATATACCAAGATAAAATTGCCAGTTGCTTCTTTTTTATTTAAGGTAGTCATTGAAATTAGTGGTGTGCTCACTCTCTTTTACCTGCTGTAATTTCCAAAAGAATGTGGAAAAGGGCACTGCTGAAAAATATACTTCAGAGCTCTTTACCACTTCCACTTTTCTTCTAATTGGTTTCCAGCTGCTGATTGTCAACAGGTCAGAAGATGGCTCAGCAAGAAGTATAATATTCAAAGAACAGTTCCATGCATCTGAACTCTAATAAATAAGGGAAATAATGTTCATAAAACCCAGGGACAATGGGCCAGATTAAGGAAAATATCTTGGTTAGGGTAACAAAGATGCAGAGTCAGCAGCTAGAAACTTAAAGTGGTTTACAATAATACAGTAAAAATATTTTAAAGCCTTTCATTGATTCTCATAGACTTTAAGGTCAGAAGGGACTGTCATTATCATCTAGTCTGATTCCTGAACAACATAGGCCATAAAACCTCATCTACCCACTTTTGTATTAGACCCATAACCTCTGGTTGAATTACTTAAGTCCTCAGATCATTAATTAAAGACTTTAGGTTACAGAGAATCTACCAGTTTCTATCTATTTGTTCTTGTGTCCACATTGGTACTTAATTTAAAAAACTCCTCTCCCTCCCTGGTAGTCACCCTCTGATGCATATATAGGGAGCAATCATGTTTTCTCTTGGGCTTTTTGGGTGAGGCTTAATAAGCCAAGGACTTTGTGTCTCCTCTCATAAAGTACCAAAGGCTCAGCTGTGTTATTCTAGTTCAGTAAAATGAACAAGGAGTCCTGTGGCACTTAAAGACTAACAAACTGATTTATTACATGAGGTTTCATGGTAGAAAATCCAGCTTCATCATATCTGTCTGAGCACTGCAATTAGGAAATTGTAAATGGAGTGATCAGGAAGTTTGAAATGCTCCCCACTGGTTATAGAATGTGATTTCTGACGTCAGCATTGTGCCTATTTATTGTTTTCTGCAGAGACTGTCTTGTTCGTCTAATATATAAGCCAGAGGGGCCTTTCTGGCACATGCTGGCATAAATCACATTGGTGGATGAGCAGGTAAATGAGCCTTTGATGGAGTAGCTAGTTTTATTAGGCCCTCTAATAGCGTCTTTTGTGCAGATACGTGAGCAAAGTTTGCGGTTTGGTTTGTTGTAGGGATAGGTGCCTGCTTTAGTGTTTCTGTTGTTATGTCTGTAGTTGTTGTAAGTGTCAGCTTAAGATGGGGGGCTATCTGTAAGCAAGGAGAAGTCTGTCTCCCAAGGCTGGAGAGAATGAGGGATCATTTTGTAAAATAGGCTGTAGATCCCTGATGATGTGCTCTAGAGATCTGACTTGGGGGTTGTAAGTGATGACTAACAGTGTTTTGTTGTTTTGTTTCTTGGGCTGCTCCTGTAGTAGTTGACTTTGGTGTACTCGCCTGGCTCTTTCAAGCTGTTTCTTCACTTCTACAGATGGGTACTGTAAGCTGAAGAATGTTTGATAGGGATCTTGAAGGTGTCTGTTTCTATTTACTAATTGCAGTGCTCAGACAGATGAATACCATATCAAGGCTTCAAAAAGAAGCTGTGGAGATCAAATTTATTTGCAAATTTGTTTGCATTGCTTCAGGGCTTAATAGGGACTTCAGATTTCTCTCTCATTACAACAGGTGATTAGACTTGATCTTCCTCTATATGCTGCTCCCCAGTGTTTGAATCTTAGCAACTGCTTTGATTTGATATTAAAGTATGACCTGATCCCACAGTTCTCTGCATTTATTTCCTCCCATTCTGTAAGTTCCCTTATCTTCAAAGTGTCTGACGAAGTGGGATTTTCTTCCACAAAAGCTCATTCAATAAATCAATTTGTTAGTCTTTAAGTGCCACAGGACTCATTTGTTTCTCTCATAAAGTAGGTTTTCCATTCCTTTGATCGTCTTAGTAGCACTTCTCTGAAGTTATTCCAATTTGAATTACTCTTTCTTAAATATGGGAGATCAGAATGGCAACTAGTATTCCAGATGACGTCTCACACGTGACTTGTATAATGGTGCTAATGTCTCCTCATTTCTGCCGGAAATACCTCACCTAGATGCATCCTCGGATCACATTACCCTTTTCCATGGCCACATCACACAGATGATCGATAGTCACCCTCAAACTTAGGTCTTTCTCCTTTGTTGCTTCCAACTGATGAGTTCAGAGTTTATGGTAAAAATTCTTACTAACCTTTTGAATTTTACACTATTAATTTTCATCCCATTTCTATTACTTTAGTTTTCAAGGTCATCCAGATCTTCTTTTATGATATTCTGGTCCTCCTTCAAACTGATAATACCTCCCAATAAAATCTGCAAATTTTATTAACACATACTTACTTTTGTCCCAAGACCGGTCTTTAATGAACTCAACTACTAATTTCCCTCCAGCCTAACAGTTGACCTTCCATTATGACCCATTGTAGTCTCACCTTTAATCAGTTCCTTATTCACCTAAAAATTCTCATATTAATCCCCATTTTCTCCAGTTTAATTAAAAATTTCCTATGCAATAATGTATCAAATCTCTTTCTTAAGGATCTACCACATCTCATTTAAAAAAAAAAAAACAAAAAACAAAAAAACAATTATCTCCTCAAAGGAAGACCAGATTGGTGTTGCATGACCTACCTTCTATATAACCAACCCTGCTGTATTTTATCCCAACTATGGCATACTATTACATCCTTAACTACTTTCTCTTTCAGAATTTGTTATAAGATCTCACATACAACTCAGGTTAAACTAATAGGCTTGTAGTTTCCCAGGTCACTTTTTCCCTTTCTAGAAATAGGTACTATATTAGCAATCCTCCAGTCATAGTGTATGATCACCGAGTTTACAAATGCATCAGAAATCCTTCCTATGGGTCTTCCAGGTCCATGTGCCAGTTCTTTTAATAGCCTTGGCTGGAAATTAGCCAGGCCCCTCAATATGATTCCATTAAGCTGTTTGACTTGCACCTCAGATGTGATAATTTCTACTTCCATATCCTCATTTCCATTAGCTATGCTGTCACTACCAGTAAGCCCCTCATTACCCTTGTTAAAAACGGAAGCAAATATCTGTTTAGGTAATGGGTCATGTCTCAATCATCTTTAATCTCCCATCCTCAGTGGTTAGTGGTCTAACATCTTTCTTTGTTTCCTTTTTATTGCTATGTCTGTAGAATTTATTATTGGTTTTAATTTTCTTTGCAAGATCCAATGCTGCTTGACTTTTAGCAGGTTTAATGTAGTCCAGTCCCCTTAACTAATTTACTTTTTTTTTTAAATGTTGCTCTTTTGAAATCAATAATCCTAGCTGCAGATCTGTCTTTGTATATCTATCCATTTGGTTTAAACTGAATTAGATCATTATCACTTGAACTAAGGTTGTCCCCTATAACCAGTTCTTCTGTGAGGTCCTCATTATTACCAAATCTAAAAAGGCATCCCTATTTGTAGGCTCAATTATTTGATGAAGACATCAGTCAACAGTCATATTTAGGAAAATTTGGGCCCTACTATTATTGGCCGTGCTTGTTCTCCAATAAAAAAAGTTAAAGTTGGCCATAATCACACAACTCCCAGTAGTTTTCATTTCATTAAAAAAAAAAAAATGAGGAGGTCTCTATTCATACCCAAATGGAATCCTAGAGGTCTGTAGCATACTCCAAGCATTATTGTAGGATAGCCTCTGGTAGTTCTGTTTCCTAAAGTGATTTTGAACCAAACAGACTGTATTTCATCCATTCCATCACATATTTATTTATAGTATACATCACCATTAATATGCAATGCTATTCCTCCACCTTTGCCTTTATTTCAGTCTTTTCTAAATAGCACATACTCAGTACTCCAGTCATGACTACCATTCCACCATATTTCTGTTTTTCTTTTATTCTCCTTCCCACTGCTGTTCATTTCTTCATTACTGTATTCTGTTTTTGTTTTTTTTTCTTCTCACTTGATATCAGAATCAGGTGTGGAGTTTATATAAGCCTTTTTTAATCTCCTCTGAGTTTCTAGTTTATGTTCTTTTAATCAGTTATACCAGCCTTCATACCAGATGTCAATTTTCCTTCATGCTCACATGGTGTCTCACCCATGAGAACAGTCCTCTGTTCATGAATGCCTCCCATTTGTTGAACACTCCATTGCTTGAGCCATCTGTTGATCATCATAATCTTGCTTCACCTTGATTTTCTACCTCTAGGGACAGGTAGAATCCCACTGAACATCACTTAAGCCTCCGTATTTTTAAGCATCTTTCCCAGCCTGGCATAGTCTCCCTTGATATATTCCAGTGAGAACCTTGCAGTATCATCTGTTCCCATGTGAAGGATAATCAGTGGATTCTTTTCTGCTCTCATTAAGATTTTCTTCAGCCTCAGGTCCCCATCCCTTATCTTAGCTCCCAGCAGACATCACCCTTCTGTTCTACAGATCAGCTCTGGTTACAAATCTGCTCTTCTTTAGGGTGTCTTAGTTACATAGATATGCCCCTTCCTAGTTATAATAATCATATTCTGTGTATTAAATAATTGTATCTATCTATTAAATAATGAATCCACCAAAACCCTTGAATGATTATGATAGCTCACTCCAAATGCAGTTTTCATCTCCCCCTGTAGGACCACATATAGTATTTTGGTAAGATTTATACTTTTTGCAGCATGCGATACACTAATAACAACAATAACTTGTACAAAAAAATGGGTAGCAGTTAGAGATGGAAGATGCCTGCTGACTCACGTATTATATCCTTCTGTGATACTGATTGTTTCTTCCAGTATATTTCTAGTCTAGTTTTAAATACTGCCTCTTTTCTAGTATTTCCTTTTGGAATATATTCCATAGGCAGATCCTTGAGTTATATTTTTTTCCTCATACTGTGATATAGTCTGATTTCAGTTACACAAGGAACAACCCCAGTGAAAATTAGAAAAGTTTCTCCTGATTGACATTGATGTAATTGAAATTGGTCTTGTCTATGTAGCCAAAATAATCATTTTCTTAATTTCAACCTATTGGTATTGGTTACGTTCCTTTAAGGTAGTCCAAAGGAGTCTTCTCATGTGTTGGCACAAACACCATTTTTATTCTTGTAGGTAATTACCATTTCTTTTCTTTATTTTCTAACTGAATAATAATAATAAAAAAAGGCACAGCTGCAGTGGCTCAGTTATATCAGTCCAGTAATTATAAAAGTAATACCAACAGAGAACATTGGTACACAGCCTACTTAGTATGCAGATTTGTAATGGTACATAATTGTATTGTTCCAAGGAGCATCTAGAGGACTGCAAGAAATATTCATTGTTTTCCCTGTTGATGTTTCATGAGGCTCTTAATATATAACAGTAAGTGATGATTTAAATGTTGCAAATAACAGAGGAAATGGTTTGAAAAGTCACAATCCATTTGTTTTTCCTCCTTCATATTTTGACCAGTCAAAATGGAATTTCTTCTGAATCGAATTCTCCAGTTTAAATATAACATTCAGAGCTACTTTGGTCCCCGTTTATGCCATGTAAAAAATAAATATACTATATTAATTCAAGAATCATGATTGACATTTTCAGACACTATATAACTGTAAGCCCTATAGAGCTACATAAGAAACTAAATGCCCTAGTAATAATTTTTAGACTTTAAAGCTTTTAAAGAATGCAAAATCCCTATATTGATTTAGTGAGTAAATTAAATCCTAGAATGTACTGTTAGGAACACATTCCTAAAAAGTCCCTGAAAAGGAAAATACAGTGGGGTTCTGTTTTTTTTTTTTTTTAAACATCTTCCTCATGTATAAAAAAAGGAATATGCATTCTGCTTATTAAATGTATTTTTACTTCTTTAGCTATATCAAGAAATAATGTATTGGTTTCACTGTTTTTGCTGGAGGCCATCATAAAGGAATATGGAACCTGCATGCAAACTTTTCCAGACTGTACTTCAAGGGACAGTGATAGCAGTCAAGAAAACTCCTTCCTCCTCCACCCCACAAGAACTCGTCAATTATTTGAGTTTAATTAAATATTAACAAACAGAAACAAACATTTAAAGAATCTGATTCTTTTTTCCAATTTCCCGTATTATTTTTGGGTTATAATCCTACTTGTTCTTCAGCTGTCCATATATCTTCCAAAAAATGCCGTTTAGACAAGACTTGATTTTCTAATGTAATAAAAAACAAGCATTGGGGAAAAAATACATAGTGACAAGGAACTTTTTTCTTATTGATGGATCAATTTTAATAAAGCAAATTAAATAGACACTGGGAAACAACAGAATGTTTTTAGTTAGGAATCAGAACTAATAATGAGGCAGCATGGTTTCAGTTCAACAAAGAACTTATGTATGTGCTTAACATTAAATGCATATCTACAGCTACCTTGATAGTATGAAATACCTCCCCACTCCTGCCAAACCCTCCCTAGACACTCTGCAGCATCGTAATACCACAAGTAAAATAGACAGGTATCAGTGGAATTCTTCCCCATCGAACCCAAAGTAACAGCAAAGCAGTACAGTTTACTGCTAGCAGGGTTTAGTGTGACCCAATCACAGCCCAGTCCTCATGAAAAGAACTCCAGAGGTAGCCCTAGCCACATTCTGAGAAGCATGACCCCTCCCAAATGACACAAGCAAATTTATTTAGAGTCTCCAATATTTTCTTTCAAGTTTCTTGATCACTATTGTTTGTAAATTCTAAAACCAGAAAGATCATTGTGATCGTATTGCTTTTTCTAGAGCCCATTGTCTCCAGTTACTCTATCATGCCATCTATGTTGATTCTATAGTAAATTTTCTCCCATGATAACAGACTGTGATATTAAAAACAAAATTAAAAAAAAAAAAAAACAGAAAAGAAAAAAACAAAATACCCACAATTCTAACTTCATTGCTGAATCAAGTAAGAAAATCCAGGTTCTGAGAGAAAGAAAATCAGAGCCTAACATAATAGTAAAGAAATAAAATAAAGCCTCTCAAATTTTCCTCAGTGTAAGAAGTCCTTCATAAATGCAAATCAATGCACAACATTCATTGCTTTAGTTTAAGAGCTCAAGATCATTCATGGTATTAAAATACTTTGTAGGAGATTTTTACCCACATGCAAATCCTCTCTCAGAACCTTCTGCCTGAAGTCCAGCTTTAGCATATATTTAAACTACATGCTTTCAAGAGATCTCTGTAGGTCTTTTTATGTCTTACTACATCCCTCCTCACCAGATCAGGTGAGAAGAAAAAAAAATGTTGCTTTATAGAGGCAAAGAGCAGTTCCCTGAAATCTCTATCACACTGCTTTACCTCCTCTGAGAGCTATTAGAGTGATTTTCTGTGACTTTGGAAGTTTGTCTTATGCCCCTAGCCCCTTGTGAATATTTTATCCTACAACATATTGCAATAATATTTAGTAAAAGAATGGAATGTGAGCTTGTAGGCAGCACATAGTCAAGAGTTCGGGAGTCCATTCCTGGCTCATTCTATAACCTTGGCAAGGGAAAGATCAGTGCCTCAATTCATCCTATAATTAAAATTGGAAAAGTAATATATACCTATCGCATATGGGCATTGTGTGGTTTAATCCGTTCATGTGTGCAATTAACTTTGTAATCTTCTGAAGAAAAGTGCCTTACATGAACAAAAGTGGTAAGTATGATTGTCCCCATCTTGTAACACTGGACCAAATTTTGAATAATTCTATCATTTTAACAGTTCTCTGGGTACTTAGGACTGTGAGGCTTGCCACCAATGTAAGATCCTTTTTTTTTTTTTTTGCATTGGACTAACCATCAGTAAAGACATGCTCAATCAAACCTCAAAGTGAGTTGATGCATTAAAATCACCCCCTCAACTATTTTGGCACTGCATCAATGGGAATGTATTCCCTGTTGGTGCAGGACAGTGAAAATGCTGTGTAGAGAAGAAGTTACAAAGTCGATGGGTGTTACACAAGCTACTCTGCGTATTGTGCACAACTCTCATTGACCGCCGCTGAATTTCACAGTAACTGTAGCCAAGGCCTGAGTTACATTGTTTTCCCCTGCCTCCAGCAAGAGGAGGTCTTGCTTGGGATAGCTGGGTGTCAGCTCCTTAACACCAGCCATTTGCCAGCCACTCAGGGCTGTGTTAGCTCTGTTTTTGCCATTCTTGTTAACATGATGTGCATACCAGTCTCTGAGTCCCCTTGCCTGTATCTACAGTTGAAAGCTTAGTTTGGACTTGCTTAGTCCGCACTAAGCAGTTCTGGGTTAGTTCGACGTAACCGTGGCTTTTTAATTTGAACTAGCCACATTTTTTAGTTTGAACTAGCTTTTTAATTCAAACTAAAAAAGCAAAGCTATTTTGAACTAAAAGTTAGTTCAAACTACAAAATGCAGCTAGTTCAAAATAACCACTTAGTTCAAACCTATTTAGTTTGAATTAGCATGGCTACATCACGCTATTTTGAACTAAGTTTGAACTAAGCGCTTAGTTCGAGCTAACTAAATTTTTTCATTTGAACTAGGTAAAGCCTATTGTAGACAGGGACCAAATTAGGCTGGATTAAGCTTCCTTATTCCAGAATAATTTGCTAGTGTAGACATAACCCTTGAAGGATTTCCCTGTGATAGTCAGCCTGACAGCTGCTGCTCACCAAAATCCCAGATCCTCTGCTCCTCAGGTTACCACTTTTACACTAAATCACTTCTCTTGTATAACACACTGCATTTGTAATTTAAAACAAAAAAAAGGCTAATTTAAGAATGAATAGAGGTTCTGCTCAAACAAAGTATGATAGAAACAAATGATTACAATATATAAGAAAATCATCAGATGTGAATCATCAGAACCTACACATATTCAAAGTAATTACCTTTCCTGACTTATAAAGTAGGTGTTTTCCCACCCTATCCCCCTGTTTTCCTCCCTCAGCCAGCCAAAGCTCAGTCTGTTGCAGAGCTGGCTGGCTTTCCAGGAACCTGGATCCAACTTTTCATAAAGTCCTCCATTTCAACAAGATGTCTCCTCAGTGAATGGATAAAAAATTATCTGTCTCCACCATGTGATATAATGAATCAATCTCCTGTCTTTATTTACAGAGAGGGAAATCCCTTGATTGATATAATGTTCCTTTTTATCTCCAACTGCTTTAGGTAATTTGCAGTCAAGGTTTCTATTGATTCTATGGGGTGAGGAAAAGGTAAACGATTAAACCTTGCATGAAATCACTGGCTGTCTCTTGATTGGGTCATCTCAGAGACATAGACTTTGCTTTTAATCAAAGACCATAATCTACAGTTTTTAATATAACTGTAGTATTCCTTTAATATTATTCACATTTGATGACTGAGTATTAATAAGCTGCAGTCCTTCTGTAGATACCTCACATGCAATCATTCATGAATTAGTGTAATGAAAATGATATACTATGTGCAGTCAGTTTATCCAGTGTGAGACAGGAGTTGCTTGTAAAAATAGTGAACATTTTGCCAGTTGTCACTAATGGACTTCTATGTCATAGTCATCCCCTGGATTCCCTCAAAAACAGTACTGAGCATCACCAGCCTTACCAAAGGAAATAGAGAGTGGTCCATTTAAAAATTACTGCAGAAGGAAGTATGCATATTCTGGCTTGTCAGAAAAATTTTTACATTATGAGGAGCATTTTGGGGATAATGCTGCTAAATATCTATGTATGAAGTCTCATCCCCATCAGGGCAGTTTGGGGACTAGATATTTATATAAAACTCTAATGAAATAATATGGGATGTTAATTAAAACAGAGAAGCAGAATAAAATGGTATGAACTATAAACAAACAAAAATCTTGGCCCAAAGGGTGTTAACTAGCAGTGGACCTAATATGAAAAGCTTTTGAAATCAGATAATTTCCCAGTACTGAGAGAGGTATTCAGGCAGATGCATAGGTAAAGTGGATTCCAAATGTTGGGACGAAGTATGCAGTGCATGACTGGTTATGGCTATGTTTATGAATATAAAACATTTTGAGAGGAAGTAGGTAGTCTTTATCTGCACCTGAAGACTCCGTTTTATCATGATGAAATTTACTATGTTCTAGTTTCACAAGTAGTTTGGATAGAGATGAAATCAGCTTGTGGAAAGTAGAGTTCCCACTCAGCTCTGAACTCAAGAATAATCTAGACCCTTCCTGGAGTTCACTTTTATTGGGAGCAGATGGCTACAACAAACTTCATACCTCTTCCTTGTTCTCCTCAAACTTGCCTCTTCTGGGTAGGACCTTCTTTGTCCCATTCCTACTTCCCTATACTCGGGGAAACATACCAACCTTTCTTTATACTTATTGGATTTAGAAAAATGCATCCATCACTATAAAGCAGCAGCAATGAACCTACACTGTGAAGGGCCCTAAAAAGTGCATAACCTCTGTAACAGAGTCAAGGAGAAATTAAAAAGAAAAATATTCAGACAGAAGCCTACATTCTACAAATGCTCTTAAAACATTAATGTAAGATTCATATCACAATAGACCACAAATAGATAACAAATGACCCTTAAAATCTGACAGGCCTGTGAAGTTCCAGGTGCAGGCCAAACAAAAAAAAAAAAAAAAAAAAAAAAAAATTTGCAGGATTTTCCAGCTGAGTACAAATGCGACATGTCTAATATTGTTTCTTGAGCCTAATACCAGGAGTAGCCTTGTTTATATTAAATTAATTCTTTTTCTTTAATTCATGAAAGAGAGCTATAAAGATCAGTGTATTTCTGTCTGAAACTCCACAAAGAAGCAGTATATTGCTCATCCAGTTACCTCACTCATGCATTAGAAGGTGGTGGCTGAGTTTGCTAAAGCTGCCTTACTAAAGATAGTTATAGAATGGTGTTAGGACTGCAGACTCATGGGTTTGAGGCTCACTTGATAGCTCCAATTACTCCAACAGAGTTACTTTATACTAATTTAGGATCTGGCTTCCATGAAGAGTTTTATACAATAAAAAAGGCCTCCTTATGGAAGACAGCAGGAATTTTAGAGGTTATGGTGAATTTAAACTCAACTGTTTTCTTTTTTTTTTTTTTTTTTTTTTTTTTAACTTTTCTACATTATCTATCTAATCTGATATTTTTCTAAGGTTTATTGGTGTATGTAACAGCTATTAGAAGTACTCAAAGTAACAAGTCCTCTCCTGAATTATTCAGTTTGGTAATTCAATGCAGAAGCCCTAGTTAGCCTAATGCAGAAACATTTGAGGTCTTGTGACTAGGACACTGCATGATGAGTCAGGAAACCTGTGTTCCTTGAAACTCGCTTTCCTTCTCGTGTGTGTAGATTGAATCATACTGGACTTTTTAAAAGAATTAAAATACTAAAATGAAGTCCCAGTGATCGAATATTTGTAAAAGTCCTTAGGCAAATTACATCTTTTCCAAGTGGCACATTGTGATCTTTGGTCTATCAGGAGCTAGCCTGCATCAGAAGTAGCATCCTGGTAACTTGGCAGGCGCAGATAGCCCTTTTAGGAACTGTCCAGTTGAACATTGTATTGCAATGACAGGTTGAAGCAGTCAGCAGAATGATACTTAAGGTCAGTAGTATTAACAGTCCAGTGTGACAACTAATCTCTACATTGGAGTCTTAATAAAGAATGGGAAAATCTTTGAGAAATTTCGATGTCTTAAGATTTACAAAAAAAAAAAAAAATACATTTGCTTCAACCATTAGGTCACACTGACCACAGTTTTGTTACAGGCCAGATCCCGTTCAAGTTTTCTGTTTATTCAGTTACAGTGAAGACTGGTGACATAAGATGTTAAAACAGGAGAAAGGATACATCACTACATCACTGTATGCTCAGAATCAACAGCTGCACAAAATGAACACAATATATCTCAGTCAAAAAAGAGTCAATGACTGCTGCCATTGTTAATGGTTGTATTTCATTAAGTACTAAAGCTACAAAGGTTTGTACGGGTTTACTTTTGAATCCATCCTCTACACCTCATTACACAATTGTGACTCTAGAGATGAACTTTGCTATTTTGAAGATACTTTTGCATGTAGGAACAGGAAGCGAGACACAAAAAGCTTTGTAGTTTGTTTGGCATGCACTAATACATCTGGATAGCAAGTCATAGATTGGTCTGTCCCTGCCTGTTTCATTTCTTGAGGTCGTGGGGTGTTGTGTTTGGTTTTGCTTTTAAACAAACAGCTTTCTCCTCCGTAAATTTCCTTCCTTTGTCTTATTAGACTTCATTATCACAATTAATATGCAGTAACACTGATGATCTCACTAATCATAAAACAGAGAATTCTCTGTGAAAAACATTATTCAAAGAATAATATCTGGCTGAGATCCAGCTAGAGGTCTGTGGCATAATTGTTTTCCATTTACTGGATAGATAGTCCATGCAGTCACGCTCCCAGAAGCTTCTCAATCTTTGCTCAACTGACAATAGAAACATCTGGCCTTCTTCCCCCTGTTGTTCTTTGTTTCTTTCACAGTTGGTTCATAGGCAAATCTAGGATGTGAAGCTTGTCAGCAGGCATGTTGACTGAAGGCCCTGTTTGGGGAAGAAGGGCAGACAGGAGAGGAATGTGCTTATTGTGGTATGTTCACCTGGAAGGATCAAGCATAGTATATCTGATGTTCCATGCAAACCTGACAGTTTTGTTAATTTCCAACACTGTGATCCAAATGCTTCCACAAAATAAGCCCTGAGGATTTCACAATCAAACAGTTTTTGCCCCAACAGCTTAACCTAAAATATAATACCCAATGGATTCATTAGAATATTAGAGATAGTTTTCCAAAGTCTACTAAAGTCAATTGAGATGCATCAATTTTTACTGACTGAGAGAATCTGACCTCAATGAGACAAAAGTTAAGATTTTCAAGAGCAGCTTGTAGGAGCCATTTGCAAAAGGAATTTAGCACTTAAGAGTCCAAGCTTCCTAATGAGATTTAGGATCCTCCTACATTATGTCTTTTTTTTTTTTTTTAAGCCAGTCAGGCACTTTTGAAAATGCTACCATAATCATACAGACTTCAAAAAAATATTCTTCATTAGCCATATTGTTACATCAAGTGACATTTGTAAAGATTAAATAATAAGATAAGTTTTGACAAACATTGATTAGTCTTTGATCAATGCCCATACTCAGTTTTATTAAGGCTGTTCAGTGCTATTGCAAGTAAATATTGGTAGTTATGTTTTCTGAGAAATAATGTTTGACAGCCAATGCATACATTTTTCTAAGTGATAAATATCAAAGTACATATTTCTGGTGAGCAAAGAAGCAAACAAATTAATATGATATTGTCTTCCTTACAACTTTGGACAAAAATTAATCCCCCCCCCAATCTAATAGTTCTTTTTTGAATAATAGAAACAATAATCTATAGCTGTACAATAAAAGGACATATTTATTGCAGCATTAAAATCAGATTTCAATCTGATGTGTCCTTTCTCAGTCTCTTATTAAAAGTTTATGAAATATTGGAGACTCAGCTAAAAAATTGTTTTTGCTACAAATGAAGTTACTCAATATTAAGAAAACAGTATAGCGTTTCAGTCTTATAAAGATATACATCATAGTTTAATCATTTAGTAGAGGTGAGATGTCCAGGGACATTGATACATATAGAAAGACCATTGACTGATGGAGAACTTTTAAGGGTAAAAGTTGAATGTTTTCTAAACTTAATTTAGCCCAACAGTTCCTTCTTGATTAAACATCTGAGGAGATTCAAAAGGTCAGTTATTACTTTATGGTTCAGCTAGCATTTAAATTTCTGAAACTGGGTCCACATTCTCTTGGGACAGATGATAAATGCAGAAATTCTTCTTAATCTATCAAAACTGGGCACCAGAGATTGGCATCACTATGAAGCAAAAAGAGTGAGAGCTTCACAATCATATGTCAAAGTGGACAAAAAGGCAGGACTAGAACTGTGATTGATTTTAAAAGTGAGCAAAAAACTTGTGTTTGATGGTGTAGCAGCGAAGGAGCCACTGGAAGGATGAAAATGAGGAGGTGACAGTTTGATGGACCAGGAAGATACTACCAGAGGTATTTTGAATGAATACAGGGGTGCAAAGTGGGTGGTAGGAGAGCCAGAGAGGAAGTGCCGGTAATCGTGATCAAGAGGACTTAGCTAGTAGCTTTATTGATGTGGACAACAACAGAAAGCAGGATCTTAGAAATAAAGTAGAAGCAGCAAGAAGATTTGGACACAGGTTGGATATGCAGGTCTTCAAGGAGGCTACTATAATAAAATAAGCCATGTTCAGACCTACATAGATCAAGAGAAATGTTTAAACATAGAGAGCAGCCTCTGAGGACTCTTTGTTCCACTCAGATTATATTTCATACTTCAGGTTTATTGCCTAATAATTCTTGTTTAGGAGTTTGCTTCTTCTCTTTTTTAAACTACCTCTGCTGTAGAAAAGAAAAGGGAAACAATAGAATTAAATTGATGTGTGGAGTAAGGGGTTTGGAAATTTTTTTTTTTTTTTTAAATCCTCCTCCATCCACGGCTTAGTCATAATTATTAGATCTGCTCTTGAATTTGTTTTGACTAAACATTTTTCCTGGCCAAAAAAAAAAAAAAAAAAAGGGTGGGGGGAACTAGGATCATGGTGCCGTCTCCAGGCCCTGCTCTGCTTCTGCTGCTATGTCAGCTGTGTCCTGATATTGCTGCTGCACCTCTCACCCAGATCGACCACCTGTGTGCAAAGTGTAATGTGTCCTAACTCATACACCATCCTGAAGTCATCTGACAGGAAGCGGCTTTGAGACACTCTTCATATAAACCACTACAGTGAAACCTGATTCCACAGAACTCAAAAGTCAGAACTACCACTGCCTTCCATCAGACAAAAGTGCCCCCTTTAGACTCTGTGGTCTCAAGTAAGTTTCTTCAACCATAGCCTGGATCAATGGAGCAGAAACCACAGAGATTCAGGATCATCTCACTACTCGTAGTGACATCATGAGGACTGCACATTAGAAATAAAAAACTGAATGTGTCTTTAAAAATCAGTTGAAGGTAAACAAACCACAAGCATTCAATGTTTATAATCATAATAGTATGGTTATTGTATACCATTATTATAGAGCAGAGTGAGACGGCTTGAATCTATTTCCATATCTTAAAAATACTTATTTATATTAATTCTGAACATTGTGAATTTGTCATGTTTGGTTATGGGATAATCACAACATACCCAGAATCATAGAAACTGGAAGGGACCATCGGAGGTCATCAGGTCCAGTCCCCTGCACTCATGGCAGGACCAGATACCATCTTAAACCATACCTGACAAGTGTTTGTGTAATCAGCTCTCAAAACCTTCCAATGATGGAGATTCCATGACCTGCCTCGGCAACACATTCCAATGTTTAATCACCCTGACAATTAGGACTTTTTTCCTAATGTGGAACCTAAACCTCCCTTGTAATTTAAGTCCATTGCTTCTTGTCCTATCATAAGCAGTTAAGGAGAAGTGTTTTTCTCCCTCCTCCTTGTGACAGCCTCTTAGATACTTGAAAACTGTGATCATGTCCCCTCTCAGTCTCCTCTTTTCTCGATTAAACAAACCAAGCTCTTTCAACCTTTCCTCAGAAGCCAAGCATTCCAGACTTGTAATCATTTGTGTTGCTCTTCTCTGGGCTTTCTCCAATTTGTCCTCATCTTTCCCAAAATGAGGAACCCAAAACTATACATAGTACTCCAGCTGAGGCCTAATCAGGGTGGAGTATTTACAGTACTCCTGTTAATACATCACAGAATGGGGTTTGCTTTTTTGGTAACAGTGTTACACTGTTGACTCATATTTCATTTGTGGTCCACTATGACACCCTTTCCACAGAAGTCCTTCCTAGGTAGGCATTGCTCATTTTGTATATCTGCAATGGATTGTTCTTTCCTAAATGGAGTACTTCAGACTTTTTTTTTTCATTTCATTTTGTTTACCTCAGATCATTTCACCCGTTTGTCCAAATCATTTTGAATTGTGAGCCTATCCTCCCCTCCCCCCCCCAGCTTGGTATCATTAGCAAACTTTATACATGTACTTTCTATACCATCATCTAAATCATTGATGAAAATATTGAATAGAACCACACCCAGAACTGATTTGTGCAGTACCCCACTTGTTATGCCCTTCCAGCATGACTGTGAACCATTGATAACTACTCCCTTGGAGTGGTTATCCAACTAATTTTTCACCCATTTTATAGTAGCTCTATCCAGGCTGTTCTTTCCCTATTTTAGCTTCTGATCCACTCTCTCAAACCATGGGTAGGGTACAGAGCTAATGTGAAGATGTCCTATCCCTCTTATTAGTTGATATGGCTGGAATACCACTGCAGTCCTTTTCCAGTGGTTGTGCAGGTTATTGATGCCTCAGACAAATGTGAATTTGCAGCTTCTCTCTGGAACCACTCAAGACCTTATTCTGACTTTCCATTCCAGCTCTGTATGCTGTTCCCCAGTGTTTGAATCTTTACAACTGTTTTGATTTGCTGTTACAGGGTGACCCGTTCCCATGACTTACAGAATGGGAAAAAATAAATGCAGGGAAGTGTAAGTTCCGCCACCTTCAAAGTGTCTGACAAAGTCGGATTTTCTCCCACGAAAGCTCATGCAATTAATATATTTGTTAGTCTCTAAGTGCCACAGGACTCCTTGTTCATTTCATATCCAGCTATTACCCTTCCTGGAACATGCAGGATGTGCACACAGCATCCGTGTTGTGTCACTCCCTCAGCAAATGACCAGTGCAGCCTGTATGCAGAGCTTAGGGAGCTTGAAGGTCTTTTGTGCCCTAGTTGAATTTTCCCATTAGCAAACAATGTTTTGCACTTATGTCAGAAGAAATCATATCACTATGGGCTACACACTGCCACTCTCACTGATGTAGAGTAGTACTTTACGGTGTTATTAGGCTCACTGAATGACATATGGAGTAAAATACTCCTAAGTATGAGTGACAATGGCAGAATCTAGTCATGTCTAAACATTAATTAAGCCTCACAACACTGTGAGAGAGAAGTATTTTAACCAAGCAAACTGAGGCATCAAAAAACCAATATGCTATAAATTAGTGTTATAAAACCCTGGAGCATTAATTGACTCCTAGTTGTGTGCTGTAATTAAAGCATGGCACTCCTTTGCCACAACTAGAATTACATGTGCAGAGTTTATTACTAGAAGCACTGATTTAAAGTTTAAAATGTTAGACAGTATTGATGGACACTGAGATGGATGTGCACTTAAGTGTCTATTCATAGATAAATGGCATTGTCTCATTCTCCTTATTGCTGGCTTAGTTACCTTTCTTGGAAATCAAATATATTTTTAAAGATGTTTCCACAAATGGTAGTCCTTCATTCAAGAGGACATTCAGACTTTCCCTGGGCAAGTAGTTAAGAATATTAATAAATTTTAGAACCACCATAAGAAACAACAATATCTGCAGAAATACAATTTCATTTCAGTAGGAAACCCATCTTATAGGCTTAATTATCATTGACAAAAAACACATTGTTTCCTAGGGAAATACTGCCTACTGATTTCACTAGAACTGAGTTGTGCTACAGAGCTAGGAGGTATGTTCTCAGTGCACTTATAATCGGGTCATTATCACCATGGTTCGAGTCTTAACTGACTGAAAACTGTTGGCAGTTGTCTCATTAATGCCAAATGTTATAGTTTCTTTCTGGGAATTGAAAACTCTGCTGCCCAGGGAAACCTGCACTGTGATAAACCTTGGAAACAAGGCACTTGAAAACAGCCTGCCTCCCTCATATCAGATTGCTTCATGCATTTTTAGTTCTTGGTACAGGGGGGCATCTGTGGTTAATTAGCAACTTTGTTCTATAGTATTTTTTTTTTTTTCAGTCTGAGCTAGTGTGGACTGTAGGTCTGGTGTTCCAGAGCAAGAGTAAGATCAAAATTCTTTTCTTTCATCCTCAACCACTTATAAATTAGTATGTTTTTCATATGGTACAATATGCATTATCTACTGTGCATTGGGCTACCTTACACTGTACACTCCAGGTTTAGCAGTTCCCATGTATGGCCATGGTAGTGCATACAATCAGTTTTACATCTGAAAGAATTAAATACATTCATTTTCCCCTCCTCCACCATCTTTTCTGCAATCATTGGATTCATTCCTGCTGTCACATAAGTACATGGCAAACACATACTGATATAGATGGCAGCGGGATACGCGTATGTATTCAGTTTGGACCTTTGCTATGCTTGTAGTCATCTTTATCATTAAAATCAGGTTTTGGAAATGAACCCCTTGCACTTTCAGGAGTACCCTAGTGAACATTGGAAGTGGCTTTTATAAATGACCTATAATTTCATTTGCTTGCTATTCAAATTCTTTCCCTTTGTACACCCTGTGTTTGGAGAAAATTTGTGTGAGTACAAGAATATATACAAGTACATTGATTTGATCACTGTTAACAAGCACCTCTAGACAGATTGAATTTCAGGCAGTTTTCATTGTGAGTCTTTATTCTTCAAGTCCAACAATGAAACATTTACATTTTTGTTTTAAAATACAAATCCCTCTATGCCACATGTAGCATATTTTGCATGTGGTACCTAAGAAATAAGAGGTGAAACGGTTTCATCAGAGGAAAGCTTTACTTCTTCAAAAGCCAGAATGATAAATTTGAAGGAAAGACCAGATTGTGGGCAAGATCCTCAGCTAGTATAGAACAGTGTAGTGTAGAATGGGGATATCTACGAAGCTACACCAATTGAAGGTCTCTGGTTTGGTGACTTTGAACACATCCCTGAGGAAGGAGTGGGGTATAAATGACATTGCCTCAGGCAATGTGTGATACACCTCCATGTCATAATTCCTTCCCTGCTTCATTCATGTCCCAGGAAGGGGCAAACAGTGGTCATTGCTGCTGGCCTATACTTGAGCATATTAGGGAACAGAGTTTGGACCAGATCACTTGTAATCCCCTTGGGCAGGTAGACAAACCAGGAGTCTGGTGGGACATAAAAGACTAAAAAAAATATTTATCACATGAGCTTTTGAGAGAGAAAATCCCACTTCTCCCATGAAAACTCATGCAATAAATAAATTTGATAATCTTTTAAGTGCCATCAGACTCCTTGTTCGCTTTAATGAATTAAACTGACATAGTGGCCCCTTTGGAACTCGTGCAGGTAAGTAGCCTAAATCAACATCTAGCCCATAATTACATGGACACTTTAAAAAAGTAGTTTTGTGATTGATTATAGGTACTGAAGCCAGAGGAAGTTTAGGGATAAGCATTTTTCACATTTCCACCAACACCTCAGCAAAGCAACTCCTCATGCTCTCATAATCAAGTCAGCAGTAATGCCAGCCTATACTGAATTGCCTTGAATCATCCATCTGAATGATGTATGAATCTGCATGCAGAAAATGAGAGCCTCTAATGATGCTAATTACTAAATGTCCTTAGTCTGTTACCACAAACAGTAAATGAGAATGAATAAACATTATAAACTTGGTCACAAAAATCCTAGTTTTTAAGGCTACATTGTTTGGTCACTTTGCATTAAAGGCAAATGGCCTCAAAACAAACAGGCTAAGGGAAAAATATGGGAAAGGACCTTTGAAATTTATTAAAAATACAATGTAATATAACCACCATCTGTGCTCTCCCTTTGTGAACTGTCTCCTAGGCCTGTGTTATCATCTGGTATGAGTTCTCCTTATTTTACACAGGTTTCTGTCCCCCACTTTTTTTTTTTTTTTAATACAATCATTTCCATTCACTGCATTTGGACTCCTCATGTAGGCAAGGATAGCTCACATGAGAAAGGCTTTACACTTACAGAAGACAGCCGCCATAGACTATAGGTTTTACAGGGGGGTGCACAAGGAAGAGAACATAAGGGGCAAGGAGTCATTCCCAGTCCCAGAGCTTTGTTTCTTGAGCCCAAAACATGGTCAGATAAGTTAATGGGAGTCTTAGTGCTTGTTCAGGACCATTAAGCACAAGGAATGGAAAAGCCTCTGATGCTAGGTAGTCTAAAAGGGGCACTGAGGTTATGGCCTCACCTTATCACACTCAAGAGTGTAGTCTACACTGCCCTGGAAGCATGTCTCAGCCCAACTACACAGAAATGTGCTAGCTCTACTTGAACTAGCACAGTAAAAAAAAACAAAACAGCATGGATGTTGTGACACAAGCTAGCCAGATGAGTTTGTACCCAGGAGTTAGATGTGCTTGTGCTCAGGTGGCTAACCTGTACTGCCTTCTGTGTTACAACAGCCATGCTGCTATTTTTAGTATGCTAGCTTGAGTAGAATAGCATGTGTTTACATTCCCAGGTGAGGAGGGATGCTGCCAGCTACCATGCAAACATAACTGCAGAGGGCCAGCACTGCCAGCATTCTTCTGGAAGAAACTAAATTTGCCTCGAGCCCCAATATACCTTGTTCTCCATTGCTCTGAGTGCAAAATGAACATAAGATGCTAATAAATCAGCATATCAGTGGAATTTTTTGCAGCTGCATTTGTTTCCAGGCTGCGAAATGAGGTGCATGGCAGAGGAAAGTCAAGTCCAATGCCTTTCAGAGTCATTCTGCTCTGCACATTGTAGTGGTTCATAAGCCATTATGGAATGTGTGTTTGAAAAAGCATGTCAATATAGGGGACTATACATCAGTTTTAAGATTTGCAAGGGGAAGATAAAGGAAACCTTTTAATTCCTCATCTATTAGAGCTTGTTGAAGTAAAGTATTGCTCCTGTTTAAAAGACTGAACTGATCAGCATTACATAACTGATTTATCCAATGTATTTGCTTATTTTGGATCTTGAAATCAAGTTCCCAACCCAGTAAGTTGGATTCATTCTCCAAAAAAAATCCTAAAGCAACATAACTACAAAAAAAGTTGCTCATGTTACTTTTATTCTAGTTTCTCCTTTCTCTTTTTGACTAAACTCAGATGGAATGCCAAACCAACTCCAGAGGCCCAATTCCCTACTGCACCTGATATGAGCTTGAAGCAGGACTTGGATAGAAGGAGAACATGCTGGAGACTTCTTTGGCCTCCCTGTACAGATTAGAGACTTTGAAGGGCTGCCCAAGTGTTACTGAGTTGCCAACCACCTCTCTGGACTAGTTCTGCATTGCAAAATAACTGCAATGCAGCAAGATGAGAATCATGGCCCCATAGCCCCTGGTAAACTTGGAGAGCTCTTGCAGTTGGGTGGCATAGAGACAACTACACTTACTGAATGTCCAACATCTGGGGAAACCCAAGGGCTGGGACTGAGTTGTTTAGACTGGCAGAACTGGTGCAAAAAGAGCACAGTTTATTTTTGGTTGTGTGTGGCATTGACTTCATATTCATAAGTTAGAGACACCAACTAAAATAAAACTATCATCATTGTAAAATAAACAAATCTGAGCAATACTTTCAAAACTAGTTTTAGCTTTGTCTTTGTGTTAGTTTTGCTTAATTAATTACAAACTCCTGTAATTAACTTTACCAACTGCACTAATAGCTAAAGAAAAAGTGGTAGCATGCACCAGAGATGAACGAACAACTTGGAAACAAACAACCTGATCTTGTGGCTCAAACTGAAATGGCACGTAAACTTACTTTTAGTAAGAAAGAGTCCAGAGTATTGAACAAGCCCGCCATTCTTGTGCATCAAGATGTCTAATGGAATTGGAAGTAGAAATAATGAGGGGGACAGTCTCAGACATATTGGGGAAATCTCAAGGACAGTTTATTTTCTCATGGAGTTCCCAGCTGCAGTTATGGATTCAAGGCTTGACTGTCAGTTTGTAATCTAGCTCATAGTGAGGGGTAGGAGAAGTCATGTTGCTCCTGGGGAAGCTCAGATTTTGCAGATAAAAACCTAGCAGTAAGATACCAGATCCTGGGTACAAGGAGGAAATGGCACAATTATGACACACAGCTGTATCTGCTTGCCATGCTGTCTCAAAAGACTGTGGCTGTGGATCTAATTTATATACCACCCCTCTTATTCAGGGCTATGCTTGTAGTCTCAATTAAGCCTTTAACATAATCTTTAGAAGCTTAGAAAATATCTTCCTGTTACTGCAAGAAGTATGTAGAACTACTAACTTTTTAGTAATGAGATTCTTTTTATATCCATTAAGCAAATGAACTTCATGTCTCCCATCCCATATCTTTCCTTCCAGTGCATCAGCATTGCACAGCCCCACTTGAAATTATCTTGTTTTGATCAAATCAAGTGTGGTTTGACTCTCTATTTGGGCTTCCCTTCTGTCTCTGATTTCAAAGAAACTTGAATTTCTATGGAAGTCTAGCTTTATTTCAGATTGACTCCTAACTGAGACTTGGCCCATGCTTACTGTTAAATTTGGTGGGAGTTGACATGAGATACACAAGCTACCTAGAGCATCTTATTTATCTTACATTGACTTTCTAAAATCTGTTCTATGAGTCATCTTCACAATGCTACACTGAAAGGAAATATGTTACTTTCTTCTGGGAGCGAATTTATTAAGTCAATTTCCAGATCAATTGAGTGGCTCTTTACTTCCACTCAATTAATCCTGAAAAATCAATCTGATTGTGGCAAATTTGCCACCATTATTGAAGACATACATTGAAAGCCATCCAGCAAGTTTGGGAGTTTTAGTAAGAGCACTTTATGAAAGGTAACACCAGAATTCAAAAACTTTATTTTTTCTAAATTATATTGAAATATATCAAGTGTACACACCTGAAGTCAGTGGAGTTAGTCTTGTATAAGATTGTCATGAGTGAGAGCAGAATCAGACCCCAAACCTGTGCTACCGATTTTGCTATAGCTTTGCGCACTAATGAGAGAGTTAAATATTGTGCAAGTTATTGTCTAATTTGCAGTGAACTCACTAACACTCAGTTGTTGAACTAATAAAACCTACTGTAAGGAAACCCTTGCTACAGAAATGCCACCAAAATTTTGCTGTACTGGTAAAATATTTGTAGTGATACTTTTAAGCTGATCAAATGAGGGAATTGCATTTTTACCATTCAAAATATACAATCTGCTGAGTTGAATGGGAGTTTCATTAAACTCTTAATGCCATAGCTAGTTTTGTATAATGTAGCAAATGGTTTTCCATTCCCTTGCTATTAGGTAACAGAAACCCGGACTGGTCCTCTTGGCTGCAGTAATTATGACAACCTAGATTCTGTCAGTTCTGTTCTGGTTCAGAGTCCTGAGAATAAGATTCAGTTACAAGGTATGTAGTGTAATTTTATTAAATTTCTTATTGAACATGAGGATATATATCATGCTACCTATTTTTCTCTCACTTTTTTTACATTTGGTTCCCTCACAAAAGGTCATTTTCCAAATTTTATAACCCATAAGTTCTGAAAAAGTGAAGGAAATGTCAGTAACTGGCATTGTGTTGTGTGTGAACTAGAAACAATATTAGTACTGATCAGAAAATAATGTTAGTTTGTTAACATTTTGCAGCCTTATTTAGCAATATGTTATGTACACATTCTTGACCAAACCAAAACTCCCAAGGTATACACTGAAGAGGGATTGGTATTTAGACCCACTATTATAGCCTTATTCATTCTGAATAGTTCCAACTGGAAATGATTGGACTACTTCAGGAGTGAAGGTCAGAGTTTTAAAGGTATTTAGGTGCCTAAAGATGTGGCTGGGCAACTGAAGCCAGATTTTCAGAAGAATTTAGGTGCCTACTGGGATTTTCAAATGAAAATAGGCTTGTTAAATGGTTAATTGCCATTAAAATCAGTGCCTAAGATACCAAGACTTCTTGAAAATCTGACTAGGGACCTCTCTGAATTTTTAAGTCCTTGAACACCTTTGAAAAAATCTATGCCCTATGGCAAAAGAACCTAAACAGGTCTTGGGTCTAACTTCCATTAAAATCTATGGAACTAAGCAGAGGTTAAAATTAGCCAGAATGCCCCAGAATGGCATTCTGGGGCTCCCCTATTTTTAGAGGGCAGTGTTCCAGGGCCCCTAAAATAGGAGAACAGACTGGAGTGCTGCATTCTAGGGCCCCCTTAAAAATAGGGGAATGTACCAGAATGCTGCGTTCCAGGGCCCCCTAAAAATACAATGACAGTGGGCAGCTGTGGCCCCTACCCAGCTGGAAGACAGAGTCTTCTGGCCAGCAGGGAACTGCCCCAAGCTGGCCTTGAGAGTTTTTAAAATCTTGCACCCTGAGCCTACTCTGACTGAGCATGCTCAGAGCCTCTGACCATGCTCAGTCAGAGCAGGCTCAGGGATGGAGCCTCAGCCTGTACTGGGGTCATGTCATGTGGCAGCCAGTTAAGGGAGCCTTGAGGGGGTGGTTTGAGCATGGGCAAGCCAGCCTGGTGCAGAGATGGTGCAGGGGAGGGTGTCAGCCTGTGGCAGCAGGGGAAGACAGAGTAGCACAATGGAGGGGTTGGGGGACCACAGGGACCAGCAGTGAGACAGAGGGTTGGGGAAGGGTTCAGGGGACCAGCAGTGAGATGGGGTGCTTCAGAAAGGTTCGGGGGACCAGTGGTGAGATGGGAGTTAGAGAGAGGGTTAGAGTAGGGCTCAGGGGACCGCGGATGCCAGTGGCAGCATGGGGTATTAGGGAGGGGATTAGGGAAGAGTTCAGGGGCCAACGACATAATTGGCTGTTGGACTGACTCAGGGGACTTACCTACGTAATCTAAAGTAAGCAAGGAGTTCTGTGGCACTTTTAAAGACTAACTAATATTTATCACATGAGCTTTCATGGGAGAAAATCCCACTTCCCCCTCTTAAAAGAGTCTGATAAAGTGGGATATTCTCCCATGAAGCTCAAGTGATAAATAAATTTGTTAGTTGCCACAGGACTCCTTGTTTGCTTTGCTGAACTAGACTAACAGTGCTACCCCTTTGGAATTTCACATATTCCATGTACTCATGATCCATCATCATCATTGTCTAGGAAAAATCATCATCCAGGGAAAAATCACAGGCTTTGAACTTGTACAAAAAATGTACATTTCATGATAAGCCAAAGAAATGACTCTAATACCTTTCCAAGCAAACAGAACAGTTTTATAGATGCAGCTCTACCAGCCAACTTTTAAGAAAATCAGCTTAAAGCATTGAAGGATTTCCTTTACTAATGTCTGGAACCCAAGCATTGTAAATACACCATAGATTTTATTTCTGCCTCTGATTTTAGTTTCTTTCTTTTTAGTGAAAAGAAAATGTTGCTTTAAGATTTTTTTTTTTTTTTTAAGTTTGTTAGTAGAGCTGCATCTATAAAACTTCTGTTTGCTTGGAAAGGTATTAGAGTCATTTCCATCGTTTATCATGAAATGTACATTTTTTGTAGAAGTTCAAAGCCTATGATTTTTCCCTGGATGACAATTTCCTCTGGATGATGATTGATCATGAGTACATGGAATATTGTGAACTTCCAGAGGGTAGCCATGTTAATCTAGTTCAGCAAAAAAAACAAGGAGTCCTGTGACACTTTTAAAGACTAATACATTTATCGCAAGAGCTTTTGTGGAAGAAAATCCCTCTTCATCAGATGTTTTGAAGATGGGGGAACCTACAGGATGGGAGGAAAATAAATCTGGGGAAGTGTAAGTCATAGGATCAGGTCCAGTGTTCGCTCTAAGTTAATGATGCAGCTGAGCAAGTTACAGATATGCTCGGGGAACTGGCATGCAGTAGGGAAAGAGCTCGGTATGTGTTGGGGAACTGGAGGAGAACTTGCTCAGCTGCATCACCACCTTAGAGGGAGCACTGGCCTCCCTCCCCCCAGCCCTGCCCGGTCCGGCTCCTCAGCCACCTCTGTGGTGCAGCTGGGGCTATAAGTCCCCACACAGTCCTCCTCTGCCTCACTGGGTAAGGGGCCCTGGCTGGGGGGTCTGGGGCATGGGGTGGGAAGACGAGGTTAGGATGGGCACTGTGGAGGGCCTGGGGAAAGAGTCTGATGGGGTGTAGGCACTTCAGGGGCAGTAGCTGGGGGGGGGCAGGTGCTTGGTGGGGCAATAGCTGGGGTGCATGAAGGGGGCCTGGAAATTTAGTAGGGTTTCAGGGCCCACCAAATTCTACTTTAACCCCTGGAACTGAGGCATCTACTATGCATAAGCACATTTGAAAACCCCATTAGGTGCTCACGTATCCTGTGGTGTTTAAATGCCTTTGGAAAATCTATGTATGCTCAATTCTGCACATCAGCAAAGGTGGCAGACTCTAACCATTAGTTACAGACAAGGGGTAATTTGCAGAGGAGTTCAATATTATTGAAGCTAACAGACTGAATTGTAGTTGCTTTACTCATTTGACTTAGCCCAATCATCTAAATGGGATTATTTGGTGTGTAAAGGGAACAACATTTTGGCTTATTTTGCAAATTTAGGATCCTGTTCTGCAAACACCTGCTGCTGATGCAGTGTCCTCTGTGAAGACACCCCTGATCTGCTCAATTGCTACTCATGTTAAATGTTTGCACTATCAAATCATAAATCAGCTGGAAAAAAAAAAGTTTTTTCAGTTACCAAAGTAAAAAAAAAAAAAAAAAAAAGTCCTGACAGTTTCTCTCTTTGCTCAATATGTCCATGTTTTTCTTTTCTTTTTTCCCCTCCTACATCTGTCTCTTTAGCAGTCAGTTATTCTCAATCACTCTGTCAGGACACATCACTATGTTACCACACAGAATAAGTGTGTCTCAGAGAAAAAGGAGATGGGCTGGAGGGAGTGGGCTAGTGTGTCCTGTGGAATTGCAGCATGCTGCCAAGTGTTTCATGACCCACAGAAGGTTGAGAACCACTGTGCTAGAAGTTTATGAGGACAGTAGGAACAGAACAAATTAAATTTAAAAAAAGATATTTTTTGTAACACATAAAACAATTTGATAAATCTTATTTTTGAGGTGGCTTTCATCTCTTCAATAGGGCCTAAAGAAATAATTTGCTGTTTTTGATGGTAGTTCAGAACTTTCACATTTGTCAGTAAAAGTTTCAGGAAACTGGCTATTACATCAATCAAAGAAGGATTTGATACCTGCTGTTGGAGTACCATTAAAAAAAAAAAAAAAAAAAAAACTTATTGCTGCTTAAACAATTTTAAATTTAACAGTTATGTTGAACAAAGGCTCAGGATTCTCTATCCAGCAATTGGTAACTTCAAGGCTTTTCAGAAGTATGTCAGTGAGTTTTTCAATCATGCCCAAGTAACAACTGAATTTTGACATGCAGTAAAAGACAGTGCAAAGAGAGCTGGTTTTAGCAATTGCATCAGTGTTCTCATAAGCCACTGTGGTATGGCCTTCAACTTACAAGCTTTAAAATATATGTATTGTTATTAATGTATTAAAAACAAGGAAGATTTTCCTCTGAAATTGAACAAGCTCCTATATAGTAAAGGCATACATAACAAAACCTTTTAGATTATGATACTCATTCACACTGAAAAGCAATTTGTTCCACAAGTAATCCCACTGAACCCAGTTAGACCACTCATTGTGTTAGGTACTTTTCAGTGTAAAAGTATTATAATCTTGCTCTAAATCTTTGGCAAAAGATTAATAAAGTAGTTGGCTGTATTTTGTTATTACTGTTTAATATTGTAGATAGCATGACTGGCAACCAAAACTAAATTAGAACTCTATGATTACCATATAATCATACTTCTCATTAGCATCATGTAAATAATACTCAGTTATTATAATGGTGGATCTTAATTTCCGGTTGCAAGAATTCTGGATAATTAAACACATCTTATTTGTTTTCTTTAAAAAATATATATATATAATTGTGAAGTAGTGTAATGAACTCTTACTTTTTCAGAACGGGGGTAGGATTTTCGAAAGGACCTAACTGAGTTAAGAACACAAGGAGATTTTTTTTCAGGGATACACGGGCACTTAGCCTCAGCTCTCATTGACTTTCAGGGAGTACAAAGGGCCTAACCCTGCTTTGTGGCTCTGAAAATTTGTCCTGCAAGTTTCATTGACTTTCAGAAGGATTTGTGCTCCTTGCTCATGTAGGCATTTTGAAAATCACTTTCAAGACATTACCACCAAACTGGTTTGTATCATTTTGGTCCTGCGGTAATGTCCACTAAACTTTATAGGAATCCTGGAATAATCATCCTTTGGACCCAAGCCTGCAAGGTGCTGAGTGTGCCCACTTGAGTAACTCCCAGTGAGAATAGTGGGTACTAATAAAAACAAATAGTAAATCTTCAATATAATTTTTGTGCAACATAATAGAAATACAGTTGGCAATGAATATTCAGGCCTATATCCTTGTACCAACTATTAAGACACTAAGAACATACAATAAAACAAAATTAAAGAATGAAATATAAACATAGGAATTAGAAAAGGGGCTAGGGGTTGTCTTATGCCATAGCTTCCTTTCTTCCTCATTTGTCTCCATGGACAGATAACTGAAAATCATTAAACACGCCATACTGGGAAAAGGCAAAAATACACACACACAGTTCTACTACAGACAGCATGTGATCTCACCCCCTCCTTATTTTTCTTTTCCTGCTGTCCCTCAGTTATTTTCCCTACATTCATGTTTCCAAAATGTACACTAACTGCTTGTATCAAGATTTTAATTTGATTGCATTTTTTTGCTACAAAAAAATCCTTTATGACTCTGGCTGTTTATTAATGAGTTCTTAACAATGTGAGGTTAATACAGTACTTCCTCCTCTTTTTGTGGGTGCAAGGAGGCAGTCTCCTCAGAAGATAACTACTTCAGTAAACCCTCTAACAGAAGACTGCTGAGATTGATATTCTGAACTGAGGTGGAAATAAATTCATCTGAGGTTAAGCCTTGAGAAAGAAAAGTATTAAAATATATGGTGTGAATGCTAGACAGATGGGTAAATTCACCTGATTAAGCCACACGGTAACCTTCCGTACCTAAATGTTATTTTATCATTATTGCTGAATCTGTTTGCCTCAACCTGATCTCATGATTATTCCTATTTTATTTTCCAAAGGTCTTCAACTCATCCTGCCTGAATATCTGCAGGAACGTTTTGTACAGGCAGCTTTGAGTTACATTGCCTGCAATTCAGAGGGGGAGTTTATCTGCAAAGATAATGATTGCTGGTGTCAGTGTGGCCCCAAATTTCCTGAGTGCAACTGTCCATACATGGACATTCAAGCCATGGAAGAAAGCCTGCTTCGTATAAGTGAAACCTGGAATGCATACAACTTCGAATTTGAAGAGTCAGGTGTGATCTTTTTAAATATTTGTATTTGTGTTACTGAACATCACAGAATTTCTTTAACAATGAGGGGTGAGCAGTCCATTTGAAGTCCCTGGGACTATGCATGTGCTTAAAGGTAAGCACATGCTTCAGTGTGTAGCTGGATCTTGGCCTTACTCATTGTAAGTCCTCAATCATTGTGGGACAAATGTTACCCTGACCTCCAAGAGGGGCAGTGGATTTGGTTTTGGTTTGGGGCAGGCTGTTCAAAGGACGTTTATCACCTGTGAGCAGTAAAGCCCAATCCTGTGACAGCCTTTTCCATGGCAGTGTGAACGTTTATACGGAAGGGGGAAGAAGGTCAGCACTGACTGACTATTATATAGATGTTCTAAGTTTTCCCTAATGTGGCAGAAATAATTCTGGAAACGACCTCTACTCTGCAGGTTTGAGTACAGCGTTCCTTGCACACTTCCTAACCCCACCCTGCTATAGAGAGCCATGGCAAGCAGCTGGGGTATTTTGGTTGAGCACTGTGGACTGGATTTATCCCTAAATTAAGATGAACTTGAGGGATAATCCATGTAAGACTTGGTACTCAACATGCTTCTTTAGAATCCCATGACTGTTTAAACTGGACTAGTTCCATCTCATTGCCACACCACATTCTGTGTCACACTGGCTTTCTTCAAAACATCAGGGTTTGTTTTACACACCATTTCTCTTATTTTCATTCTCAGGACTTCCAGTCCCATAGAGAATGGAAACGGCAGGTAAAATTGGCTTCTGAACAACTGTTTTCACAACTCATTCACTCAGTATTATCTGGAACAGCTGTCTAGCCAGCTGGCAGGAAAAGTAAGGAGAGCTCAACAGAACTAGGGAGGGGGAAAAAAAAAACAAAAACAAACAACTCAGGATGAAATATAGAAATGAGGATGTGAGGGAAGAATAGAGAAGAGTGGATATTGTAGAATGAAAGAAAAATATTTGGCAGAAAGGAAAGATGTAATCTGGGGGACATAAGACCAAGAGGAAAATAGCAGATGCAAAAAAGAACAGGAAATGAGGGACAGAAAGATTGAACACTAAAATGTTCAAGTATAAATGGAAATAATTTATATGTATGCTATTTTCTATATTCATTGTTGTATTGAAAAATACCCTAATTTCTATTTGACCAAATCAGAATGAATCAAGGCTGGGAAATTCAAAGCAGCATAAGGCTATTAGTCATCTAACTCCCACTGAGTTTCAATTGAATTAGGAAGCCTAATTCTCTCAGACTTCTTTGAAAACTAGCTCAAGGCCCTAGTGCTGTTCCTGAAATGAGGACATGGACCACGGTGTTCTGGGGTGATGCTAAGAAGAATCAACCATTATCTAAATATTCATATATATTTGTTTTTACTAAAGCATCCTTCTTTGCAACTCTTATTTTGACATCTTTAAAATCATACCTTTTCTTATAACATAGTAAGTCAATAGCAAAAATATAATTGTAATGACAAGATGTAATTTTGCTTATCCATGTACTGTCTTGTTTGAATGGGTTAAGATTCAACGATGACAGATGAAGCCTCCTGGTGACAGCAAGGACTTTGACATTATTGTCTGAAAATACTCTATTTTTAACTGTGTTTTATCTATAGATGACTCCATTTCTTTGAATCTCTACTCTTGGGCTATATGCTGACTGTTGCCAATGAATGGTGGAGCCTTCTAATAGTAGTATCAGAGTTCTTATGCATCACGTTTTGCTCCTCTCCTCAGTGCTTACTATTAAGTGTTTGTGGTTGGGCAGGTACAGTTACTGTTGATTGCAGATCCAAAGACCAAGCAGCATGGATTCAAGAGATGCATTGTGTCCTGTTGTCTTATCAGCATGGGATACTCAAATTCTCTGTCTGATGAACTTTGGAGAAGGACTTTCTCCTTCTAGCTGCAGTATCAGTGGAAACTTCAGTGCACAAGCTAGAAACAAGAGAAAATAGTCTTCAAGCCATCCTACTACAACAAGCCTCTGCAGTTAAATCTTCCAGATCAATGATTTCTAAGGCTTCTAAGAAGATAGGTGAGAAACCTGATTCAATTCCAGCACCTTACAGTTCCAGGAAGCCTTTTATTTTTCAACTATTAGTCTTCACATCAAGATCTAGCTCTGAAGACTGGGTACTCTATGATTAAAGCCTTGGATTTGAAACCAACAAGGATACAGGTGCATGATGGAAACAAGTTTGGAAAATTGCCAGTCAGTGACAAACTCCAGATCCAAAGATCAGAAAGAAAAGCATCTGAACAAAATACCTGTCAGTACCTAGGGCCACTCCCCATCCCAGGAATTCCTCAAGCCCTTGAACCACATTAGCATGCAGATCTGAAAAACTCCATGGATCTGCATCAAAGATATCATGTCATCTGACCATACACTTATATCATTTCCAAACAGGGTTGTATGATCAGAATACTATCCAAACACCAATACAGTTTGTTATAATTACACACGTTCACACCATACTGCACTCCCCAGTCTGTTGGATCTTTGAGGAGACAAGGAAAGACAAATGGATAACAAAATCTTCAGTTTCTTTCCTGCTCACAAGTGACACAAAGTAGATATTTCACCACGTGGGTTGTCGCTTATGCTACTGTTCTGCACTGAGAATCTACTTGCTTTTATAGGGAAGATGTGTTACCTCTTTTGCAGATCCTATGTCAGTTGAATCTTCAGTTGTCTTCTTTTTGGGTTTGAGAAGTTTAAAGTATGTCCCTCTAGCTGAAATTGGTAAAGCCCCATGTGGAGCTCACTACATGAAAAATACAATACAGTGGAAAACAATAGCAGAAAATGTGGAAATGGCAGAGGAACAAAATGATTTCTTTGTTTCTGTCTTCACCAAGAAGTTTGCTGGTGACTGGATGCCTTACGTAAGGGAGGGCAGTAAAAACAGGACAGGATCAGAAGCTAAAATAGGGAAAGAACAAATTAAAAATTACCTGGACAAGTTAGATTCCTTCAGATCGCCAGGACCTGATGATATGCACCCTACAATACTCAAGGAGCTGACTCAGGAGATACCTGAGCCATTGGCTATTATCTTTGAAAAATCATGGAAGAATGGAGAGGTCTCAGAGGACTGAAAAAAGATCAGATACAGTGTGCATCTATAAAACAGGAAATAAGGACACCTCAGGGAATTATAGACCAGACAGCTTAACTTCTATACCAGGAAAGTGGCTAGCATCTCTGCTAAATATGCAGAAGGTCCTGGGTTCAAGCCCCAGGGGGTTGGATTCAATGATCTCATGAGGTCCCTTCTAACCCTATGATTTTATTCTAAAAATAATAGAACAAATAATTAAGGAATCAATTAACAAACAAGTAGAAGAGAATAATGTGGAAACTGATAACATAGATTTGTTGAGAACAAATTGTGTCAAACCAGCCTGATAGCTTTCTATGATGGGTTACAAGCCTTGTGGATAGAGGGGAAGCAGCAGTTGTGGTGTATATAGACTTTGATAAGGCTTCAAATCACCATCTCCTTAACAAACTTGAGAAGAACAGCCTGGATGGAGCTACCATAAGATAGGTGAAAAATTGGTTGGATAACCACTCCCAGAGAGTAGTTTATCAATGGTTCACAGTCATGCTGGAAGGGGATGAGTAGGGTACCGCACGGATCGGTTCTTGATTTGGTTCTATTCAATATTTTCATCAATGATTTAGATAATGGTATAGAGCGTACACATAGAATGTTTGCTGATGATACCAAGGTGGGGGGGATGTTGCAAGAACTTTAGAGGACAGGATCACAATTCAAAATGATTTGGACAAACTCGTGAAATGGGTTGAGGTAAACAGAATGAAATTCAGTAAAACAACTGCAGAATACTCCACTTAGGAAAGAACAATCCATTGCAGATATACAAAATGAGCAATGCCTGCCTAGGAGGGAGTACTGTAGAAAGGGATCTGAGTGTCATGGTGGACCACAAGCTAAATATGAGTCAATAGTGCAATGCTGTTGCAAGAAGAGCAAATACCATTGTGGGATGTATTAACAGTGCTGGGTGCTCATTTTGGGAAAGATGTGGACAAATTGGAGAAAGTCCAAAGAAGAGCAACCCAAATGGTTAGAGGTCTGGAACACTTGACTTCTGAGGGAAGATTGAAAGAGCTTGGTTTGTTTAATCTAGAAAAGAGGAGACTGAGAGGAGACGTGAGAGAGGGTATGATAACAGTTTTCAGGTATCTAAGATGTTGTCACGAGGAAGAGGGAGAAAGACTGTTCTCCTTTACTGCTGATGACAGGAAAAGAAGCAATGGATTTAAATTATAGCAGGGAGGTTTAGATTGGACATTAGAAAAAAAATTCTTAAGTGTCAGGGTGATTAACAACTGGAATAAGTTACCTAGGGGGGCTATGGAATCTCCATCACTGGAAGTGTTTAAGAGCAAGTTAGACAAGCACCTGTCAGGGATATTTTAAGAGGGCCCTTGGTCCTGCCATGAGTGCAGGGGACTGGACTTGATGACCTCTCATGGTCCCTTCCAGTTTCTATGACTCTATGCTTTTATTTAGCATTATGCAATAAATATCGAAACCAGACCAGATATCCATTTTGGCAGATCAGCTCAATTCTTATTTAAAATAAATCTATTTACCCACCATCCTACTCTGATTACAGTTGACTAAACTTTCCCAAGAGTGATAATATGAAAAGGACAGTCAAAGAAATGAAGGTTATTTACATGCAGTTCATATTCTTTGAGATGGACTCTGCGTATCCACTCTCCCTAACCTCCTTCCATTCTTCTGAGGGACATTAATGATTGAAAGCACTGAGGTTCATTAATGCTGGAGGGAACTGAGAAGGCAACTGCTGCAGTTCTCCCTTTTCTAGCCCCATGCTCTGAAGTTACTGGAGTGCTTAGGAGAGGGATAAAAGGGGTTCACAAAAGTGCTTTAACAATCACAAACAGTAGAAGGCTAGACTACTCAACATGCATTCCAAGCATGTGAATATGCCAGAGTACATCTCAAAGAACCTGTGTTAGAAGAAAGTGACATCCTCTTTGTGTGTGTCAGACTGTAAATATATTAAAAACTAAATCATATTACATCTCCTAGGTCTTATGTTGAGTAAGTTGCTGAATATTTAGGTCAATGACAAGTTTTTCAGGAAAAATGTGTCTTTAAATGTCCTCTGTCTTCTGTTGCGGTGTCAGCCCAGCAGTATTATTTCTTAGCACCCAGAAGCCACAGTCATGGACTAGGACTCCACTATGCTGGCTCAGGACAAGCACAGAACGAAGACTGCTCCTGCCCAAAGAGCTTACACTTTAAATACTCTTCTCATTTTGTTAAGAAGAACAGAGTGACTCAGGTTAATATGGGGGAGATTCAGCACTGTGGATAGGAATAGATACTTTCCCCTGATGTTGAGCAACATGAATGTTCTTTGCTATTTATTAAACTAGCAATTGGATAAATAACTAAATCTAGTAAAAATTACTGAAGGTCCAGAAATGCTTGTGGTATTCTAGAGCAGTGGTCATCAAAGTTTGGGTCGCGACCCAGTACTGTGTTGCAGATCTGAAGGGACAGGGTTGCAGCACCCGCATTGCACCTGAGGGGTGGGGGAGGTGGCTGCCCTTCGCTCCCCAGCCAGCTGGTGCTGCTCCTGGAAGAGGGCAGCCCATCCCTCCACAGTGAAGGGGTTGCTACATGGCAGAGGGGCCCAGAGTTGGATCCCACAGAAAAAGGTTTGACGACCACTGTTCTAGAAGGAGAGCAACTACTTGTTTGTTTTGCTGAACCAGCTCATTATAGAAAGTCACATAGATAGATCAAATTTAGCTTCATGTCTACTCCTTGGAGTTATTGTTGGCACTGGAAAGATGAAGATAAATTATTTAAATGAGACTCTTGAGTCACACACACACACAGTTAAGTTTCACTTCAGCAGTAATATCCTTGGGCAGTCCACCCTGAGGGAGAAGATTGTTTCCCTAAAGAACATGCATGTTTGGGAGGATCTTTAGTCCCCACTGGAGCAGTGTAATCCCATCAAGATGCAGTTGGCTCTCTCATCTATGGGAGGTTTTGGCTAAAATCTGCAAGTGGACGAAGTGCAATGGGGGAGAGGGAAGTCATTCTCAACAGCTCAGTACCTCTAATCCTTATATCATCACTCAGCCAATGGGAAATTTTTAAAACAGATTCCAAAGGTGTAGCCATCTTAGTCTAGTTCAGGAGAGCAGACAAAGAGTCCTGTAGCACTTTTAAAGACTAACACATTTATTTTTCACATGAGCTTCCACGGGAGAAAAATCCTACTTAATCAAAAGGCTTTGAAGATGCAAAGCATATGATAAAGTGGGATTTTCCCCCACAGAAAAATTCATGCGATAAATATGGTAGTGTTTAAAAGTGCCACAGAACTCCTTGTTTATTTTGTTAAAATATAGGTTTTAAAATAGTCTGTTGCTTTAGTGTTCACCTGTACTTTTCACCACTTATGTATACTTAAAAAGCCATGTTTGCAAATATATCTCCTGGAAAGCAGGCTACTCTATCCCCATCAAATTCAGACTTAGCCATAGTGAGCCACAAATCTGTGATCTCCAAATTTATAGTTTTAAGCATCTTGGAAGGAGATGACCAAACATATCAATAGAACAGGAAAGAAGCAACACCCATTGTGCACTCTCATGGTACCCTGAGCATAATTCTAAGCAGAAATAGCTAATGGTAGAGCTCTACATTTATAAAGATATTGGCACTTTGAATATATTTCAGATGGTTGTATTGATCAGCATAACAACTGTTAAACATTAATATGGAATTTTGGTTATTATAATTAGGCTGATTCCTTAAACAATATGAAAGCAGATAATTAATATGAATTTAAATAAACCATTTCCCTTCACCCTCTTGATTTTATAATGTAGGCAATATAGTAAGATATGGGTACCTAAATCCCTTAGGCAGCTTTGAAAATCTCCACCTTACATTTTTGTATAAAGACAAACTAAAGCAAGGATAGCATTGGTGAAAACATGTCCTGCATTTGGTGCTGTTCTGAATTGGCAAATAAAAAAAAAGTGACAATATTTAAGTGTCTATGGGGAATGACACAGCCTGCATAAATCACATTACTCTTTGAAAAGTCCTTCCAACAGACATATCACTTAGTGTCTCAGTAGCTTTCTAATGAAACTGGTTATTATGGGACATTATGAATGCTTTGGATATTCTGAAATGTAGGAGATATTTAATACATGTTAACGTATTTCAGTAAAATATGTCATAAATGAAGAGGCCATTTTAAAACAGCTCATATTTAGTTTCCCTGAAGCAAATAAGGGAAATTCCTGTAATCTTAGTCAGGCCAACATTTCATTTTAATGGGTTTCAAGGACATACAGAGGTGCAGAAGAATTATTTTCTGCTTCTAATAAGCTTAGATTCTAAATACAAAGGACAGTCATGGTAGGAAGGGAGATGATTTGTCCAAGGTCACGCACATTATCATCAAATTAAAGACCAGAACCTGGGCTTTCTTCTCTTACACACTATCCAATGCACTGGCTTTCTATACCCAAATAAACTTCATACAGTGTTATATATGTAACACAAATTCAGATAAACATGAGCATTTTACTAGTTTTCTAACTCTCCTGCTACCTACTCCCTTTTAGTTTAAATATATAACAAATACCTTCAGACAGAGAAACTCTGCCTCATAACAGATTTGTAATTCCTGCTGAATTCATCTGGGGCCCTTCCTGTGTATCCATGGCCAGAATTTGTTCTAAAGAATAATACTATAAGCATTTTTTCTAAGACTGCTTCTCTGTTGTCAATGTTTTATCTTATTTTGTCTGTCTCAGATAACACAACTAAGGGGTATATTTTTTTCAAAGGCACAAATACCTGCATAGTACCTGACTACCACTTGTGTTTTTGGCTGTGTCTAAATTGGCAAACTAGTCTGGATTAAGCAAGTTTAGTCCAGACTAATTTAGCCCATGGCTACAGTAGGCTTTGCCTAGTTTGAACTAAGAAATTTCTTAGTTCAAACTAGGCAAAATTTAGTCTGAACTAGCATGACCCAGCACTAGTCCAGACTTCCACGCTTAGTTTGAACTTTAGTTTGAACTAAGCATGGGCAAGACCCACAGTTCAAACTAAAGAAGTTTGAACTAAGCCATTAGTTCAAACTAACCATGCATTCTAGTTCAAACTAAGCATTAGTTTGAACTAGCACACACAGTTAGTTCGAACTAAAAAGCTGGTGGTTAGTTCAAGCTAACATCAGACTTCTTAGTTTGGACTAGCAATTCTGAACTAATTTTTCCTGATGTAGACATAGCCTTTGAAACTCTCCTTTTGAATATCCTGTAGTAAAGCAAAATAAAAATTAAAAATGATTCTGTCTTAGCTCCACTGTTCCCTAATTAGACAGATAATTTTTCTTCTAGATGGAGTATTAATGTCTGATGTACAAAAAAAATATGCATGCCAGAGTTTGAACACAGTTGAATGCCAAATCTGTAAATATATGGTGCACATGCACATACAAAGTTATAGAGTATATCTAGCTAACAAGACTCCTGCAGGCACATATACTGGGTTTATGCATGCAATCATATTAAATGCACACTAAATTAGGTGAGCAATTACCATAGACATTGCTGGAAAATGTGGTCGTCTATGCCAGATGGGCACCTCTGAGCTGCATTCTGAATTTTCCATGAGCAATTCATACCTACCAGCAATTTCTCCCTTGGAAAATGATTAATAGAGATTTGGTGGCCTAACAAAATTCAAAAGTGAAATATCTTGTTCATTGTTATGGATAGATTTAATTTAACATTCATTTTGTTTTCACCCAAAGAATTGACAAGAGTTATTCTGAATTGTTTACACAAAGCCATCTGATTTTTCCTTATCACATCTTAAACACACAGTCATCTCTTCTAGCCTTCATTCTTAGCTTCCACTCTGGCAAGACAAGCAGCTGTTTTCTTATCAAAGATTCATACTGAAACTGTTAATCCTAAACTATTGGCACCTTCCAATGGTGTCTCAAGGTCCTTGTCTGAATTAATGTTTAAGCAGGATCGTTGTTGAGAAGAATATTCTTAGAAGCTGTATTTTAACAATGGCATAACAAGAATGCTTTTGGGCAAAACAAAGTCATGTTTAATTTATCACATTTTTATGTACAGTAAGTTGTGCCTATTTTGACATGTATTGTGCCTCTGAAGTTATACCAATTACAAAGGGTTTTAAAGTTGTGTGTGTGTGTGTGTGTATCACCTATAACTATTCCTATTCAGGAAAGCACATAATTTTCAGCATATAAGCTGCCCCAGAGATTCCATCCAATATCCATTAAGTTCCCTGGAAAGACTGCAAAATGGTGCTGAATCAGTCCCCAAGAGTTTTTATGGAAAGCAATTGTAGTAAATAAACTCAGTGTATCATTTGACTGTCATATCAGCATGACACCACACTATTTGTCAATGCATGCCATTATTAATGGCACATTATTTTAAAAAAGGCTTTTTGAACTCTCTTAAGCGAGAATAAAAAGTATCCCATGTAAAGAAGGATTGTATGTAGTCTGCTATATCAGCTGCTAACTCTGTAAAGTACATGAGAAGACACCATTTCAAGAGGGAGGACTTTGGGAGGGCACACAAGGGTCAGGTCATGACCCACTGATGCTAATATACATGGTGATAGCTGCAGATACCAAGGAATTTACATGAATTTCCATGTGTTCTGCATTACTCACTGATCCATATTCCTTGTTGGCAGCAAGGTTTATTGAGCTGCTGACATTGGCAATCTGGGCAAAAGTTGCAAAGTAAGAGTTAATACAAGATTAAACACCTCTGGCTTTTGTCCAAATTTTTGAGATGCATGGGTTCATCATGAGGTCATATTGCGTAATGCGTCCCCATCCTCCGTTCATAAGCCTTCATTCTTAGCTTCCACCCTGTAAAGATGAGCAGCTGTTTCTTATCAAAGATTCATACTGCAACTGTTAATCCTAAGCTATTAGCACATTCCAGTGGTGTCTCAAGGACCTTGTCTGAATTACTCAGTAGTAATTCTGTAACATGGGTTTTATCTTACCCATCTTTGAGGGAAAAAATGATGATGTCTTTTTAGGAACCTGCATTCTTCCCTGTCATGCTCATTGCCTAGTTTTGGTTGGTATTTTGTACCTGTTTGATTTCCTCTCCACCTCAGAGCATAAAAGATTATTTCACTCGGAGCAGGTAAGTAAACTGACACCTAACTTCATGTTTGTTAGAGAGAGTTGAGAATTATAGGTGAAATGAAGAGAACGGCGCAAAGGAGACAAGAACAGAGTCCTGTCCTGTCTGTGCTTTAATCCTGCCATAGCAGTGTGCTGAGTCTCCTTGAAATGCCAGCCATGTCACTGAGCAGCTTAAACAGAAGAGTTCTTTTGAATATTTGGTCCCAGTGGTGGATTCTGAGCCCTTTCAAAGTTGAAACCCATGTTCACTGGGGCAGGAGCTGTCTGTCTATATTTGTAAAGTTTAGCATAGCAGAACAAATGTCCTTTTCAAAATCTTAAGAGTATTATTTTTTATTAACAAGAAAAAGATCAGCTAGAGTGATGCTGAAGCAGAAAATTTTCTCCAGGACCACAGAACTGCCTTGTACTTAACAATATCCCATGTAAATGGCTTCAAGCCATTTAACATTTACATTAGAAAATATATTACAAAAAGACAGTAACTGTTTCCCAAAACAATGATAGAAATAAAATAAACTTAGTTATACTCAAAACAAACAAGGAGTCTGGTAGCACTTATGAGAACTAACAGATTAATTCATTGCATGAGCTTTCATGGGAGAAAAATCACACTTCACCAGATGCTTGAAGATGGGAAACTTAAAGAAGGGGAGCAAAATAAATGCAGGGGAGTGTAAGTCTTAGGATCAGATCAGACCGTTATAGCAAATCAAAACAGCTGTTTGGATTCAAACACTGAAGTATGGAAATTGAGAGGGCGGGGAAGAAGAAAAGCAAAATTGCTGGTGAAAGCTCATGTGATAAATAAATTTGTTAGTCTTTATAAGTGCCACCAGACTCCTTGTTTGTTTTCTTGAACTAGACTAACATGGTTACCCTCCTGGACGTTCTCACCATGCATTACTCATACCTACATGGGCTACCCAGTAGCTTTTAAATGCCACAGTAAGCAAGGGAATGGACAATGATCCACAAGGTCCCACTTAATCTTAACTTCCTGAAAAGATTATAGTACTCAAGGTACATTAAAATGTTGATCCTGCACTTTATGTCTTAATAAAAATAAGAAGGTAATGTGTTCTAAAAGAAAATATGAAGATGTTGATGGCCAAATTTTTTAGGCCATTCATGGGATGCACAATTTCACAATCATACTTTAAATTATTTATAACTTTGAAAACTTGACATGAAAACCTTTTTCTATCTTAGTATTTTATTTTCATCCTGTGCACTTGCATAGAATGCTTACTCATTCCCTGAGTACAGGTCTGTTCGTGTTACTTTATCCCCATTAAGGAACAAATGTCATTTGGTGCATTTGTTTTGAAAAGGATGTGGGGGAAGAAGGGAAAAAAGCCAACAGAAATCAGAGTTTTAGTTAAGATAAAGAAAAAAGATTGATCAAATGGGGAGTAAACATTTTTGAATATAGGAAAGTTATCTTTTATAAACAGTAAAATATATCAAAGTCATATTCTGAAACCACTTTGAAAAAGGCCACTGGAAAACAGTCCATGCAAAACTGTGCTATACATCTCAAGGGACTTTAGATAGAATTTGCATGTGTGTATGCATATTGGCTAGATGGCTTAGTACCCAGGTTTGGCACAACTGAGCAGGCAAAGCCAGTGCTGAGACATGTTTAAAGGAGCACATGATGAGAAGTTCTACTGAAGTGACTGGGATGATTTTTGTGAGCATAGTATTTGCTTAATGGATCAGAGCTACAGTGCATGGTAGGTATGAGTCCATTAAAATATACATTGTTTGTGCTCAAAGATTTGTGGTTATGCATACACAAAATTTGCAAGCACAAATTTATGAGCTCATCTTCCATCATAGATGTAAAAGAAAATAATAGGAGAGCTATCTTGTTTTTTAAATTATTTCTTTAAATCTCTTAATTCACTGTATTTTGGCTGCATCAAGAATATCTCAAATACTTCGTAACTCCTGAATAAACAGCTAGATTGCAGTTACATATTTTGTATATAGTGATAAATAACCAATCAGAAGTTCAAATATTGAAAGGTTTATCTGAAATAGAGGGCTAGATCCTTGGTTGACCAAATTAGCATAAACACCCCTGAAGTCAGTTAAACTGTACTGATTTTCACCAAGTATCTACCTGAATGGCTATTACTTCAACAAGAACATTTTCTTAGAATCATAGAAACTGGAAAGGACCATGACATGTCATCAAGTCCAGTTCCCTGCATTCATGGCAGGACCAAGCACCCCCCTTAAACCACCACTGACTGGTGTTTGTCCAACCTGCTCTTAAAAACCTCCAATGTAGGAGATTCCACAACCTAAGAATGGGATTTAAAGGGTGGGAGGAAATTCATTATGAGAGTCTAGTAGAAGGGACAATTACTTATCATTGAATTAAATGTCAGTAAACTTAAAGTTCATGTATTTTTCATTTTTGTGGTCTGTGTTTGAATCTCAAACACTCTCTCTGTGTACATTCACTAAAAGTGAATAGAAGAAAACAACTTGGATTTGTCCTGTCATTTTTCAGAGGTGGATTTAGAGAATTATCTGTTAAAGTTGTGGATTATATCTTGGAACAAACAAAAAATTCTACACAGTATTCAGAAAACATCTTGCATTTGCTGTTTCACCTAGCACCAACATAGAAGCTTTCAGGGGATGGTAATTAGGTACAAAAAGTCAATGGGGTTTTGACATATAATTGACATTCTGGCTTTGAAAATCTGTTCCTTAAATCTTCTTGTCAAGTATATAAACCTGGAAATAAACCATAATGTATGCTACCAAATACCAAAACTTATGTACAATATTGTTTACAAAATCATACTATAGTATTTTAAAGCATGTTTCTACAGGTCTGTGTACAATTTTTTTTTTTTTTAGGCCAGTTAAAATGATAAAGTAATTGCTAAAGCCAGAGTAATAATAGAGTGCTTTCATTTGGAAAAAAAACAAATACAGACTCAACATTATTGGTGACCATGAGGCAAACAAGTGACTCACTCTCTCAACGTGAAAGAAAAAAATGTGTAGTGATAAGAGTCAGCAGCAAAAAATGAATTTCTGGAGGAAATGGTAAAAGCAATGACATGGAGGAGGCTTATATTTAATTGCATAAGATCTGAAGCAGGGTTCACATTCAATAGGCAAATCCCTTCTTTTTCTATATAGGTTCTTATACCACCCTCATCACTGTAGTATCTGAACACCTGCCAGTAGAGTTTTATGCAATGTGACTAACATCGCAGGTGTTTTTCTCCTATCTTCTTCTTTAAGCAAGCACTTTTAAGTATGATTACCACGTGCCACATGTTTTCTGATGGATGAGTCTGGAGAAGTTACATCAAGGTTGAATTTGGCCCAATATGTTTAGCTGTAAGCACCCATACATTTAATGGAAAAAAAAATCTAGTACAACTTAGTTTGTCTTTTATTTAAAGACTACCCCCACGCCCACAAGCCATTGATTTCAAGTTTTCTTGCCTGTTTACTCTGAAAATTCTCTCAGTAAAAATGGGCACTATGTGACGCCATTTTTTATTGCCTCTGAAGCTCCAAACCCAATTAGCTGAGTTTACATCTTGTTGTGCTCCCCCAACCCTCTAGCTTCTAATTCTGAACTCTTCCTGTGATGTGGACATCAGACTGAGTTTGTTCTTGCTCCCATATCATCCCTGGTACTAAGAGACCCTGAATTCCAAATTACTCTCTCAATAGCTCATAAGTGACTGCATTCTCTTCCATGTGTAGTAGTCATGCATAACATATTCACAGGTTACCTTTAGTTAACAGCTCGTTTAAAGTTACACTGTTATCATCAATATTTGCTGTACATCCGTTACTGGGATGGATAATTTGGGATGACATCTGAAAGCAACTGATAAGATTTCTAAACAGTGCCATCATACAGCATGTCCTCTTCTGCACTTGTCCCATCCTGCTGAAAACTAATGGGCTTCCAGAAACCTAACTGAAGATGTAATTTAGAGACAGGGGGTTGCACAGATGTCACTATGTGCAAATTTTTATGCACATAGTATTTCTACTGTGCTGATGCAAAGGGAAGAGAGTGCCCAGCTTGGTTTTCAGACCATAGGCTGAATTTGCAGGTTTCATAGTTGGGACTAAATACATCTCCTCATACACTGAGCAAGTTTGATCTGGAAATAGACACAATGCATTTGGAATCCCACAGTGACCTTTGGAAAGAGAAAAGTTTTGCCAGAAGCAGTGCACTTGTACAATACCTTGATGATCTGTTACTGGTTTTCCAGTTATTCTATTTTAATTGAGAAGAGAGATGTTGCATAAACTGAATAAGTCATACATAAAACAAACAGGAAAGTGAGGACCTCTTTAGTCTACCCAAAAGATTTAATCTTCTATGACAAATTTCATGATAATTGATTAAGAAGGGAGAAAGAATTTTTCTATGAAAGACCCAAGCACTCTCACAGTATACTGGAAGTGTTACTTGCGTCATTCAGTCAGCACCGACTGACTCTCTTCTGATCAGAACAAACCATTGCTAAATCCAGAATGGCATCAAATCGCTATACCAAAAGAGTCCCATTCAAAATCTTAATTGAAAGGCTCCTTGTGAACAGTCTGAACTGAATTACTGGCAGTAGAAATTCCTTTTTAAACATTATAAATAAATACAGTCAGTATGGTTCAATCCATTTGGCCCAGAGCTGTATAGCAATAAGACAGAGGTCAGAATTTCAGGCTCAAGGGGGGAGGGGAGGGAAACAACTTCAAGCCTCCTGAGTTCCTAATATAATTATTGTTTACTCTATCTTGCAAAGGTGTTAATTTCCCTCCCAGTAATTAACTTCCCCATGCAGTTGTCAGGCAATTTAATCAATAGTAAGAACAGATATACCCAGCTGTCATTGCTTCTGTGACCAATATTCTCCCCTCACCCCTGTGGAGGTGTCACTGTTTTAATAAAGTGAACAGGTGCAATGTACAGAATTTCTTCAGAGAGCCAATACCTAAATTGTTCATCTCATATTCTAAAAGTGAAGGGATAGCCAATCAGATTCAGACAATATAATTGCCTCATTTTCAACCCTAAAAGCATTATGTGCCTCCTGCTAGTTTAGCACCTGGCAAATCTACTTAAAAAGTTATGCAAGATGTTGTTTGCTCAGATAATGCTTAAAGTAGAATGACATTGTAATAAAGGAGAAGGAGAAGGTTTCATCTATCATGATTCTACAGTGTCCACCATGTATAGGATATAATGCAGTTTCTTTGAAAGCAGGTAATAAATCTCATTCTTGAGATGCTTATAATCCATTCTGACAGCCTTGAACTCAGTGTTATTACAAAAAAAAAAAAGTCATTCGATCCTCTCTTGATGGAAATTCTCTCTCCTGATTCATCATTTCTTAATCTTTTACAACATATACACAATTCTTCTTCTAAGAAGACATCTGCTTTCATTTATTCCCCCAGTAATCTTTCCTTCTTTTTCCTCAACTATATTTCCAAGACAAATATTTCATTTCTTTGCCTTATGCAATTTCGGTGCCACTCTCAAAACAGGTGTTCCTGCTACAGGTGTTCGCTCATATGGTGCTCTCTGTAGGATCAGGGCCTTCGATTTTATTTATAAGACAATGGTTATGCTTAATTTCTTAAAACTCTGAAAGTCTGAAGCTTCCTGGAAGTTATAGTAACTGGAACTGGGCATAAAATCAAAATTTCCATCCCACAATAAATTCTGATATTTTGACTTTTGTCATTCTAAATTGGGACAAAATAATAAGACAAATTTCCCACAGAATTAAAAGTTCTGGAAAGAAAGAAAGAAACAAACAAACAGCTTCTAATTTGAAATTGAAACATTTCATTTTTTACATTGGTCATCAAAATGAAATACTGATATTCCCAAACATAACATTTAATTTTATTAAACTGAATGAAGACAAACTTTACTGAGTGAGTTCTACTTAAAACAGCATCTGTCTAGGGTGTGCAATGTCTCATGTGAGTTATAGTTCTGGCTCCCAGGCTCCCCTTCCTCCAACCACTCTCTCCTAAGATTCAGGCTCCTTGTAAAAATTACATATTTCATAATGCACATGTAGTCATGTGATTCCCATAATACACACTGCTCAATCAGAAGTTCCAAAGGTTTAGCCATATTAGTCTAGTAAAGCAAAAAAAAGCAAGGAGTCTTGTGGCACATAAAGACTAACAGATTTATTTATCGCATGAACTTTCGTGGGAGAAAATCCCACTTCATCAGATGCTTTGAAGAGGGGGAACTTACAGAATGAGATGCAAATTAATGCAGGGGAGTGTAAGACATGGGATCAGGTTGTACTGCAACAGTGAATCAGAGCATTTGTAAGGATTCAAACTTTAGGAAACACCACATAGGGAAGGGTCAAGTTAAATTACCTGTTATAATGTGAAAAGAATCCATAGTCACAATTAAGTTCTGCTTTCACACAATCTAATTTGCATATTAGTTGGATTTCAGCTGTTTCTCTTTGAAGTCTTGATGTCCCATTGATTTTCTTGAGCACCATCATTAACAAATCATTAATGGAGTGATTAGGAAGATGGAAGTGCTCAGCAACTTGTGTGTATGTGTTTTGTGATTTCTGATGTCAGTTTTGTGCCCGTTTATTCTTCTGCGTAGGGAGTGTCCTGTTTGTCCAATGTATAAGGTGTGGTGGCATTTCTGGCACATGATGGCATAAACCACATTAGTGAATGAGCAGGTGAATGACCCTTTGATGGAGTAGCTGGCTTGATTAGGTCCTACAATGGCATCTTTTGTGCAGATACGTGGACAAAGCTGGCAGCATGATTTGCTGCAGGGATATGTGCCTATAGCCTGACTGGGGAGAATGAATGGGGCATATGGAATCAGAACAATAACTCATAGGCAAAACTACAGTTTAGAAAGATGCAGTTTAACCTGAACTAATTTGGAATGAATTGTCTCATTTCAGGTCAAAGTAAAATAGGATGAACCAATCTGAAAACAAAATGTTTTAACTTGATTTCCTTAATAGAAAAATAGTGGAAAAGCTCAGATTGAAGTTTCCCACAGAAAATATTGTGTAGAAATTACAAATTTCCAGAAGAAAAAATGTTTCAGCAGACCACTTACAGTTAGCCTAAAACAACTAGAACCTGACATACAAATTTTGGGTAATGGGTTTGAGAATTGAAGTTGACTCACTCAACATCAAATCTCAGTTGGTGGGTTTTTTTTTTTTTTTTTTTTTTTTTTTTGAAAGGTTTGAATAATTTGGACAAACCTCTCCCTTGCTTATAATCTGTTTTTTCAGGTAGCTGATCCTGAAACCTGGACTGATCATTTTCAGAGAGTGTGTTGGCTTATTTCATGGGATCAGAAGGGTTACAGTTCATCTTGGGCAAGTCTAGAAAGTGATCCAGAACATGTACTTAAAAAGAAAAAAACAAACAAACAGGAACTTGGTCTAAAATCTGTAGTGAGAGGAGGAGTACCCCTTTAGCTAGATTGCAACAGAAGCAGAAAATGAAGGCCTAGCTGAGTTTGGTAACCAGTCAACTTCCTTACAGAAAGGCCCATACAACAGTTTATATCCACATTAACCAACAAGCATGTAAGCTATGGTGAACCCAACTGTTTAGGCTAAGCCCAGCCCATCCCCCTAAAAAGCTCTGGAGAGCAATATTCTCTGCCACCTTCCACTAGGTTTCTTTTCCTCCAGGTTGAAGTGGTCAATTCTGCTTCTCAGTCTTCAACTGATAGTCTTTCCTCTTGTAAAGCCAACATCCAAGGCAAATGTAACAGAGAGGAGTTAATTAAACAGGGCTGATTAGCTCACCAGGGTGCGCCTTAAAGAGGAAGGCTACCCAGTTACAGGTACTAGGCTGCCCTAGTATAATATTAGCAAATATTTGGAACTGGCTTTTGGCATTTTGGAAGAGACAGCAGATGAGGACTGATTTATTGGGATCAGGAAATGGAGGTCACATTAGGGTCATATTTAAAAAAAAAAGAGTTTCGGGATGGTGGGGTAGTATATTTTGTGTTATTATGAGATGCAGAGGTTGGAAAAGAAGAGCCACAGGACAGAGAAATGTATGACGGTGGTAAAGAGACACGAAAAAGAATTTGATCAGTGTGTGAAAAATGAGAGCTGGGAAAAAATGGTTTTCCTAATTTGCACAAAGAATTCAAACTTTGAAATTATTTCTGAGTCAAAAGTTTTGATGTTTTCCTGTGACATAACCAATAAGCTCTTTTGTGTCATCATATTACATTTTAGTTATTAAATAAAATGGTCAAAAAGAAACTGGAAGGAAGGTTCATAGAGGGCTAAAACCCATATGCTTCTTTCTGAGTTGGCACCTTAAATTGTCAATGAATGTCATGGGAGATGAGAACTATCATGTCACAGGGAATGAATGCCTTGTGTACACCTCAAGATTAGTCCCAAAGTGGGTAAAAAGCTTTATACTTCATAGAGGTGATTAGTTCTCTAACATCTTCCTCTGCATCTTAAAAGTTCCAGTCAATATAAGGGAGATTGAAGAGTTGTGAGGGAGACAGTTACAGCTACCTGATTATGCACTAGTTTGATAGTTAAATCGCCATAGGGGACACTGCCATTTATACCACCACCCCAGCATTCTGAAAAAAAAACATGCACTAGTGGAGAACCAGCACACTGTACTCCATATAACCCTCTCAACAGTGTTCCCTCTAAACTGATGATGCAGCTGAGCAAGTTATGGACACAGCTGAGCAAGATCCCTTCTGGTTCCCAAACTGGAGCCGGGCCCCTTTCACGCTGCCCATTGGCTCCCTATGTGCATCCATAACTTACTCAGTTGCATCATCAGCTTAGAGGGACCCCTGAAATCAAGTAGTCTTACTGGAGGACAGGGAAGTAAGAAAAGGAGGACATTGGAGGACACAGAGAAAATGTAGTATTAGTGCAACTCTCATTACCATATTGTGTCATGGAAAATGGGTAATGATTAATGAACGCAGCGTTAAAACTGCAAGGACATGTGTTTTTTTAAGTTTTAAAATTAAAAAAAATGTTTTCTTTTACCAAAGACTGCATTTTTCTCCTTAAAGTTTTTCATGACCCTTTTATTAATGTTGAGGAGACTAAAAAAAGTTAAAAACTAAATTTGCAAATATAAACTTGGAAAGCACCTAAAAAAGTTAAAAAAGCAGTTCTCTCTCATTTTTCATTTTCCACAGCAGCCCATTTTACAATTTAAACAAAAAACCCTCTCCTAAATTGTTTTTATCCAGTTAAAACATGCCCCTTTCTTTCTTTTACTTAATTGGTCCCTCTTAGTAATTTTATTTATAGTATCCTTTACTTTCCTTCATTTTTCCCCCTCAATTTAACCCTTTCATAGGGAGAACAGGCCATAAATAGGCCTCAGACCCACAACACTGAGATTAAGAAGCATGTTTTCTCAACCACCTGAGCTAACCAGTCTGTTGTTAAGAAAACAGGAGCCAGCTGAACCCAAACACAGGAATCAGTCAGGGGAATCTTTTCCCCTACCTCTTAGTGAGGAGTGGTTTCTGCAGAGATGCCATTGGACCATGTGTGCATTTGGCTGCCTCCGAAGTAACTGCTCCGCTACCCAGGCACTGGGGGAAGATCCCTCTGCTGGGCTCAGGAACTTGGGTGTTATTGGTTTTTGGTTTTTTTTTTAAAACATTCCACTCATCATTAATAACATGATGGACAAAAACACCTGTTTTTAAAATGACTGCTGGTGGACATGAAGGTAAAAAGGACAGCTTCCTTTTGCCAGACATCTGCTAACCCTACCCAAGTGCTCCAGACCCTCCTGCCCTGGCACCTCTGGCATCCTCCGGTCCCCCACATGTTCCTGTAACACCCCCCCCCGCTACCAGTTTCCCTGCAGGGGCAGTCCCCACTTCTGCCTTCTCCTTCCCCATAACACCCTTTCTGCCAGTTTCACCGCGGCGCAATCCCCACTTCTGCCTTGTCCAACCCCTTCTTTCCTCCATAAAACCCTATCCCCTTCCCCCTTACCTCCCAGCCAGAGATATGTGATGGCAGGGAGCTCCCACCCTGAGCACATGCTTAGGGCAGGAGATTTTAAACTCTCAACCCTGGCCCCTACGCCTGGTGCTGAGAATAATATATCTGCCTGCACAGGGGTCAGTGTCGCCTGTGCCGGTGAGCGGCGGCTGCTGTGCCAGCATCCACCCGCACAGCTTACAAGGAACATTGCGCACCCATTGATTCTCTGATCTGCAAATCCCCTGATGTTCTCCCTCCACTACAGTCATGTGTTAGGGGGAAGCTCCCCAGTAGAGCAAAAAGGTTTATGCTACTGGAAAGTTCCCTCTTGGAGCATTTCTGACAAGAATCCAACTACTTTGCATCCCCTGGGCAGCACAAAGCAGCCAGTTCACACCAGATAGTTTAGTCCTATGATTGTTAACATTTAATCTAAATCTCTCCTTCACACCCTGCCCACTCCATTCAACAGTGCACATGCTTGGTTTTGGTACTTAATCCTTAAGAGAGTAAGAAGGGTGAATGTTTTCATTACAGAGAGGACTGAATAATTTACACAAGCCAGTTTAAAGGTCACCTCTATTCATTTTCTCAGAAAAGGTGGTCATTTCAAGCCAAACTCATACATATGTACGGAGTCTTTTCAAATACACACACACACACACACACACTTATATTTCTTGGAACTTGGCTACTACTTCCTTAAATGAATTATTAGAACTAAGATTAATTGGAACATAAAAACAAATACATTATAATTTTACTACTTTGTTTTCCCCAGGCCCTTGGAACATAGTAGGTCATTATTACTGTTTTTTTTAAATTTTGTTTTCAATCCAGCTACTTTGCATCCCCCCTGGACAATACTGAAGCTGCATTTTGTTGGACATTTGCAGTAGTTGGCCATTTGACCTGTCAGTTCTATTGCAGATCAGTTCTGAATAAACAAGTTTGATAGCTTTGTGATTTGGGACTTCAATTTGATGCTTCCGCTGATGTTTGACCAGCTGTAACTTTGATTGCCCTGATTACAATTACAGGCATTTTGATGGGAAAAGAGCAATAATGACATGGTCTTTTTGTCCAAAAAGTGTTTTAACATGAAGAATAAGACACCACTGGGGATTTTGAAATTCTCTGTCATAGCTCTTGATGGTCCTCACACTAATCATAACCACTATCATGGCCTCTGCTGAAGTGATAGTAGAGCCTGAGGTAGAGCCAGATTTCTAGAATCTCAATTGAGTGCTTTAACCTTCAGTTCTCAAAGTCCTCCCTGTTCTCAAACATGCATCTCTTCTTCAGATGCAGTAGGTTCCAGGCCTACAAAAGTTTATGCCAAAAACAATTTTTTGTTACTCTCTAAGGGACCACCAGCAGGGCCGTAAGTACTATGTGGCCAATGGGGTGGGGCCCCGGGATGAAGAGTTCACAGGGTGACAGATGACTCTGCCTAGCCCTGAAGAGGAATGTGCCTTGGAGAAGGCACATTCCTCTGTGAGCCAGACTGTAGCTGGAGGAGGTCATTTCCCATCTTGTCCCCAGCATGCAAGGTCTGATCAGGTGCGCGGTGGGGGAGGAGAGAAGAAGAAGTCTGGCCACCAGCCAGGTGACCAGCAGCACAGCTGCTTTGGCTTCTGCTGGACCCACAGCCAGCTGGAAGAAGGTGGTGGTGCCCTGGGGGCTGGGCACCAGCAGTACCTGACTGGCTGTGGGGAGGAGGCACCTTCCCAGCCCTGGGTGGCTGGCTGGTTTGTGGGGGAGAGAGGCAGGGAGGCAGCCCCTGACACTGTGTTGCTAAGTGGCCAGGCGTTGCTGGCTGTGGAGGCATCTGCCCAGCTGGGCTGGCTGGTCGGTGGTAGAGAGAGGCATTCCCCCCCACCCCACCCCTGTATTGCTGGCGAGCCAGAGAGGTACCCCACCAACCCTGGCTGCATGGCCAGTGAGGCTTGGGACTAAGAGATGAACCCCACCCCTAACCCTGTGTTGCTGGCTGACCAGGTTTGCTAGCCAGCTAGTGGGGGGCACCCGCCCAGCTCAGGGGCTCGGTGCTGTCTGGGACTTGGGTGAGCTAACCGTGGGAAACAGAGTCCTGTGGCAGTTTCCTAATGCATTATACTTTGTGTGAGTTTAAGGGAGAAAATCCTACTTAGACTCCTTGACTTTCTTTCACAGTCTGACCTGATTCAGTGACTTACCCTTCCCTGCATTCATTTTCCTCCCATTCTGTGAGTCCCCCATCTTCAAAGCATCTGAGGAAGTGGGATTTTCCCACAAAAGCTCATGTGATAAATAAATGTGTTAGTTTTTAAGTGCCACAGGATTCCTTGGTTGTTTTACTGAACTAGACTGAAATGACTGCCCCTTTGGAACTACACAATATTCCATGTATGTACTTACATTGTTTGCTTGAAAAGGTATTAGAGTAATTTTTTAGGCTTATTGTGAAATGTTTATTTGTTATACAAGTTCTAATCGTGTGATTTCCCCTGGATTATGATGAGTACATGGAATATAAAGAATCTCACTTTGTCAGAAGCTCTTGTGAAAGCTCATGCAATAAATAACTTTGTTAGTCTTTAAGTGCCACAGAACTCCTTGTTTGTTTTTACTGAACTAGACTAATACAGCTACACCTTTGGATCTTGGAATATTGTGAAGATTCACAGGGGCAGCCATTATAGTGTGCTGCAGCAAAAACAAACAAGGAGTCCTGTGGCACTTTTAAAGAGTGAAAGGAATGATTATTAGAAGGATAAATGGATATGGATGCATTTAAACTGACAGAGTGCTAGTTTTGATTCAGCACGCAGGACTCTCTTTGCAAGGTGGTCCCCAGCCCTTGCACAAGGGTTGCAAAAAGTTATGCTCACTGGAGCCCCATCAAACTTAAAGGTAACCTACTGCACTTTTAGCATGCTTATGGGAATGTTTGTAATTTTTATATGTTTTCTCTTTAATGCTATGCTGTGTTAAAACTCTTAGTGAAGAGGAAGTGAGACATTGATCTCTGCTCAGGGGAGATAATGGCTGGGAGTTGGACCCCTTTCACTGGATGCCCTTGAGGGATGGGGCAGGGAGGTGGAATAGAGGTACTGTAAGCCTGAAACTGATACCTGTATCAATGTTTTTAGAACAACCTCACTACTACAATCTGGATTTGTGGAAGCTGTATATAGTTAGAATAGAGATTACGTTTGTTTAGCAAATTGTCAAAGAAAGGAAATAGGTTTATCTCTAACTTTCCCTGGAGTCTAAAGTACCTGTCTTCAGGTGAGATCAGTCTGTGATGAAAAACCAGTTTAACACAGGCAGTTTTTGGAAGCAGATGAAAAATGCTAACATTAATGATCTTCAAATTTCAAAGGAGGAGCAGGGGGAAAAAAGGTCCATGAATTGCAAATAGTAACAATGACTTTAAACAAGGTAATTGACATGAACATTTTAACAAAGTACCATTTCACTCTGAATTACTGCTTCTCTAAAAAGTTAAAATTGACACTCCACTGCCAGGTTGTGCTTTTTCGCTCTGGGGGATGAGGGTGGTGGGTTATTTTGTTTGTTGTTGTTTTCTTTTAAAAAACAGACCGCCTTTTGTGTAAAAAAAGTGCATAGAAAAAATAATCTAGTTTTACAGTTCAAATTACTGATATCTCCAGATTTAAATCCCAGCAACGGTGGTAGATGAGTTAGTTACATACATGTACAGAAATTAGGGTGAAATGACCTGGTGCATTTTGCAGTGGGTCTGACTTGCCTGACATCTCACGTAACTCTGATTGATCTGAGGGGGTACATTTCATGCTCCTTGCCCTGGGATGCCAAAATTCCTAGTTACGGCCCTGACCACAAGATTTCTTGTCATTTGCTGAAAACAAACTAACATGGCTACCCTGCTGAAACCTGCCATGATGCAAGTTGGTATCAGTTTCATGTCTTAAGTCTGTGATCACAAAATACCCAGTATTGGTAGAAATAATAATCTTTTGACAGCACAGGCATATAACTTAAGACAAACGACCATGGAGGAATGTTCCTATCCAGTTAGGTTTGAGGAATAGATACAGCTGCACATGTCCACCACCTCTTGGGTGAATCGAGGAACACAGTTCATAGAAGTGTTTGGCTGAGCAACAAGGCCTATATTTTTTGATTGCAGTAAATGTGATGGAAAGGTTTCAAAATTATTAACTAGAGTGCATTCAGCCCTGAACACAGTTCTGGATTTCATAACTCTAGAGAGGCAGGAATCCCTTAAAACACTTTAGAAGCAATAAATACCTCCCCCTTTTGGTTTTAAAATTCCTCTTTGAACTTGAATACTGCTCATTTGCAAAATGATACTATTCATTATTTTTAAACTTATTTCAAAGAATTGCCTTCGTCAAATGAGCTTAAATGGGATTCACATGAAAATCAAACCTAGACAAATGAAGACTGCAAAGGAGCCCAGGGATCAAAGAGACTAACAGCAGGATAGCTGTAGACAACAGAGCAGGGGAGAATTTTAAGGAAGGTTTGTAGGAGGATAATGATTTATTGTTGCAAATAGAAGGAGCTACCTGCAAACAAGCATAAGTGGCTGCATGGAAGAAAGCATTTGCTTGAAAATTTAACTAGAATGAGGTCACATGGTGGAGGGGGGCTTCATGGATGGACTGGAAGGGGTATCTTACAATGTGATTTTGGAATTCTTAAATGTAGGAATAATTGCTCTTTAGTTTCTTTTTGATTTACTATAAAAAGGGGGGTAACCCTAACGATCCTATACGCCAAACGAACAGTTCCTCAGTTTCAGATTTTCTTCTTTTGGTCTAACAACAAGTATTTTCCATTTTTGAGAAATTGTTCCAATTTATCTTCTAGTTATTTTGCTTTTGAAAATTGTTTTTAAGAAAAACCTTCTGTTTAGTTTGGACTTCATAGGCCAAGACTAAACAGAAGCAAGGCTTTAGGATATACAGAAAAGTGATTTCCAGCCTGGACATCAGTGCTATGCAGAACATAATATTAAAATCACAAAATTTAAGTTAATAAAGGACCAGATCCCCAGCAATACTCATTTATAGCACCTGAGAAGCTACCTTTTTTCTGACCTTTTTTCTTCTTTTTAAGCATGAATTTCCACCACCATATGCAACTATTACATTTTACCTACCAACTGTATTTCTGTGTTTTCACACAACAATTTCTTCCCTGCACCTACTAATTCTTGCACAGCCCATCTGTGGTTCTCTCAAACCCATTCTCTTTGTGACACTAGCCAAAGTGGTCATCCATCACTAGGAGAGGACGCTGGACAGGGAAGTGAATGGTAACTGTGGGGCCAGTTTTAGCTCCTTTGTCACGAGGCAGAATTCCTTGAAGTAAAGTTCCAAAGGGGCAGCCACGTTAGTCTAGTAAAGCAAAAAAAAAAAAAAAAAAAAAAAGCAAGTCTTTTGACACTTAAAGACTAAGATTTATTTATCGCATGAGCTGTCGTGGGAGAAAATCTCACGTCATCATGCTTTGAAGAGGGGGAACTTATAGAACTGAACGAAAATAAATGCAGGGGAGCGCAAGACATGGGATCAGGTCATACTGCAACAGCAAATCAGAGCATTTGTAAGGATTCAAACTCTAGGAAACAGCACATGGAGGGTGAGGTCAAATAAATCTGTTAGTCTTTAAGTGTCACAAGACCCCTTGCTTTTTTTCCTTGAAGTAGTGTCCATTGTTTCCTCAGATGCCTCTGAGGAGTGGTGGGTGCTATGCAGGGTATCACTTGATTTTCAACCCTGAACCTCACTCTCATTCTTGTTTTCTCCAGCAATCAGTTGTAGCATAGGCTTAGGGGTTCTTCCCCCTCAACTGAGGAAATGGCCCTTTAGTTATAAGAGGGCCTAGATTTGCCTGTTCCAGTATTACAAATAATTTATATATTAATTCCAATTCTAATGCAGATCCATGTGGAAATGAACTTTCATCTTTTTTTTCCAGTGAACACTGAGATTCCACACTTAAGTAAATGGGACAATAGAGTGACCTTTTATATGATACTGGAAGCTGAAATACCTAAAGACAAGTTTGAGTTCAATATCTCACTTTGTCTCAGTGTGGCGCTCTTCCCTCTACTCATGTTCATTTTATATTACATGGGCCTGATCCTACCCTGGCTACAGGACATGAGTTTTTTTTTTTTGTACCTTTTACATGGAGTTGTGGGGATCAACATTTTTTGATTCCAGATTAATTATACACCTGGCCAAAAATACCACAGCTAATCAACCCACAATATGTCTGTGCTGTATTACTATTCTAAATAAAGGGGAGTCTGCTATTAGACTTTGTAGACTTTTTAGAAGAGAGAAATTTGCCATATGTTGGTGGACACTGTTCTGCTCCTGTGGAGATAGCAAGATTAGGACAAATCTCCTGGAAAGGTATCTCATGGCAGTTCCATCTTTAGTGGAAGCAGGAAACATCTAGGAAATCACATTAGAGAGCCAGATTCTGGTGTCTTACACTGGGAGCAAGCTGTTGTGTCTGATAAAGAGTGAGAAGAGTGAGTCTCTTCCCACAGTGGAATTAAAAGAAACAGTCTGGAAGAGGTTTGGGGTGTGTTTGTGTGTGTGTGTGGGGGGTCATTAAGTGTGTTTATAGAATTTGTTGGCTCTGAATCAAGAATGCTAATCAGTGCCTGCTGCAGCAGACTACAAAGTGATGTTAACACTTAAAATCTAGCTAAATGATGCTGGATATTTGCTGGAATGTGAATACAACTTATATTCAGGTTGTTCAGGGAAACTTTGGTTCCCATTATTAGTATTTTATTTCCATTCTTGTTTGGTATGTGTGATGTCTAAGTGTTTATATACTACCTTTGAATGATCTGTTAGCTTCACAAACTACCAGATACAAGTAATTATTTTTTTATAGCTTGTCAAGATGGATATTTTGATTAATCTTTGTAACTTGATTTCATACTTATGGATGATTTGAGTGAAATCTGGAGTATGAATATTTCAGTGGATATGTGTTTGATGACTACTGGGAAAGGATAAAACTTTCTAATCATACATCAGCTCATACTGTAGTATCATGTTCTACACGTATCTAGGTACTTAAATGACCACCTAGCACTGTGATGCGAGTACCAAGGGGCTCTTAACCTTCATAAATGGTTGGTAACTCACGTTGATTCAGAGATAAAGTATTGCACTGTAAAATTTTATAAAGAGTGGCCATACTCACAGCTTAATCAATGGGGGGGGCATGGTTTAACCATATAATATACATCTTGTTAACAGGATAGCTGAGGGGAAAGCAAGAGTGCAGTGCAATGTGCATTAAGTAAACAGAGGAAATATTTTCATGTTGGAAAAGTCTGCATTTTGCATTGCAAATTGAAAGTAGACCTTTGTCACCTGCAAACAGATCATCCATTTAGTTGCCAGTTGTGAAATGCTTAGGCATTGGGCAAAGGGCTGCAAAGACTACATTTCTTACAGAACTGATCACAGCAATGTGAAATGTCTACACTAGCAAATTAGCTCAAATTAAGGAGCCTTAATTCAAACTAATTTGAACCTTGTCTACATGAGGCTTTGCCTAGTTCGAAGTAAACATAGCTTAGTTTGAACTAGTTAGTTCAAATTAACTGCTCAGTTTGAATTAATCTGTATATTTAGTTTGAACTAGCAGAATGCAGACATGCTAGCATTTAATTCAAGCTTAGCACTTTTTTTTAGTTCAAACTAACTTTTAGTTCAAACTAGCTATACTTTTTTAGTTCAAACTCAAAAGTTAATTCAAAATAAAAAAAAAAACACACTTAGTTTGAACCAACTTTCAAATGATTTAGTTCAAATTAAGGAAGTCCAAAATAAGATTTTAGGTTTAGATGTAGTCTTAGTGTGTTGCTTTCACTTTTCAGCAGTAGGAAACTGTGCTGAAGTAGAAATACTTCCTAGTAATGGAAGGCAAATTATAACTCAATGGTTAAAGCGTAGGTATGGTATCGGGAGAACTAACTTCTGGGCCAGATCTTTATGGGGTGAAATCAACATAGCTCTATGGAAGACAGAGAAATGATGATGATTTATGCTTGCTGAGAACCCAGGGCCTTTGCTTTTAGTTCTGCCAAAGAGGCTATTTTAAGAGAGTGCATAGTTAAACTATTTGCAGTCACTTGTTTTCCATAGTTAATGTTAGGTTATGAAAACAACACATTTGCATAAGAAAAGCAACACTGAAAACTTGCATCTATATCATGCCAAAATGTTGATATCCATTTCCATGGCCTATGATGTGATACTATAACTAGAACTGAATTTTTTGTCTACTTCTCAGCACCCTCTGCTAAAAGTCTGCTAATCTAACCAACCTGTCAAAAATCAAGAGTTTTCTATGAAAGTGTTCAGGTTTTATACCAAAAAACTGATTTCTGTTATTTAGTTAAAAACCTCAATAAGCACAAGCAGATATTTTCCTCAGACAAAGCCATTTTCTGTTCAAAGTAAGATAGACATATTTTACTAGCTCTGGTTGTAACTGAAATCCCATCCCCACGAGCTACTCCGTGAAGACAGACCAGTGTACTTATGCAGACCTCATTGCAATCACTAGGGGTTTTTGCTGGAATCTATCCAAGTGAAACATCTGGCAGGAATAAGAACAATTGGTGGGAAAATGACGACTCTTGTGCCGGAGCAATCTGAGAAAGCACGGATTGTCAAACGAGCATGGAAAGATGAGGGAAATAGAAGCCAATATCTGGAATAATAGGGAGAAAGGGACAAAATTATAATATTTAAGATGTTTTCTACCATTAAGGCCCTTTTAAACAGAAAATAAGGTAAAATCTAAATTCTACAAACGTGTCAGAGTCACAGTACTCACATGAATGATCCTAGTGACTTTGGTGGGATTTTGTCTAAGGTACTCGGATGGCCTACATCATATCATCATCTGCGTACCTCACAGAATCAAATGGATTTAATCCTTGACAGGTTAAAAAAGATGGTAATATCTCCATTTTACTGTGGGAAACTGAAGTTGAGAGACCAAAGGCCAGGTTTTAGAATGATACTTAAAGACACAAATGAGCACCCAGAGGGATTTTCAAAACATGCTTTTCAGCTAGGCACCTGTTGCCTCTTTGAGCACCTAAATACCTTTAAATAGATTGTTCTAAAATATCTTGTCCAAGGTGACACAGAAAGCCTGTGGTGGAGCAAGCATTTGAACCCAAATATTCCATACCTAAAACTATTGCCATGGCTACCGGACCAGCCATCACTATTCCTTGGCTAAGTAAAACTGTGTATGCTGAAATGTTTTCACAGTAAGGTCCTATATTTTGAAATAAGTAGGCAGAATTCTCATTTGTACTAAGGCATCTTTATATATTATCCAGTTGGAGACTAAAGCTTGTATTTCCTCTTATTTATAAAGATAATATTCATGTAATTCTGTTACTGTATCATCATCATTTAAGCTACATTGGTAATGCAATTATATTTTATTTTAAAATGATAAAGTTTGCAGCAATATGTAACTTAAATCATGTCCAAAAATAACCAAAGAGACAATTACAAAAAAATGACTCTTGCCATTTTTCAGATGAATTCAAGTTCTTTATGAAAAGGCTGCCCATGAACTATTTCCTCAACACATCTACCATAATGCATTTGTGGACAATGGATTCTAATTTTCAGCGTCGCTATGAGCAACTGGAAAACAGCATGAAACAACTTTTCCTTAAGGCACAGAAAATTGTACACAAGCTCTTTAGCCTAAGTAAGAGGTGCCATAAACAACCACTCATCAGCTTGCCAAGACAGAGGTAAGAAATGCTGTGAAAAGCTGACACACTCAGGACATTATTTTGAGACTGAAGCCTGCTTAAGAGAACAGGTATGCTAAAAAGTAAAGTATGCAGTCTTTATAACTATAACAGAAAGACAACAGTATTGCACATTCTAGCCTTTAATATTTCTGTTCAGACTAAGATGATCAGATATCCCTATTTTTATAAGGGAAGTCCTGATAATGCGGGCATGGGGAGGGTGGTTCTCATATAGGCACATTCTACGTTTGATGCCCGTCTCAATTTTTTACACTTCTTAACTGGTCACCCTAGACCTTTCCAAAGGTGATGTCATAATAAGAAAGTGAAGCACAGACTGCAACCAAGCATCCTTGTGTATTACTGGAATCAACAAATCAAAGTAATATGCACCCACCCTTCCCATCCCTCCTGAGGTCAAATCCATCCCTCATTTAATCCATTAAATTAAACAAGAGATATCACTGATGGATTTGACCCACAGCCACCATACAAAATGAGATATGAAACTACATTAAGAGAAAACAAGTGTGTATTTCCAGGGCACCCCTCAACTGTATATTTTAGTTTATATGCTTTTTGAGCTGGATCTCTCTTTTCAAATGTTATGATGCAACAGTCTTCAATGAATGGTGCATGGGGGGAAGAGGGAAAGGAATGTGGTGCTTGTCCTGCCTAGGAAGAGAGAGAAAGAACGGTAAGTCTAAGATGGCTAACTGGTGAAACTCATGTTGCTAACATGTAAAGGAGCTAGGTATTACTGGTTTTCCTCTCGTTCACATAGAATTAATGAGGAATACCTCCATGAAATTAGTGGAATGACACTGAAGAAAGATAGATAAGTATCAGGCCCAAACTAACAGGGATGTTTATTGTGCACACAGAACTGTGTTTAGATCTCTAGGAATAAGATTTGTTTTTAAGAGATTCAGTGCACTGGAGATAGCTGGGAATGTGAGGCATGCTTTTAGGCTTTGCAAACGTAAGAGACTCCATCACCAGAGGCTTTAACAGGTATTGAAATGGTCCCTGTATTTCCTGGGCTTCTGAAAGCAGTTTGCTCCCAGCAGCAATTACTACACATGGTGCAGTATGATGTTGCTGCTCCTTTCAGCTCTGCCTCACCTGCACAAGGTGTTGAACATGATGGTGAGGCTATAGCCTCACCTATTTCCAGCTTTCTTCCAGGGGTACAAATATTCAGTCTTCCCAACTTCAATTCCAGATGGAGACATCCAAATTATAGTTTCCGTTTGCCCAGGTTGATGGATAGGCTCTTCATTTAGGACAGCCATGTTTTGCCCCTTAGGTATCTTTCAGTTGTAATAATTTTATTTATTGAGGGTTCATTTGCTGTTCAGAAAGCTTTCCAAAAGGAAAGGTTACATGATCAGTGTTATGTTTTGACATCATCTGATGTGCTGCTTGGCTATTACTAAGCATGAACTCCGCATCTAAAGCATTATTCAGTTTGACTGATCCATGCAGGAAACCAGCTTTTACTAGTGATACAGTGAGCTTCCTTAAAAAAAGATGACCACCATAACTATCAGCAAGCATTTTTACAAGATTATCAACCTATATATTAATGCAAAACTCCCAATATCATCACAGTAGCAATGGAAATATAACAGTCTATTGATCCAAAATCCACATGTCTACATTCTGAGGGAATAGTTTTGAATAGATTAAATAAATACACTTTGTTGGCATTAACTTCCACTAGCACAAAAATCAAATGAATTGTTTCTCTATTCTAAGTGAACAAAACATGTCTTTGTTTATAATGTGCCAGACACAGGTTCTCAGAACCAAGACTCTGGCTGATTAGGTAAGTCAGGCGATAACTCAGAATTCAGTTATTTCCGGAGTCAGTTGAGTTTAACAGAACCATGATGTTCTGTTTTATTAACGTCTATTCTACACATAGGCCTCACATCCAATGCCTGAGGAATTTTATAAAAAGGCTTCCACTGACTTCAGGAGACAGTTGATCAGGCCTTTATAGCCGGTCTTACAAAAGAGGAATACAAAATCTAGTAGAAAACAAAACAAAAAAAAACAGACATGTAATGAAATTATGGCAGTAACAGATTTGGCCCATTCTACCGAAAGACAGCTGTGAACCTAAAATGAGCAATTTGTAGCATTAAAGAAAATATAGGATTAGAGCTCAATGTCTCTTGTAGGCAGGGGTTAAAGTAAGCTGGAACACCATTCCAGGGCCCACCATTTTTAGGGACCAGCATCCCAGGGCCCCTAAAAATAAAATAATGTGGCAGAACACAGCATTCCAATGTGTTTCTCCTACTATCCCACAGCACATATCTGGCAGCCATGGCCCCTACATGACCAGAAGATGCAGTCTTCCAGCCAGCAGGGAGCTTCCCCCAGGCTGGGCCTGAGAGTTTTCAAATCTCCCACCCTGAGCCTACTCTTAGCAGGCTGAGAGCATGCTCACGGCAAGAGCCTGAGCCTGTGTCAAGGCGGCTCTGCTCTGGTGGCTGAGTAAAGGGAACCTGAGTGGCAGGGTTAGCGATAGGCAGCCGCTGGGGAAAGAGACTGAGGGAGCTGGTGGCAGGGCAGGCGGATTAGGGTAGGATAGGGGAACAGTTGGGCTGGGGTGTGGGAGTGGAGCTGGCAGAGTGGCAGCCCTGTGCAAGGCTTGGAAGCCCCTTCTGTTGCAGCTAAAGAGCAATGTGGCCCGGGGTCTGGCAGCAGGACAGTGGGGGAGGGGGGCAGGCTTTGGGAGGGCAGTAGCTAGGGTGGCTAGGGGGCAGGCATGTGGAGGCCGAGGGTGGGAAATAGCTGGGAAGCAGGGTTGGGAGTTTGTGCCCAGCTACAGGGTAAACAGATGCAGAAACTTGCAAATGCCTACCTGGGCTGGGGCCCCACATATATGGAGGGAGCGCAGAGATTTAGGAGGGTTCTGGGGCCTGTCAAATTATGCTTTAACTACTGTTTGTAGGAGACCAGATGTCGAAAAGTTTAGTATAATAAACCAGAACTTTCTGTGAGAAAGTATTTCTTTAATACACATGTAAGATAGTTATGTGCCACACTTGGAAAAGGTAATTGCACAAATATTTCCTTGCAAAAAACACCACCACACAAGCCTCTTCCCTTGTCCTCCTACAGCTTGTTTCCTAGCATGGAGTACACATTTTGCTAAATTTTAAGATTATGCCTCAATTGGAAAAAAAGGTTAATTGAAATGAATAGGGTTCCCCCCATCAAAACACACATTAAACTGAACTAAACAATCAGGCTATTTAAAGCAATTTCATCTCATGATTTTATGTCTTTAAACCCAAATAGCTTTTTGTATTTTTCCTCAACATTTTTAAGAGAAATTAATTAATTGACTCAAGCTACAGCAACCACATTCTTACAGTTAGTCTACAAACAGCAGAGCAGATAGAATGAGACAACTAGCTAACCTTAGCCTTGCTACATGTCTAGCATAGACTTGAGAAGAAATCACATTTTTATTTTATTCTGCTTCAGTGTGAATTCTTTTCAAATTCTACATGTTATTCCTAGACTGTAAGACCAACTTAATTAAAAAAAGAATCCATTATTTCATTTTCTGATTTAATAATGCAGTAGTTAGAATCATACAAAAATCTGCCATACAAATCAACGGTAAGTTTTTATGGGCCTTTTAGTTATTTACTGTGACATTTACAATTTCTGTATGTCCATGAAGGATTATTTATATCAATGGAGAATTTTTCAAGCTTGCTAATTTCAGAGCCAAAAAGAATGTGTTGGGGTAAATATTGGGACTCAAAGGGCAACACAGGAATTGCCAGACTGGGACACAGCTGCTGTCCATGTAGAACATCACTCTGTGACCATCAGTGACCAACACCCGATGCTTAAGAGAAAGGTATAAGAACTCTGCAGTAGGCAGATGTGAGATACCCCCCCCCCACACCTCCATGTTCTACCTTAGATTCCACTTCTTGGGATGAGGTGGCAGAATAAAGGTTTTCTGCATACCAATTGTGTCATCTTCTTCCCATTACAACAGGTGATTTAACCCCACCTTCTTCTATAATATGCTATTGCCCAGTGTTTTAATCTTAACAACTGCTCTGGTTCGCAGTTAGTGTGACCTATTCCCATGATTTACACTTCCCTGCATTTATTCTCCTCTTATTCTGTAAGTTTCCCAGTCTTCAAAGCATCGGAGAAAGTAGGATTTTCTCCCACAAATGCTCATGTGATAAATAAATGTTAGCCTCTAAAAGTGCCACCAGACTCCATGTTTATTTCAGGGGAAAAAAAACAAGTTAACTTTTTTAATTCTGTAAAATTAGATAAGAAAAAAAGTTGTGCCAGCTGTGACCGTGCCTTGCTTGCATACCAAGGACTCCGTTTCAGTGAAGACGTTTGGGTACCCAAGTAGTGTCAAGTGTATTATGTTTAATATGCCCATGAACAACGGTTAGCGTCCAAATGCAAGTTGTACTAAAATTAATTACATACTGGTAAACAAATTGTTAGAGGCATTGCATGCCATTCCTTTCTTTAGCATCACTCTTTTTCTGGAATTCATACAATATAGCTAAGGGTAGATTTTTCTTTGAGGGCTGTATGAAAGGGCCTGTAGTAATGTGAGGTGTCTATTTCCTCCTATTCATGTCATACACATTTTGGACAAGGAGATTTTTCATCTGCTGAGGAATATGTGGAGCAAAAACCCTTAAAAATACAATTTGAGAGAAAATACATTAACTTTCTGTGAAAGGATGTCACTGAATGAGGCACCCTCTGTGTGGACCTCAGGGTCTGCTGTTTCAAATGGGTCAAGGAGGGTCACTAGGTCACTAAAATCCACTCACAGTAATCTGCTGAAGTACGTTAACAATTATACCTGCCTTAGGAATTGAGAGAGATCATACACTCATTCACTGTTTTTGCTTGACCAGCCTCTATTGCCTGCATTAGTTGGAATTCCACTAGGTGGCCAGCTCTTGCTACACGTCAGAAAGATACAGAGATACTGCAGATGGCAAAATGTACTGCGTCTCAAAATAGTGTTGTGAGCACAGAGCTTCTATAGGAGGATAATCATGTATAAAGGAGGATTCTGAATTGAGAAACAGTGAATTAATATGACATATGTATATATGCACATGCTTTTCACTCCATTATATTTATCCTGGTAGTGGGGGTGAGACCGACAGTTACTTCAACTGGTTAGATACAGCAGCATCTTGTACTATGCCAGTGAAAAGTAGAGAAGGGCAACAACTGGAGTACAGGTTCTGCACATTCCTTACATTTTAAGATTCTGGGAACTTGGTCCACACTTTACAGCTCTGGGTGATCACAGTGGACTGTATCTGAACCTGAGAAATGGGATTCATGCAAATTTAACATTGTGGTAACACAGCCTATATTTATCATCTTTATGTTACATGGGAAAAAGTGACCCAAATTTAATGAGTTCTACTTTAAATACTGCTGATAGGTCACTATAGTTCATATCTCACTATGGGGAAAGGTCATATTTTGTGACTGCTCTTGCCCATCTGGATTGTTATAGTACCAGCACCTCCTTTTATATTGTAATAAGTATATTTTGGGTGCCCTAAAACCATAGGAACATGAGCCCCCATGCTAGTTATAACTTGGAATCAATGCAACTTCTTGTGCTAGTAATGTTTTGCAAGGCTCAGCAATGAGTGCCTTTCATTTAAAGTCCAAATCTGCTCCTTCTGAAACTGATGGCAATATTCCTATTAACTTCAATGAAAGGATACAAAGATCCATGTCAAAGACCATGGTTTGAGCACAGGAAGAGCTAAAGGGAAAGACTGTGTCTATTTTTGGAAATGGCAACCATAACGTAAAGGATTTGGTGCCCAGCCACTTAATGTTGGGTGCCAAAGTCAACTATACTTTTGGAAATGCAATCTAGGATACTTACTATGCAGACTTTTCCGAGTAATTTAGAGTGATTCTAAGTGTAGCACATCATCCCTTTAAGTGGATGCATGGGGTACAGAATATTACAGCATCGACTCTAGCTATGCAAGCTTAATCTGTACATGAGTTATATAGTTCTCTTATGAAAAGCCATCCTTCCATGCCAGTTCTAAAGAGCACATTTTGTTAGTCTCTTTATTAAAATAGAAATGATTTAAAAAAAAAGAAAGTGTATATACAGCTGTAAAAACAAACTCTTTGGCACATTATCAGAATGAATGTCTATTGTAAATCTGAGCAAACATGAATTTAAATTTAAAATGTATACATACAAAATTTGAACACAAAAGCATGCTCTTTTGGTAAAACATTAGTATTTTATTAAGTCAGTACTGTATCTTACTATGTAATTTGTAAAAATAGCTAAATCATACTGGGCCTGCTTCTCACCTAATGCAAACTGAATCAGCTCTTTTGAAGTAAGAGGAGTCAGGCCAATTTACACCAGTTGAAGATGTAGCCCACTGGTTTGTTATATGTAAAACTCTGGTCCATTATCTCAAACAACATATCCAATATGTCATGACATTCTCTGGAGGTTGATAGAGATTAAAAACCAAAACAACAGTTTATTGTTCTTTCTGAAATACTTGATTAAAAAAATTGATTTACTGTATACTCTGTCTTAGGAAGAGTTAAAATAAATGACTATCATCTACATGCAGGATTCCCTTAGCATAGGGAACATAGAATCATAGGGTTGGAAGGGACCTCATAGGTCATCTAGTCCAACCCCCTGCCAGAGGCAGGGCCACTCCCACTAAACCATCCCAGTCATGGTTTTGTCCAGCCGGGCCTTAAACACCTCCAAAGATGGAGACTCCACCACCTCCCTTGGCAGCTCATTCCAATGCTTCACCACTCGCCTAGTAAAAAAGGCTTTTCTAATATCCAGCCTCGACCTCCCTAACTGCAACTTGAGACCATTGCTCCTTGTTCTGTCCTCTGTTACCACCGAGAACAGTCGAACTCCATCTTCCTTAGAGCATCCCTTCAAGTAGTTGAAGGTTGCTATCAAATCCCCCCTCAATCTTCTCTTCTGCAGACTAAATAAGCCTAATGCTTTCAGTCCTTCCTCATAGGGCTTGTGCTCTAGCCCTTTAATCATTTTGGTTGTGCTCCTCTGAACTCTCTCTAGCATGTCGCTGTCCTTTTTGTAGTGGGGAGCCCAAAACTGAACACAGTATTCTAGATGTGGCCTCACCAGTGCAGAATAGAGGGGAATGATCACATCCCTTGATCTGCTGGTAACACTTCTTCTGATGCAGCCCAGTATGCCATTGGCCTTCTTGGCAGCAAGAGCACACTGCTGACTCATATCTAGCTTCCCATCCACCATGACCCCCAGGTCCTTTTCTACACTGCTGCTACTTAGCTGAATGTTTCCCAGCCTGTAGCAGTGCATAGGGTTTTTCCGTCCCACATGCAGGATTTTACACTTGTCCTTATTGAACTTCATAAGATTTTTATTGGCCCATTGTTCCAATTTATCTAGGTCTCCCTGAATCCTGTCCTTGCCCTCCAACGTGTCTGCTGTTCCCCCCAGCTTGGTGTCATCCGCAAACTTACTGAGAATGCAGTCTATTCCATCATCTAGATCATTGATGAAAATGTTGAACAGAACCGGCTCCAGGACTGACCCCTGGGGCACACCACTCGTGACTGGTTGCCAGCTAGGCATGGAACCATTGATTCCTACACTGAAACCGTTGATCTAGCCAGTTTTCTATCCACCTCATAGTCCACCTATCCAACCCGTACTTCCTTAATTTGCCAATGAGAATGCTGCGGGAAACTGTATCAAAAGCCTTGCTAAAATCAAGGTATATCACATCAACGGTTCTTCCTGCATCCAGAAAACCAGTCATCTGCTCACAGAAGGAAATGAGATTGGTCAGGCATGATTTACCCTTGGTAAATCCATGCTGACTGTTCCTGATCACTTTATTTTCTTCTAAGTGTTTGAGGATGGATTCTTTAAGAATCTGCTCCATAATTTTGCCAGGGATTGAGCTGAGGCTGACTGGTCTATAATTCCCCAGATCCTCCTTTTTCCCTTTCTTGAAAATAGGCACTACATTTGCTTTTTTCCAATCCTCTGGCACCTCCCCTGTTCTCCATGAGTTTTGAAAAACAGCCACCAGCGGTGCTGCTATCTCATCGGCCAATTCCCTCAGCACCCTTGGATGCAGTTCGTCCGGCCCCATGGACTTGTGCACATCCAGCTTCTTTAAGCAGTCCCTAACCTGACCTTCCACCACCAAGGGCCTCTTCTTCTCTCCCATCTGTCACACCCATGGTAGTGGGCTGGGAGCTGACCCTGCCTGTGAAAACTGAAGCAAAAAAAGCATTGAGCACTTCAGCTTTTTCTTCATCCTCTGTCACGAGGATGCCTGCCCCATTCAGCAAGGGACCTACACCATCCCTGATCCTCTTCTTGTTATTAACATACTTGTAGAACCCCTTCTTGTTATCCTTTACATCCCTCGCTAGCCGCAGCTCCTTTTGTCCTTTGGCCTTTCTGATTTTATCCCTGCAGTCCCTAGCAATATCTTTATATGCCTCCTTGGTCATCTGACCAAGCTTCCACTTCCTGTAAGCTTCCTTTTTATGTTTAAGCTCAGTTATATCTATAAAAGTCCATTTGGGGGGTCAGTAAATCGATGCATCATATCACAATGAGTCCCAGAAAGAATTCTGCCTTTGGAGGACAGAATTTTTCCTGGAGTTCCCCACCATGCAGCTGGATTTCTACATGGTGCAGCTTCCCCCCCCCCATGGTGCACACACAAGCTCTGTAAATTGCTACATAAACCATGCAGCTGCCTTCTGATCATCCCACTCCACTCTGTTTTGGATGTCTTACACCTTGGCTGTCTCATAGAGGGAGCAGACCATGAGCCTGAGGCAGCACAGGAATTCCAGTTGTGCCTACCTGCTGCAAAGGCACTTAACATTCTAGTGCATTAAAAACAGTACTGACATTTTAATCTGTCACTTTAAATGCTCCAGTTTTTTTCCTGGTCCTGTTTACAGGCTGAGGAACTCTGTAGGGAAGTATAAAATACAGGTTTAGCACAATTTCTCAGACATAAAAAGAGTGTTACACTGAAACCCTGCTATGAAGTTATGTTTTTTGCTAACTTCTCTTTTAACTTTATGGTGTAATATTGAGAAGGCACTTTTTTTCCCCCCCCTCTCCTCAATGCACATGTGAAGAACAGACATGGAAAATCTGAACAATGGACTTTATCACGGTGTGTCTGTCAACCAGCAAAAAAAAAAAAAAAAAAAAAAAAAAAAGTTGTATCCTGTTTTTCTTAATGGACAATGCCTGAATACCTCACAGTCATACTGAGACCTGCAATAAGCCTAGGTCACATTGTGATGCTACAACTTCCTTATATGTAAAAGTCTGAGATTTGTCTGTCCTTACTCTAGACTAGATCAATACAAATATTGTTGACTCATGCACTGGTCACAAGATTATCCAGGAATAAAGTTTTCCCCCTAGAAAAGAAGAGTAAATCTTAATATGTAGAAGAAGAGACCTGTTGGTTGCTTTTTCTTTTTTTTACCTTTTGTAGAACTGGATGTATGATAAAACTGAATTACACATTATTCAGTGAATCAATAAGATAAAGGTAAACAGCAAGTGGGTTTTGTTTTTTTGACACCAAGACAATATAAGCAAGCAAGAACTCTGTTCATTGAATGGATTGGGACTGAGCTTAGGCACTGTAGAAGCAGTGTTATAGTAAAGAAGTCTAAGAGAGAACATGGGTTTATACTGTGCTGTTAGCAAAGTCTTATGTTCTATAAACAAAGAACAAGTTTCTAATTACAAATTGCTAAAGGCATAAAGAAAAATAAACAAAGTTATACATCAGAGTCACAGAACAGTAGAAAGCTTTTTTTTTTTTTTTAAATCCACATCAAGGTATTTATTGCATGTGGAAGTTAAACTTGCAAACCAATTTTAACAGTAAAGGAGAACTTCCAATAAAAATCAGAGTTCTGTTTTGCAGAGCAGCAGATGTACATCAGAAATCTGCATGCAATATTAAGATAAAAGAATGCAAGATAAAATGAAGGTCAGTTTGGCTCTGTGGATGTGTGTTTTAACACAACAGGAAGTCTCTCCCAGGAAACAAAATAGTGAACTTTAGATGATACCTTTAATTGGTGTAGTGATTAGAGTTATTTAAGACAGACATGAGACCTATGCAAACACAATACAGCAGCCTGTGACTAATAGGTCTGATCACAAACAGGAATAAAGTTACACACAAGCTAATAGCAATAGCCACTCAACAGGCTGTGTAAAAGTATGACTCACCAGTCAGCACAGTCCCTTGTGGCTAGGTACAGCATATCACATTCTTGTTCCCTGGCCCAGTAATCTGTTCCAGATCTGTAGTAATGTATTTCTTATGGTTTGGCCCAGTTATGTTCAGGCTGACCCCTTCCAGGGTAACGGAGTCCCACAATAAGTAGTCTAATGACTTAACAGCAAGTCTTTGGTGGTCAACAGTCCTTATATCCAAGGACTTTCAGTTACTTAGCTTGGGGGCTCCCAGGAGAGCCTTGGGAGCTTCTTCATGCTTGGTTTTTCAAGCTCTTTACACCAGCCCTTTCCTGGGCCCACCCTTCTGCAGATATCAGCACTGGGAAACAGGTACCCTGTCCTAGAGGACAGGAACAAAAATCAAATTTAGTGGCCAGAATCCAGACCTGGGTGAACTGTAGTAACAGACCAGATACTTCCTTAGAACTCCTTCTATGCTTAAACAATCTGCCTAGACCAAAGCAGAGGTCAGGCAAAAAAGAGACTGTGCTGCTAATCCACTCTTCAATGGGCAAAACTTCTTATGGTGATTATTCCTACTCCTCCTTCAAGTTTAAAGTAAATGTCTCTCACCTTTATCATGGGGGAGGTGTTGTGGAACTAGTGATTACCTGGAACCCTCCAGACTCAAGGTCTGGATTTTCTGCTCCTAGATGTAGCATTCTGCACAGCTCCTGTACAAAACCACTCAGGATTTTCTCCCCAGATGTGTTACTCCTACTCAAGGCTCTTTACATTTTTGAATGTCCTCCAGAAACCCAATCTTTGGGGTTTTAGCCTTTTGACAAAGCTCACAGCAGAAGTCTGAACCACCTCTCTAGTTTCCCAGTCTCTTTCCTAGCCCTTTACAAAACCTCTCCTTACCTACTGAACACCTACCTGTTTCTTATCTAGTGACCTGCAGTTCTTACTTTATTAGTTGCTCTGCTTCTCTCACATGGGACTCACCCTTAATTCAACATCTCCTCAGCTGGACCTAATCCTAAATTAGGTCTTGCTTACTCCACAGGTGCACCAAAGGTTTATAGCTGGCTCCAGTTAACTCTTTGTCTGCCAACATGGGGTATAAATCACAACTGACTGCTTCTGCACACTTGCCCTCTACAAATGAAATCTTTTCAATGGTGTAACTTTATTTAGTTTTATTATATTAATCAGAGAGAAGGGTGTGTAATTAATATATGGATGGTTCTGTTCTTTTTGATTGATCACTTATTAATAGATAGGAAACTTTCAGCCTCCCTATAACATGGGTTATGATTTTTTAATGAAAGGTAAAAATGGAATGAAGTAATTTCACCATATCATAAAACACTGAAAAACTAGCAGACAGGTTATATAAATGTCAGGGTAGCAGGCCTGTACCTACTCAAGGTATGAAAGTACCACATTTGTTATGCACTGAAAGCAGTTACATCCCTTGTGCCAATATTTTCCCACCAGAAGATTTTGGATACCAGCCCATGAAAGAACATACTCTACTGTCAACCTTTGTAAGAACTTGAAGGAATGCAATATACACTTTAACATAATCAAATGCATTAGGCCAGAGTCTTAGCTGGTGTAAACTAACATAGATCTTTTGATTTCAGCACAGTAATACCAATTTACAACAGCTAAGAATCTGGCCCACTATCTCTTTTACAATGACATGAATATCTTTTGTGATAACCAGCAAGGACATTTTTGTAGCTAAAAGTACTAAACTCCCATGATCAACTCTAGAAAACTTAAATTATCTAACTCTAAGGCTGCATACACAGTCTGGCCAGCTCTCAAAGGAAATGAATTTAATTTCTCTCAGTTCTAACCTTTGTAATTATTACTATACATTATTGCACACTAGAATGACAAATTTGGTAAAAGTAATTATTGATCTTTTGGTGACCTCTGATGGAAAGATTAGATTTCAGATTTGGTACAGTTTCCTTACTCAGTGACCACAATAAACATTGCAGTTCTTAGGTTCATCTGATTGTTTTCCCATCAGAATGTTCAAATTATTTTATGCGATCTTCACTAGTGCTTGGGAGTTCAATGGATATAGGCCTCCCTAAGTCTTTCCTGTGGAAGTTGTTCCACTCTAATTAAACATTGGAATACATAAATGTTAATTTGGGCCAACACAAGCATTGGAATAACTCTGTGGCCAAATGATGAGGGCACTTACCTTAGAAGTAGCAGAGCCTCAGTCACATCCTTTTTCACTGGCAGCAGTTTGTGAACTGAGAGTCTCCTGCATCCTTGGTGAGCAGCCAAACCACTATGTTAAAGCAATAAAGCAGTACTGCTGCTGCCCTTGGCTGTTTTGGGTGAACTCATTGGAGAGGCAACATAACAGATTGGCCCCAAACACCTGACTTGGGTATTCAAGTGCCTATTGTTCCTGATTTGTGATGCACTCTGGGGCTTAGGCAAAACACCTGCCATGAGACAGTGCTGCCCCAACTCAGGTATGAGATAAATAGTGAGGTGCACAGAGTGAGGAAGGCTGTAGTGTGCAGGACAAAGGAATAAAAGCACCTTTAGAGTTAGGCAGCAGCTGCATGTGAGTTCTGTAGATTAGAGTGGTCTCCCAAAATTGGTACTTTTATGGATCCTGGCCTTAGTGCCTTAGACCCAGCTGAGAATAGGGTTTCATTATACAAACAATGAAACTGCCATCCCCACACATTTTATAATCCAAATAGGGAAGACAGACATAAGACAGGGGAAAGAGATATAATATGTAAGCAGAGTTAACAATGCAATGGTAAAAAATTTCATATTAGTGAGGAGGGATGGACAGGGTTTTTTTTTATTATTATTATTTAAATCCTTTTAGTAGGGGTAAGTTATGAAGGTGTTAATCAGCTGGAAAGATAAAGGAAATCTGCAACAGGGGTTAGAACACATAGCCAGTCAGCATAAGGGAGACACTCACAGTGAAAACTGCAGAGAGTACTCTTATGACCTCACCATTGTCCAGTGTTTCTTCTTTGAATTGTTTCCTGTAGCAGCAATGTTGGCTTCAGTCTTTGACTATCTCCTTCCTGCAGTTTCTTTTTCAAAGGCAATAGTCTTACAGGGAGGTGGGATACCCCCACAGGCAAGGTCTTCCTTCTGGGAGTTCAGTATTGATGGGCTAAAGATGGCCTTTGTTGTGTCATATTTTGCAACCTCAATCCCAGGGTAGCAGTAACTCTTTCAGCAGTTGCTGTGAAGAATATGCTTATTCAAGAATCCCACATTGTTTTGCTTGCTTTGCAGACAGATGCCAAAACTCTACTTCTCACCTATCTTGCTAGCCAAACCTACAAACTTCCTGTGATTCAGTTACTTTGACAATAGTGCAATCTCTCTGTGTCTCTCTAACACTGAAAAGACCAGGCCAGATAAATTCAATTTATTAAGATTATATATTTCCATTTAATTAGACAGAAGTTGCAGAACTTCTACCAGAAGAATGCAAAATCCAGAACATTTGCTAAGGTAGTTACAGGGTGTTCACAATAAAAGCTCAAGCATTCTCTAGAAGAGATAAAATGCATGACTGTGGTTGTGTTTATCTTAAAAGACTGCAAACCCCACAATATGCCACAGTGACAGAGGCATTTCAGCTTATTTTCTGTGTAGGTTATTAAAGAAACCCAGGACAACAAGAGACCTACAGAAATCTTGTGATTCAGGCACTAGACCAGGACTCAGGAACTCTGGATCCAATGTCCAGCTGTAACAGGCTTCCTTTTTCTGCCTTATTTCCTCCATGTCAAATGGGATAATGATATTACCTTTATCCCTTCCCCTTATATACTTTGGCTGTTTAGTTTGCCAGCTGTTTGGGACAGCAACTCTCTCTTTGTACAACATCTAGAATAAAAGACCCTGGTTATAGGAGGGGCTGGGAAGTTCTACTGTAATTCAATAGTTCTCTGCTGATTCCCCATGCTATGCAACTTAATAATAATAATAATAATAATAATAATAATTAATAAAAAAATGTACTCTGTATAGGATCAATTGCTTAATGCTAAACTAAAGTATTTGACATGACTGGAGAAAGAAAGAAAGAAAGAAAGAAAGAAAGAAAGAAAGAAAGAAAGAAAGAAAGAAAGAAAGAGAAAAAGTTAAAGGTGGGTGGGGGCAGAAGGCATTGTCATGCATGTCCACATTTCAGGCAATATCTTTTACTGCACTAATGCCACATTTTGACAGAGATTTCTGCTTGTCAAATCATGTCTGTCAGAGCTCTGAGAGCACGCTTTCCCAGGCTCTGAATCAGAATGTTCTCAATTAAATGAGAAAAGCCACTGCGCTATATGTGTGGATGTGGGCAGGGACACATATGACAAGCTTTTTTTTTTAATTCCTCACCTACCTTACACTACATGCTTTTACACTATTATTTCATTCAAAAACTAAGGTATTAGCATTTCAGATGGGACAGTTGATACTAAAGATAAACATTCTGAGTTGTGTCTTGAGTCATCATAGCCATATACTTATGGTACTTTTGCCATTTGATTAATTTGGAGTATGACTAGATTCACTCCTGCTGATGCTGAGTTTTTACTTTGTGCAACTGAAGACTGTTTTAAAAAAGACTGCCTTTGAAAATGCTGTTCTCTCATGTTTATTCTTTTTTCCCCCCTTCTTTCCAAAACCTGACTTTTATTCCAAAAGATGGGACACAACAAATCTACTCAATCATAAATTCTTCTAATTCACATAGCTGATGGAGCAATATTTCCTCAGCTAACAGGAATCTGTTTCTTGTAGTTCCACTGCATGTCCTTCAAAGTTTGCCTCCCTATTTCCTTTATTAGCTATTATGTTTTATAAAACCAAGAGCATCTATGACTTTCTGGTACATAATATATTCTCCAAGTTTTCATATGTTTCCATTATGAGAACAAAGCAGCGTGGTGGAAGGAGCACACTACAAGCTGGCACGCACACTTGACCTTTTTGAAAGTGGCATTTTAGCTGGCAATATTGTGTGTCAAAGTACTGGCATTTCTGACATGGATAATCTCAAGGCCAGCTTCATCTGTGGACAAAAATATCAAGAAAAGTCAACTGCTCCATCTCCAAATCTAGAACATGAAAAGGACTTGATTTATTTTTCAAATAAATATGATAATGAAAAATATATGCAGAAAAATGTGTATTATCTGTGCCTAGAGAGGGACTGAAACAGATAAATTAGACCCCTTTTGCCTTAAACAATAGTGAATTGCAGACTCAGCATCTCCACTCTGATAGTGATCACTCTAGCATTAAATCCAGAAAGCTTCTGTGTTTTCTCTTTGTTTTGTTATTGTTGTTTGTGTTTCTTTCCCACCACTTTCTAAGTCACTTTATGCTTATGGAAGTGCTGGATTGGCAGTTCTGGAACATCTAATCTTCCAACATATTTACTTAAAAGGCAGTATCAGTACAGGCCTATGCAGTCTTGCCAACACGTCTCAACTCTTACCCAGAGGATCCACCTGTAGAGGTGTGAACGTAAGTCAGTCAGTGTTCTTTCACACCTTCTCCTCTCTTCTGAGAATGCTAGCAAATGCACCAGTCAAGGAGGTGACATGTGCCATGCGGACATACACAGTATTGGTTTGGAGAAAACTTCATTATTGGCTAACATAAGTAACATCCTAGTACTCTATGTTGTCAGAGTTATATAAATTCCTTACAGAAATGCTACAGAGTTCTATGTAGCTCCAAGGCTAGGTTCCAGTATCCTAATTAACACTGAATAGTACCTTACTCCCTGAGTAATTTCTTTGATAGCAAAGGGAATTCTCAGGGGGTTAGATATAACTCAGCAAGCATCAGTAACAGAATGGGGCCCTAAATTATTGAATATAACTTGCATCTTTCTGTACACTGGAAGAAATTCCAGGTATTTATTAAGAACCATATTGTGGTATTGTTATTCCCCATAGAAAGTTTCTTTTCATACATGATACGGTTTCTAGAATATTTTTTTTCTAATACAAAGCCTTATTCTACTACCTTTATTATCAATGAGTAAGTACCTAGTTTCATGAATACTACCACTGATTTCACAGAGCCTACTTGCACAGAAGATACAGACAATTCAAGTAAGGGTGGAAGAATCTTCCTTTTAGTGATACTAACCATCAGTGTAAACATTTGTTTTCATACAAGTTTATAATCCAATAGGAGAAGTTATTATCCTACTGTTCATGTGAAGAGTTCAGATGCAAATAAACATCTCCGTGGCTAAAACTGTATTGCCATATGTCTGTTTTACACAATCCTGGGAAAAAAGTCAACTGTCCTCTGGCAGATACTATCTTTGCTGAGAAGCCTCTTTCTTTTCACTACTTTCAGAAGGTTATCAGCAGACAAAAAGGAGAAAATAGCATTTCCCTTCTGGTGGGAAGATTATGTCTGCGTGACTTGCTTCCCAGGTATCCGTTATCCTGGAAAGATGCCATTATAAATCCAGGAAGTGTGCACACAACAACTGTGCTATGCAATGAAGTTCTTAAATTAATTTTACAATCTCTAAAGTGTGATGAAAAACAGAAAGGTATCAGAGCAATGGAGACGTCAGTGAAGTTCTGTTTGCTTTCAATAACTATATGAAAGGAGGCCAGTGCTTTAAAACCACACCTGAAATGAAAACAAGATTCCATTTCTATCATATTTCCTTTCTCCACATCTGCAGTGTCTTAAAGTTAAAGCTTGACCTTCACATCCAGCTCCAAGCACCACCTACACGTCAAAAGGAGAGAAGAAAAATAACTAAGACATCTATATATGCCCTCCTCCTAGGCTTGGACCCTCATATCAGTGAAGCTGATGTCAATGTGGTCTCTTGGCAGAAATGAGGACAGGAAATATCACAGGATTTGTATCCTCAGTCCTCAAATACACACTTTCAGAGGACAACCATTTTTCTAGCTGCCTAATGAGAATGTGACAGAACCAACTCAGAATGTGACATCTCTCTCTCTCTCTCTCTCTCTCAGTATGTGCTTATGATAAGTCATAAGACATGTTCGATGGGTGTAATCAGCAGACTAATCTGTTATTGATGCATAGAAGTTCCTAAAGAGAACTAGTATACCACAAGAAACAAAGCAGTTGTTAAAGCATAGAAGACACTTTCTTCTTGTTCTAGTGACAGAAGAATGACCCAGTCCTAATATCAGTTCTCCAGTGACCTATACTTAGAAGCAGAGAGCATAAATGTTAAGCAGGACTTATGTATCTGGAGGAGGACCTGCAACACCAACTGTTGGCACTGCAATTTGTGGAGTGGTCACCAGTCCAGGAAATTAATGTAGATTTATTTATTATCTTTTATGATTGGCTTTTCTTAACATCCAAGATACAATAGTTTAAAAAAAGAACAAAGAATCTCAAAGTTTACCTTGGAGAATCTTCTTCTTGTTCAGGGCACATCAAGACCATAAATTTGTTCCAGTCTGAAGAAATCATAGCAGACATAACATGTATAGCTGGAAGAACATCATTAATCCAAACTTTCTGCCATGAAGACTGTATCAGATTCATCATAAAATATTTTTTCAAATGCTTTTATCAAAAAAGACATCTTGAATTTCCTTTTTTTTAAAAAAAATATTTATCTACGGACTATCAAGATGCTTAGCCATATGTATAACAATTTCTTTGATAAACAGTACTTATTCAGATTGTATGTGAGGGAAGTGGATTCACGGTAGCTAGACAACTATCTTGCAAACACAGATGCCTGTGGAAAATAGGTCTGTGTTTTTAGCACTATTTTAAACTCATGCATGTGTCCTCGTATTCAGAAAGAACCATAATTTTACAATCAATAACCTGCTTATGTAACAACAGCTCTAGAAATATCAAACAAAGCAAGTTTGGCCAGCTTCATTTTTTAGTCTATCACTAAGAAAAACAAACATAAAATAATGGTAGTCCCAATGCAGACAGATGGCAGGGTCTTTACCATCATCATCATTTTTTTAAAAATCCTTTAGTAGTGCCCAAACTAAAGATATAATTCTCAGAACAATGCACTGAATTAAAAATCCCAGGCTTTCAGACCCTAGCCTAAGAAAATAGCATGATCTTGAGAAACAGGATATTATTCTAGATATTTTGGGCATTTTTCATTAAAAAGACAATATTCTTTCTTTCTTTCTTTCTTTAATTTGAGCTGAAAAGTTACCATTTGTGTACATTTAGACTGTTTTCATCATTATATAATCTGCACAAAACAGCACCAGTTTAGATTATTTACTGGAATGATGGCTAAATTATAGTAAAAATATATACCAGATAGCTGGCAAATATGTCCAAGATGTTTGTGAATTCTGTGAAATGGATAGCTATGTTGCTGACTGTATTTTATTTAATGACTTGCTATAAGACTTGTGTCAAAAAAGCTCAGAAAAGAGAGAAATTTAACAGGTTCCAAGACAGAATGTGGAGACTCCTCTTTGTCCAATTTCCTTAGATTTCAGTATATTGCAACATGCTTGAATATCATTTTTGTCTTGCTGATTACAGTCTGTGATCCAATGAACCATGCAGCCTGGATAGAATTCTCACCATTAGGAGGTTCCCCTCCTCCATATATGCTGACACCATCTATACTATTCAGGCTACACTTCTGCACTGCTTTAGGATATACTCTCAACTATACTGAGGAAGGCAATATCTTATTTGTCATAAAGAAGTAAGTAAAGGTTAAAAAATGCCAGAGAAGCCATCTCAGATTTAATTTTTAGTAGGAGAGGGCCAGGTTTCCATCCATGAATATTTAAAAGGAAGTCCATGCAGAATTTCTGCATCTGTGCTTAAGAGGATGCATAATTGCTCCTGTAACTTGGAACTGGATTAACTTCAAAGACAAAAATAGACTCTTTGTCTACATAAATCAAGTTTTTCTCTCTAGTCAATAGAGATTAATCTCCTGAAAAGTGGGGAGGGGAGGAGGAGAGAAGTATTAAAAAGAAGCTCTCTACAGGAGGCACCTGTGAATTTTGGCAAAATATAATTCCATCGTCTGCTTGCCCTTTCTACTGAATAGCTTACAGTTATCTGAGTATAGAGGCCTACAGATAATTCCAGCTGAATAGAGCCATGGAATTCTGACTACAAGTCCTATGAGCTTTTGGAAATGTACAAGTTTATGCATAGTTATGCATAAATGCATAACTCAGATTTTTTTAATGTTTTGTCATAATTTTCACTTAATGCATTAGGTTTGCAAAAAATATTGTTTTAATGTTTTTTGTCCTACCCCCTCTCCCCCTGGACAGAGAGAGTGGGGGTACCACTGAACTTTTTTGTGAAAGCCACATAAAAGGATTCTCAGTAGCTTTGCCCAGCTGTTTTGCTGTAAAATTATTAGCAAAGAATTAATGAAAATGACTTTGCAGTGTTTGCATATCTTATGTTTCTGCTTCCAATATTATAAGGTATGAATTAATGGATTCTCTTATTGCTAGAGAGAGCCAAAAACACTCGAGGCAAATCATTGTGACAATCTAGTAAGTAAGTCAGAGGTAGAACTCTGACACAAAGACAAAGATACACACACACTTTATTTTAATTAGGAACAATCCTAAATTAAAAGAAATTTGAAGATTTGTGTTAAGTTGCTGGCCACACAAATTTGTGCATCTAGGAATTTCCAGCATAATTAGGTTAAAAAAAAAAAAGAATTCAAATCTTCGTGCATAAAAGCAGATGACCACATCTCCATGTAGGAATTTCAATAAAACTGCCTTACTTGAATTCTAGGGTTGAATTCTCCTTATTTAGTTATTAGTGCTGCATAATCTACACTACCCCCAACCTCAGAGGCAATATGTCTCTTGCTACACATCTTTGAATCATAATTCCTTCCTTACTTTTTCCTTGCTGTGGTGGATGGGAAGATGGGGCTTATGCCAACAGCAAACAACAAAACCTTCTCCACTTTCAAGTGTTTCATTTGAATTGGCTCAGGTGAAGAAAATCCCCCTCACCCTACCTTGTTACAGTAATCAAATATGAAGAAGGACTAAGAGACTGGGCCCTTGTTTGTGTTGTACTTTGCAGATTTGAATTTAGTCATTTTATCTGCATTTTGCTGTATCATATAGAAATATTGAATGTTGGAAGGATTAGTCAGAGCAGCTTGGCAGAGCTGTGACTGATATGCTGAGAGATGCCCAGTATTTTGAAAGATCACACATGTCTCACTTGCAGTGCTGCTCTTTTTTAGGTTGTAGAAGGAGAGTGCCTAAATCCCACTGAAATTTAATGGAAGTGAGATGTTTAGAGACAGACTTTTAATGATATTTAGATGTCTAGTTTGTATTCATTCAAATGAGGGTTAGATGCCTAAATGACATTTAAAATCTGGCATTTCTGCCCTTGAAAATCTCCCTCGGAATAGGATTTGATCCAAAAGACCACAAAAGTCAATGGAAAGATTATCATTGGGTTCAATAAGATGTAGTTTAGGCTTTATCACACATACCCAGGGATTGTGCCTATCAAAGATGATATCTTTCTTTTGTAAGCTTTATACTAACTACAATTAAAAAGAATTACAAAAGATGTGTTATGGGCTCAAAATTAAATGTATATTTCATAGTGTTGATTATATATTGTAGAAAGTGTTTCCTAAACTGGACAGCAGGGATAAAACATCAGTTTGTACCACTTTGTCAGGCAAAAAACGATTGTTGGCAAGAAACATGAATATCTCAGAAAAGTGGTCTGAGACCATTTGTGGATATCAATTGATATCCAATGAAATCATTTTGTTCAACCACTGGCATTTTCCTTGATTAATAGACTTTCTTTTTAAAGACTTTTATTATATTTTTTTCTTCTTAGCAAATGACAAGGAAAAAATAGTTTCCATGTAGCTGACATAACTGGTACTTGTTGAGGAGTGGGTGCAGAGGGCACAATCCCCACACTGCAAGAGTGAGTCCCAATTCAGAGGCAAGAAACCAAACCACAATGTTTGGGTTAACCACTTTTTATGTAATTTTTATTAAGGTAAATAGAATTACAAAAAAGAAAAAAAGAAAAGAAAAGGTTAAATGAGAAGTTAATATTATTCAATTACTAATATTCCTATTACTAAAATTAAAAGACTTGAAATTCCTATTAAATTACACTTATCAAAACTTATACAAACTGCGTTTTTTTGAACTCTATTTCTTTAAGGCATTTAAAGATCTTCTAAGTACAAATTAATAGCCCAATAACAGAAAATAGAGCACAAATACCACTACAACGTCTATCCCAATCCTCGTGCCTAACCCTGAATTAAAATCCCCAGTGCCAATCCTGGTTGGTATAATTTAGCAGAGTGGGGTTTATGGGAGACAGAGATAGAGCACACAATCTGTGGGCAAAAGAGTTTTGCTATTTACCACACACACACACATCATGCGCAGCCCAGGACAGCATGAACACCTTGCTTCTCCCCCTTGCTCTCCAGACACCATGGGTGTGTTCACACAGCAGTCTTATTTCAAAACAACAGAAGTTGTTTCAAAATAAGAAAGGCCATGTTCACATGACGCACCATTGTTTTGAAACAACGGGTTCTGTTGTTTCGAAACAATGGGTTTGTTTCAATCAATCAATTCATAGGGCTGGAAGGGACCTCATGAGATCATCGAGTCCAACCCCCTGACAAGGGACCTCATGAGATCATCGAGTCCAACCCCCAAACAACTTAAACCCCATGTGGGGACTAAACAAAGTTGTTTTGAAACAATTGTTTGAAAACAGTGCCATCTGAACATGTTGTTTCGAAACAACGGTGACTCGCTTAGAAATAACTGTTGTCTGAACATGCAATTTCACTTTGAGCTTTTTTCCCTTAATTCGAATTAACAAACTGTTAATTCGAATTAATTTATTTGAAAATAAGGCGTTATTTTGATACAACTTGTATTGAAACAACTTGTATCTAAATAACCCCCTGTGTGTGAACATAGCCCATGGGTATGGCCCAGTGAGGCTAGCCACGGGCTTTTTCTGGCTAGGAGTTACAAGGGTCAGCTGGGGTGCGTGGTGGGGAATATAAGTGGATTTATTCTTTCATTACACTCTTTTACACTGCTGTTTCCAAATTTGATTGTGGAACACCAACTTGATTCTGATCTGTGACGTTAATAGGTTCAGAGCAGTAATAATACACACACACATCCCCAAAAACCTTTTTCCAATTTAAATCTCAAATTTGACCAGGTTATATTTACTACATCTGGATGTTATCTCCAGAGTGACAGACAGCAGACCTGTTTCTTTGAGAGAGAGAGATAGCAAAACGTGATAGAACAGCCCGGTGTTAAAATGGCTGCAACCAACAGTGAAGTTTACGAGCTTTGCCTGTGGCCTTTAAATCAGCAGCCCACCAGTCTGGTGTCCACCAACTGGATGCTTCTTAAAATCCTGCACTTGACCAGATCAGTGTTCAAATGGCTCAACCAACAGTGCAGCTTACGAGCTTTGCCTGTGGTCTTCAAATCAGCAGCCCACTGGTCTGGTGTCCACCGACTGCATGCTTCTTAAAATCCTGCACTTGACCGGCCTGGTGTTAAAATGGCTCGACCAACAGGGCAGCCTATGGGCTTTGCCTGTGGCCTTAAAAATCAGAGCCCACAACAACCAGTTGCAGTGGTTGAACACCCCCTGTCACCCCCTTCAGATGTGCCAAGGGCTACGGCCCCCCTCTCTAGGGTGAACAGGTGAAAATTGAATACTTAGTAAAAGAATCCAAAAGGAAAAAGAAAAAGATCTGCCAAAAGGAGAAAAAGAAAAACTGCAGGCCCCCTTGGTGATCAGTCAAGGGGTTTAACACTCTTCCTTGTGAAGAGTGGGGAGGTGCCTAGGGGGTGGCCAGATCCCCTGGCGACACAATAGGCTGCTGACCGATCGCTTCTCCAACGTGCCTAGACCAGAACCCCAGCTTTATGGCTGAGATCTCAAAAATTAGCATATCGCTTGTTAGCATGGAAACTTACTGGCCTTGGTCAGTAGATCTTTCTCATGAGATCATGGGCTCTGCAGGTGTCTCTTATCACTTTCCAGGGTTCAGTTTGAACTGGTCTGGGGTTACTTGCAGTCAGTTTTCTTAAAAAAAGTGTTACTGTCTGTGCGGATTTCTGACCTTGGAAGATAACACCAAATAATTGTTTGTTTTGTTTCCCCCCCCTCCCCCCCAATTAGAGGCCTAACAAGCTACATTCATAAGCCAGGCTGGAGTTTAGCCATAGCAAAATTCTGGTGGAAAAGTCCACCTTTCACAGTACTGTATATTATTTTGTCAAAAATTAACTGTGATTCAAATAACATTTTTTGTTGTCTTAGATACAATATTTAGGCAATTATTTTACAATGCTAATATAGGTAAAGAATTTCATTAATATTGTGAAGATGCCCATAATTTAGAACACTCATTGTTAGGTGCTTCCCAAACATTTATAAAGGACAGTCTCTGCTTTGAGGAACTCACAATCTAAAGGGCAGTATGTAAGGGGGAGTAGAAATAAGTGATTTGTTATCTTGTGCAATAAAAATTTGGAGCACCTCAAAACCATTAAAATGTGACAAAAGCATCTTTATATACAACATACAACCTAAACCCAGACTTATTGTGGTCTTTGGTCAAAAATTAAACCTGCTTTTATTTTATGTGTAAAATGTCACATGGGATGATTTTCATCTCCAATTACTCTGTTCACAGATATAGCTTATACCCTTTAAGAGCAAGAATGTACTAGTATAAAGGTTCCTTTTCAGCATAAATGGTACAGGCTGTGACATGTTACAACATTTACAGTGCTGTGATGAGTTTGACTAGATTATCACTTTTATTGAATGCTCTGCGATAGATATGCACATAACCTGTGTGTTTGCAACATCATTGATGTTAGCTTCTTTGTGTTACAGAATAAGCAAGCTTTTGACATTAGCTTGGAGGATTATTGTCTGGATTGTTTTCATTCAGAGAATGATTTAGGGAGAAAATTACATCTCTCCATGGCCTGTGGAAGACTAGTTTTGGATGACTAAAGGTTTCTAAAAGAAGAAATACTAAAGATTCATACATTTAAAAAAATCGATTCTTACCATGTTTTTCCTTTATGTTTTACATGCCCTTTCTTGTTTGTTTTTAATAAACTATTACTTAAGCACTGCTATTCAAACCAAGATTTTTTTTCTCTTTCTCTCTTTTTTTTTTAAAGACAATTGACTAGTTGACTTTAAGAGAGCTAAATTTAAAGTCAGTTGGTTCTCATTATTCTATGAAAATAAAAAATGGAACTATGCTGACTTAAGCAGGTGGGGAATTTGGCCTCCTGATGACATCTGTGTGTCTATATTTCAAATTATTCATTTTTTTTATTAAAATGGAGAACCTCTATATGTCTTTATGTGACCACCTTATTGTTCTGATTCTTAAAACAGACACAGAAGAACTTCTACTGCTTCTTCACTTTCTCTGAGTCATTTGCTAATTTACAGACTCATCTTCACAGCTGAAATTTTGCATTATTTTTCCCTATCCAGAGAGGGATAAAGGCTGTTTCAGTCTGGCTGACACTTATTCTGAGAATAAGGAAAACAACAAAGAAAAAAAGCATAAATGTAGCATCTTAGTAACTGTCTGTCTACATAACAAAGGTAGAAACTCAGAACAAAATGACTGCTGTTTCTGGATGCAGCAGAGTTCTTAGACAGCCATTTAGGATACGCTTGGAAGTAGGGGTACAATTCACAGCGAGCATAGACACACTTGCACTAGCTCAGTGAAGGCTACTGTACTACAAAAAATAGTATTAATGTAGGGAATGGTAAACAGCAGCACAGGCTACTCACCCTTAGTATATAGCTACAGAGTCCAGATGAATATCTTCTTAAGATAGCTACCCCGTGCCACTCGTTGTGTTGCTGCAATGCACTATTATGTTTAGTGTGCTAGCTCTATGCAAGCTGGGAAATCACATACCTAGCTGCACAAATAGGCACAGCCTTAGAGAAACAATGCACTGACAGCAAAGGCAAAGCAGTTAATATCCACATGCAATACACTGAGAACACTTTTCACTCCCATAACAAAATTAAGGTAGGAAGAGGTGAGAGCAGAGTCTCAATGGACTAAACATCATCCTCTTGGGATTGAGGTTAACTGGGACCAGGAGCTTAGTCATAGAATTTAAGGTCAAGAGGTACTACCGCATCAACCAGTACATCACAGGCCACCAATTCCCGTCAGCACCCATGCCCTAACCCCTACAACTCTAATAAGACCAAGACATTACAGCTCTCAAGAGACTAAATTATTATGCTCCAAGGGCAGAGAACAGGGGAGATCAAGGCACACCAATGGCCAAGCCCCCTGCAATAGCAGGCAGTTGAGCTCTGGAAACATCCCTAGGTTTATTTTCAGTTTTGTGAAACTATAGTAAGACCCAAACAATGAGGTTTTGTTATATCAAAACCAAAATAATCCTTGCTTTCCCCATCTCCAGTAGTTTTGCTAAGATTGCAAAAATACAAACAAGTTATAGAAATAAAGAATAAACTGTTGACTTGCAATAACTAGCACATTTTGAAACAGATGGTTGAAAACTGAATTTGCTTTCTCGTGAGGGGCAATAAGAAAAACAGTTGGGGTTTGCAAAAGTGAGAGAAAAATGTGCTGTAGTGGAAAACACAAACACCCAAATCATACTCACAGATTCTATTGAGATCAGTCTGTTTTTAATTGAAAAGGGTTTTCCGAGCTTCTAATTGTGGGGTATGTGCTCATGTATTTGCATATTCTTGTCATGCTGCATACAAGAGGTACTGTTCACCCACTAAATTAGAATTTCTGCTTAGAGCCTGCACAGCTTTAATACTCATTATATCTAAAATAGAAGAGTAATGTACAGCTGTTGAAACACCTTCCCAAGTCATATCCATTTTATAACATCCTGTTTGGAGAAGCTTCATGTACCTAGAATTGAACTCAAAGGGAACATTTAATAATCCGATGCCTTACTTTAGCATTCCCTCTCTACTCGTTAAAGACCATTTTCTCACTACCAGAATGTTTCCTAATGCCAGAACCAGTAAATTTTAAAATACTAAGTGCTTGGTTATCACTTATTATAGACAGGGACACCTCTATTTAAGGTTATCTGACACTTTTCATTATAAGACTCTGTTTTCCACTGCTTATGTATTTTCCAAAATTTAACTATTTGGGCTTAAGTTTTCCATGTCAGTTGATGGCCTAAAGCTAAAATGTCTCAGCTGTTTCCAAGAATAAGGCAAAGGGAAATATATTGCTTTGCCCATGTTAAAAAATTCTTACAGTCATGTCACTGAGAAGCTCTAGTGCCTCCATGCCTTAGAACAGGAATGTGTAATTTGGTAAGGGAATGACACTTGCCTCATCAGTCTGAATGTTACCAAATTATAAGCCTCTGAAAAATCTCAGTTCCCACATATTTAGTAGGGCCCCAGGAAAAAAGCTATGTTGCAATTTTAATGGGGGCTACTAACAGATTAGGATGTTACTGAACATGACTAAAGTGACAGAATTGGGCTTTTTTGCTGATGAAAACCACTGTGACAAGTTTGAAAACAGTCCTCTGCTCACCTTGGTGAGCATGAGTAGTTCCATAGGACTACTCATGGAAGAAACTGATCACTACACTGTGAGTGAGGGTTCACCAGTGCTTATATGCTAATAGTATAACCCTGAGCAAAAGCAAGGTCTGCTTGATTGCTCCATCTCACGAAATAATTTAGCTCAGTGCAACTGCTCTGACACACATTTCTCTCCTACTTTCCCTTTGTACTGCATGTAGCGGTTTATTGCAGGCCTATACCAATTGCACCAACTGCAATGTTGTGGAGAAAGTGCCAAGATTCTACCAATTTTTAGACCCCTCCCAGGTGCCTGCACCAAGGGGAACATGTGTCACTGCAGTATCTGTTAACTCCTAACTGTGTGGGTTCATGGAAGAATTTAATGGGCAACGTAAGTTTCCGTTTCTCACCTGAATCAGTATGTAATCCAAGTCCCAGTCTAGACCTATGTGAAAATATTAATTGACATGGTGTTTCCCTAGAAACTAATAGCAAATAGAAACCTTTAGACAAAATTAAATAAATGCACTCAGGTTACCTTTTGATAATCAGGGATAAACTATAAAGATATGTCCACACAGGTTTCTTATTTCAAAACAACAGAGGTTGTTTCAAAATAAGAAGCGGCATGTCCACGTGACGCTCCGTTATTCTGAAACCGTTAAACTTTGCATCTAATCGAAATAGCCGTTGTTTTGAAATGGTTGTTTCGAAACAATGGCTTTCAGACACGTTGCTTCAAAACAAAATGCCCAAACTGCCTTGTTTCTAAATAATCATTTTGAAACAACGGCTATTTCGAAAGCAGGCTTTCCCTTAATTCGAATTAGCAAACTGTTAATTCGAATTAACTTATTTTGAAATAAGGACTTTATTTTGAAATAACTCATTTCGAAATGGGTTATTTTGAAATAATGATGTATGTGTGGACATAGCCTAAGACATTCATTTGAGTGAGAAAGCCTGAGTATAAGTATTTTTAAAGGTAGCCAAGCTGCCATCTTCAACATTATGTGTTGTTTGCTATTTGATTCTTTTTTTTTTCTTCATGAAGAAATATTGGTGATTATACATAGGCCTGATCCAAAACCCAAAGAATTAATAGAAGTCTTTCCATTACTTCAGTACTCTTTGGATCAGATCCACAATGCAATAGATTGTAACCTACTTCTCTCAAATACACACACAATTTGAGTGACTACCTATTATTAAATCCAAACAGCAATAATCTACTGTTAAATTTCTCTCATGCACTGAACAAACAGGAATAACAGATTTTTGCAAGCTTTTACTGGCATTTGCTTTGGATTTATGTGAGTGGATATTAAACTTTAAAGGGTTAACTTCAGATCAATCAAACATGCAATATTTGAGCAGGATCATTTTTTCTTTAACCTTCGTGTAACGTTAATCCTAGTTGTACAGCAATGAAGCATCCTTGAGCTGCCCTGTGGAAAACACTAGATTATGAGTGGATTTGAGATTTTCTGGCTGATCATATTTCAGAGGCAATGTGATTAGGTATCAAGGTGAAGGTGTTTACATTACTCTGATTACCTACCCAATGACAAAGCTGCTCACTTTTGCTGCCAATCAGGCATACTGCAAAATAATAGCTGTTTGACATGGGAGAAGAGATTACAACATTAAAAATATAAGGAACAGGCTGGACAGAATCAAATGAAATCCTGATGCAGCTTTAATAATCTGTCAACAAAAAGTCAGTACAGCTCTTCTCACCAAAAATATGTAAGAGGCCTTTCAAAAACATTTTGATGAATTAGGTTTCAGAAAATCAGGAGAGGTAATTGGCAAGGGATCATATCTGAGGACACACATAAAGCATTCATTGTTATTCAGTGGAATTCACCTTGTAAACAAAAAATCCTTTGCAGGAAAGAGGGAATATTGGCGTTCTAGGAGAGTACTTTGTCTAGTTATTTAGAAATACTCTGCAGTTATCTACTTCCAAACATCGTCATCATCTTTCTAATATTCTTACTTTGTGTGTGTGTGTGTGTGTGCGCGCGCGTGCTTGGCTGGGCCCTGGTCACTACTCTAATAAATATACATAAAATAATAACGAATGTACAGTGCTTAGCACAGTAGAGCCCTGATCTTAGTTTGCACCACTAGGTGTTACTGTTGAATTAATAATAATAATAATAATAATAATAATAATAATAATAATAATAATGTTAGAATTATGGGTACTTCTTAACTGTTGTTCTTTCACAAAGCTGAATAGCAGCCTGAAATTGTAATAACCTTAAGTTCTTGAGTATTATTCCTTCAGGCTTAATATCACTGAATCTTACCAACTGTGTTGCAATTTTGTATAAGAAAAAAAATCCTGTATTTAGATTGGAAGATAAAGACGTGATAGCTAAATATATTAAGCAACAAAGATGTAGCTGTACGTGACATTTCATTTTGGAAAAATGGAGGGAAGTACACTTCTCTGAAGCTTACACATCAATCTCCCTTCAGATGGAGTCAGACCCTGGCCTGCAAATAGCTCCCTACAAATAAAAAGCCTCTCTTTCACATACACACTTCAACAAAACTTTCATACTAGAGATCCCATTTAATAAGATAATATGCCAGTTTGGTTTAAACATACTGTACATATTGTCTCTCTGGAGTTCTGGGCTAAGATTGAGTATTTACATTACAATTCAGAAGAGTGTTTCATCTCATAATGCGGTACTTTTCAAACTACTTGAGTCCTGGAAACCCACTACCATTTTGCTATACCCATATCTAAATATATGCTCTTTCCATCTAATCAGTATTCATCAGTACTTTCCATTAGTAATCAGTATGGGCTACACTCCACTCTGACTAATAGCAACCTTCAGTGTTACTAGGATGGCTGCTGGGGTTAAGTTTCCGTCTGTTTTTCAAGATGTGTGTTGAGGGTGGGAGGACAAGGTGAGATGGTGCTGTTGGTTTTCACAGCTGGACTGGAAGATTTTAGCTATGTGATCACATCTGAGCAACCTGTGAGCTGTTGAGTAGTTTTCAAAAGAAAATATGGATCTTTTTAAGGGATGTCCAGATTATGGCTGTGTCTACACTTACAAAATTAAGTTTAAGTAGTTAATTTGAAATAACTACTTCAAATTTAAATTGAAGTTATTACTTTGAATTAGGAGTCCACTGAAGACTCTCTAATTTGAAGTAAAGTGGGCTTTATAAATTTGAAGTAGAGAGTCTTCACTAGACTCTCTAATTTGAAATAGGGGAAAGCAGGCAAAAGAATAGGGAAATTAGTTTGAATTAAGCCTATTCTGCAGTTTAAAATGGCTTAATTCAAACTAATAACTTCGAAGTAAGTGATACTTCAAAGTAAAAGGAGGCTTTAGTATATAGAATTTGTGGCTTCTTATTTCAGATTAAGGAGACAATTAATTCAATATAATAAAATGCCTTCTTGGCCAGGGCAGAAGTCATTTCAAATTAAGCCTCCTTAATTCAAAATAACTTGTAAGCATAGACATAGCCTATGCCAGGTGGGATTTTTTATTCTATAACAAACATGGACCCTTCAATATCTTCCATGACTGAATTTCTTCAAGCTGTTTTAGCATTTTACACTGATTATTAGTCTGTATAGAGCTATGAAAAAATAAAAAAGATTTTATTAGGAACACTACGGCTATGTTCACCCACAGGGGGTTATTTTGATACAAGTTGTTTCAAAACAACTTGTATCGAAATAAGGTGTCATTTCAAAATAAGTTAATTTAGAATTAAGAAAATGTTAATTTGGATTAAGGAAAAAAGCTCAAAACGAAATAGCAGGTTCGGACAATAGTTATTTCAAAATGAGTCACCGTCGTTTCAAAATAACATGTTCAGATGGGATTGTTTCGAAACAATAGTTTCAAAACAATGTTGTTTCATCACCAAATGGGGTTTAAGTTGTTTTGAAACAACGGAACTTCTGTTTCGAAATAAGACTGCTGTGTGAACACACCCTACAAGTGTTTATTTTTATAATACATGTTGATATGTTGCAGTAGGCCATGAAACATTATTTTCACTTGCCAGAAGAATGTATTCTTTAATGAATTTTTTCTAGCAGCAAATGCTGTCCACTCTGATCCATTTTCAGTTATTAATGTTATTTTTTAGGAAGTTTCTAAAAAAAGCACATATATTTAATTCCTGCCTTTCAAGAGTAGAATGGGATTCCCACTAAGGACATATTTAAGAGGGCTAAAATGTTTTTAAGAAGACATTTCTTTAAATGAAGTTTACCATGTGTAAGCAGATGCTGCTAAATCTACTTTAAGGACCAGATTTATTTTTTCTTATGTAATATACATAAACATAAACAAAAATAATCAAGAGAAAGTAGCCTCAGTGGAGAAAGAGTGTGAAAGACTAGGACCACTGCAAATGGATTATCATAGGTATTGTCTTTCTTTGTAACAAAAGCATGATTAAGGTTTTATATTTTATTTTGTATTATCTTTTGTGGGCAACACAAGAATAGATTTTGTTAATTATAGAATTACAGAAACTGGAAAGAACCAGGAGAGGTCACCGAGTCCAGTTCCCTGCACTCATGGCAGGACCAAGTACCTTCTTAAACCATCCCTGATAGCTTTTTGTCTAACCTGCTCTTAAAAACTTCTAATGACAGTAATTCTACAACCTGCCTAGGCAACTTATTCCAGTGGTTAATCACCCTGAAGGTTAGGATTTTTTTTTCCTAATATCCAACCTGAACCTCCCTTGTTATAATTTAAGCCTATTGCTTCTTGTCCTACCATCGGTGGTTAATGAAAATATTTTTTTCTCCCTCCTCTTCATAATAACTTTTTAGGTAGTTGAAAACTGTTACCATGTCCCCTCTCAGTCTTCTCTTTTCCAGACTAAACAAACCCTGGTCTTTCAATTTTCATCATAAATCAAATGTTCCAGACCTTTAATCATTCATGTTGCTAGTCTCTGGACTTTCTCCAGTTTGTTCACATTTTTTCCTGTAATGAGACACTCAGAACTGGACTCAATACTCCAGTTGACATCTAATCAGTACAAGGTAAAGTGGATAAATTACTTCTCATGTCTTACTTAAAATGCTCCTGTTAATCCCAGAATGGTGTTTCCTTTTTTCTTGCAACAGTGTTTCATTGTTGACTCATATTTAGCTTGTGAAACTCTATGACACTGAGATTCATTTCCACAGCACTCTTTCCTAGGCAGTCAGTGCACATTTTGTATGTGTGCAGTGGATTGTTTATTCCTAAATGGAGTACTTCGCACTCGTCTTTATTGAATTTCATTCTGTTTACCTCCAGCCATTTCACCAGTTTGTCCAAATTGTTTTGAATTGTGATGCTATCCTCCAAAGCACTTGCAACCCCTCCCAGTTTAGTGTCATTCACAAATTTTATAAGTATACTTTATAAGCCATCATCTAAGTCATTGATGAAAATATTGAACAGAACCAGACCCAGAACCAATCCCTGCAGTACCATGCTTATTATACCCTTTCAGCATGACTGTGAACCATTGATCACTCTCTGAGAGAGGTTATCCAACTAGTTTTGCACTTATCTTATAGTAGCTCAATCTAAGTTGCAGTCCCCTAGTTTTTAATGAGAAAGTGATGGGAGACCATATCAAAATCCAAACTATAGTTTAAATATATCACATCTACTGCTTCCCCTCTATCTAAAGGCATATTACCCTTTTATAGAAAGCTGTCAGGTTGGTTTGAAACAATTTGTTCTAGACAAATCCATGCTGACTACCACAGAATACCTTATTCTTTTCTAGGTATTTGCTAATTGATTCCTTAATTGTTTGCTCCATTATATTTACTGGTACAGAGGGTAAACTGACTGATCCATACTTCCCTGGGCTGTCCTTATTTCCCTTTTTATAGTTGGGCACTATATTTGCTCTTTTCCAGTCTTCTAGGACCTCTCCAGCCTTCCATGACTTTTCAAAAATAGTAGTCAATGGCTCAATAATCTGTGCTTTGGTGTGGTATTTTCCCAACAGATGTCTGAGTAGATGAAGAACATCATCACTATGAAGTCCTGTTTGGATGATTTTGTTAATTGTTGAAAAAAATCCTCATCCACTTCTTCTTCCTGATTAGGTGGTCTGTAGCAGACCCCTACCCTGACATCACCCTTCTTTTTTACTCCTTTTATTTTTACCCAGAGACTTTCAACATGTCTGTCTTCTATTTCCATCTCAACCTCAGTCCAACTATAAACATTTTTAATATACAAGGCAACACCACCTTCCTTTTTTTCCCTTCCTATTCTTCTTAAGCAAGCTGTACTCTGCTATAGTAATATCCCAGTCCCATGTATTATCCTGCGAAATGTCTGTGTTGCCGACTACATCATAGTTATGTTTAGATACTAGCATTTCAAGTTCTTCCTGCTTCTTCCCCATACTACTGAAATGAGTATACAGACAATTAAGGTACTGATTTGATTCCTCCTCTCTCCCCCCTGCCCCCCCCCACTCCTGACTAGTCTCTCTTTTATCCTTGCTGTTACATCCCACTCTTCCCTCCAAATTCCAACCCTTTCCCCAGGTCTCTCTGCTTTTGACTTAGCTGCAGGCTATGGTCACCGGATGCCTTCAAATCTAATTTAAAGCCCTCCACACTAGGTTATCCAGTCAATGTCCAAATATGCTCTTCCACTTCCTTTTTAGATGGACTTCGTGTCTGCCTAGCAGTCCTTCCTGGAACAACTTCCCATAGTTGAGGAAGCCAAAGCTCTCCTGGCAACACCATCTTTGCAGCCAAGCATTCATCTCCAGGATATATCTGTCTCTGCCCAGGTCCCTGCCCTTTACTGGAAGTATCAAAGAGAACACCACCTGTGCACCAAACTCCTTCACCTATACTCCTAGAGTTTTACTAATTAAAAAAAAAAAAAAAGCTGTACTTGCTCACACTATATTGTCAGTGTTTCCAAATGCATTAAAACCTCACTTCTAAATGAAAGATTAGAGAAGTTCAGTCAGAGTTCAGAGAGATATAAGCCGACTTTGTTTTTTTAATGGAATTTCAAATTGTTTCACATTAGTTCATCAATATAAACAAATGGAGCAAGAGCACATACAATAATTAAACAATTACTTAAGTTAAATTTTCTTCTGCCACAAGAACTTTTGATGGGTTACCAGGAGTGCATAATGGCTTCTAGTACTAACATTTATCACATTTTGTGGCTTCTTTTCCTCTTTCTATCTGTAGAATGAATCTCTTTGATTGAAAGAGTGATGGTGCTCCTGCTGGGGGGGGCATTGGAATTTGGTAATAACATGACAATGATAATGATCCCAACAGTATTTTTTGAGTGGGCGGGGGTGTTGTTAATTTAAATAAAAACTATTAAATATTTCACTTAAGACCGGAAATAGCTAAATAAGAGCTGTTCTCCTGTCCCTAAATTGGCTGACATGCATTTTGTGCATATATACTGCATGTAGTCTGCATCACCAAAACAGGTTTCAAAGAATGACTTAAGCACTTCTTAAGAAGGGATGTAGGCTCTTCAGCCCCTTACGTGCTTTGCAAGTTTTATATATGCTGTACATCTCTGCAATGTAGGTTTTTAATATTACCTGATTGACTTGCTTAGCCCTTAATTTAGTGGATAGTCACGTCAACATTTCTGGGCTTTTATCCAAGATAAATAATATCCAAGGAGAAGCAACCCTCCTTACTGGTTATGCAGACTGTAGAAAAGAGCTCATTGCCAAAAGAATAAATAGGCACAAATCTGGCATTGGAAATCACAACATTCTAAAACCAGAGGGTCAGCATTTCAATCTTCCTGATCATTCCATTGATGATTTACTAATCGCGGTGCTCAGACAGATGAATACCAGATCAAAGCTTCAAAGAGAAGCTGCTGAGACTGAATTTGTTTGCAAATTTGATTGCATTGCTTCAGGATTTATTAGGGACTTTGGATTTTTCTCTCCTTACAAAAGATGATCTGACCTCATCTTCCTCTGTATGCTCTTCCCTGGTGTTTGAATCTTTACAACTGCTTTGATATGCTGTTACAGTGTGACCTGTTCCCATGACTTACACTCCCCAGCATTTATTTCCTCCCATCCTGTAAGTCCCCCCATCTTCAAAGTGTCCGACAAAGTGGGATTTTCTCCCACTGAAGCTTATACAATAAATCAAGTTGTTAGTGTTTAAGTGCCGCAGGACTTGTTGCTTGTTTCATTGCCATAGAATGACTCTGTAAAACTCCCCATTCATCTTCTTTGCGTCATATAGATCCAGCAGCTGGTCACTCAGTCATGTTAATGATTTTCATACTTGGGGGAAATCAAGCAACAACTTTATTTTTTTCCTTTTGTTTTGTACACAAATTGTCCATGGCTACAGAATAAAAAAAAAATAGTTATAATGAAATATGATGCAATTATTTCAGGAGCTCTTTGCTTTCTTTAACTAACAAAGGATTTAGGGATTCCTTTCTTTTTGTTTGGACACATGTCGTGGCAGAAAAATAAAACATCAGCTGTGTATAATACAGTAAAACATGCGTATATAAAACTTAACCCTCTTGAGTTGATGCCCAGAATTTAGCAAGGGTTGAATTAAAAGAGAAAATAAAGTAATGTTCTGATTAGGACATCAGGAGAAGGGGACAAAACAAAAAAATCCAAACACACAAACAAAAAATACCACTGAGTGCCGTGTCTTGTTTTTTTACATCATGAAATGCTAACTGTGAATGCAATTTGACATATTTATTGTTTAATTGAAACTGACTCTTCTTGAAAATACATTGTTTTGGTTAATTCTAACACTATATAATGGAAAGTAATGACACATTACTGTAACTTGAATTACACTAGCATCCCAAGGCCAAAACTGTGCTACAAGAGATAGTCTATGAACCAAAGATCTTACAGTTTAACTAGATAAGCCTTGCCAAGCCTGAAGAAAGCAAAGTATTATCATCTTCATTTTACAGATGTGAATCTGAAGCAAAGGAGATGAAGTTACTTAACCAAGGTCACACAAGTGGCAGTCAGGACTTGAACCCAGATAAAACTCATGTTGTAAAAAATAGGAATGGGGATTATTTACAAGGCTAACACAAATGAGAACAAAGTTGCCTTAGTAATCAGCCTATAAATATGGGACATGATACAAAGTCCTTTGAAATTGGGAATTTTTCTGTCAAACAATGGACTTTATATCAGTCCCATATGTGAAATCCTAATGCAAAAGTTTTTGAGGTACCCAGCATTGTGAATAACCTTGCCAATCCCTGCCTCCAGCATGAGGAAGCCTGGTGGGTGTCAGCTCCCTAAGATCACCAACCTTTCAGACACTCTCCTGTGGGTTAGGTCAGCCCTTCCTTTGCCTTGCAGGTTAACACAATCCCTTTCTAGCATTCTCCTGTGACATCCAGCCCCTGACACTAGCTACTCACAAATGTATATATGTTGTACCCAAAGGAACAGTATAGAAACTATATTGGAGGATTCAGCTCAAAACCAACTTAACACCACAACACTGAGATACATATGTAAGAACAAATGTATTTATTATTAAAGACTACAGATTCAAGACATAGTGAGTCAGAATATTGAAAACAAATGGTTACATATAAAACAAAATCATAACATGGTTTCTTGAGACTAAACTTAGAAATGGTAACTTCCTTTCTAAAGAAGTTTCTTTTGCCCAAAGTCCTCTGTGGTGTTTTCAGTCAAGGTTGGTAGAGATCCCACTTCCATGAATGTAAACCTTCTGTGTACTTTTGAGATGCAGAGAGTTTTCTTTGCCTCTTAAATATATTCTGAGGATTTATTGTCTTTGCACACAGCCAGGATAACTCCCCAAGCCATGTTTTCCCTGGGTATTCCTTTCCTGTTAACTTTGTATGTAGCTAGACATCTATTGTGTGAGTTTACAATGCTTAATATACACCCAAATAAGAGAGACACATTTCTTACCACCTGTCTTAATGAAAACCTGTTTGTTTTTTTTTCATCTTTGCTGGTAGCTATTGCATAGATATGGACTTTAAAACATTTTCAGTATACATATATAACTTTCTACCTAGTATTTCTACATACATTTCACAACAATATTAAGGACCACAGTGGTATTGGTTTCCATTTGGGGACTCACATGGCATTCTTTGGTGAACTAGAACAAGCACACCCCAGAATCAGGGTATTTCTATTGCCCTGTTACAAGCTGGAATAAACGGGTTCTGGATGGACCCCTGGACTCATTGAAATCAGTGGGAGTTCCACCATTGACATCAGTGAACCCAGGATTTCACCCATAATACTTCAAGTAGATTCTACACAAGCAGAAAATTCAAAGTTAATATGCTAACAACAACATTAAATCCTTCCCATATCTCCAACAGCCCTCTACACTTGAGTCAATGATCCTATCTCCCTGCCATCTGCATTTCTAGTTCAGAAACACTCCAACCCTGACTGTTAACCTACTAACTATATACTGTATTATCTCACCCACAAAAATTGACAGCTATCAACTTCAGAAAATAAGTAGCTTTCAATAGTAGTATTCAAGCTGAATTTTGACGCTATTCTTCTTTCAAGTAAAGAACTACTAGCATATGGCCCTGGCCTGTTCCTATGGAGTAAAACAAGCATTTAGAAAGATATTGTTTCTGAATCTATACATAAAAAATCTGACTATAGAGTTAAATGATTTCTATAATCACAATACTGTAAGCCAAAGCTGGTGCTAGATTAATTCAATCCTAGATTTGCATTACAAAGTAGATCCTGTGATGATTCCCTTTTGTTGTGAGTTCAGGACTCATCTGGGTCTTAGTTCCAAAGGGGAAGCTGTGTTAGTCTAGTACAGCAAAACAAGCAAGGAGTCCTGTGGCATTTAAAGACTAACAAATTTATTTATTGCATGAGTTTTTGTGGGAGAAAATCCCACTTTGTTTCTTGCACAAAAACTCATGTAATAAATAAATCCAGGTCTCAGAATCATTGACCTGTCCGCCAGATGCCCACTGAATGGTAGTAGCTAAGAAAAGATACTGCCAATCATCACGGAAGAATTATACAAATTAATAATAGAAAGAGCCTGTGGTATTACCCCATATACCCCATACTTTGGCAAATAGAGAACAGCTCGTACAGTACATTGTCCAATTATTTCTCCACACCCATTTGAAGTGACTCAAATGAAAGGACTTTCCTCATTCCCTTTGAATCTTTTTTCTACAATCCAATAGCTCATTCTCTGGGAGATTACTTCTTAGATGTTAAACCAGAAGTTCTCCTTTGCCTAATTCTATTACACTTGGGTTATTCTCTTCAGACCTTGCTCAAATTAGTTTCTCTCTCCTTGGGGTTTACATCCTTCAAATACCATATGAACACAGAGTTATCGCATTCACAAATGTGTTAGTCATTGTTAAAACCAAGCTCTGTTCCTTCAGTTTTTTAATCTTTCTTCTTAATCCTTTATTAATCATTTATGTTGCCTTTCTTTGAATTCTTTCCAATTTCTCCTATTGAGGTGCTCAGAATTGAAGTACAGTCAATTCTAAATACAGTTTCACACTGCCTAAGAGAGACTGGAGTTGACCCACAGAAACTGATTAAAAAGTTTCAAGTTTTCCAATCAACAGATCGAACACATTTTTATCCCTTGCCTTACCAAAAAAAACCCACAAAATTTCCTTATAAAAAATTAACTCTACTTTCCAAATGTCAGTTACCATGATTATTTTCCCGTGTTTTTTTAAAGGTACATTTGCTTTGGCCAGTCTTATACACAACATTTATGAATTGATAACATTCAGTAAGCTTGTTAATTATTTCCCTTATTTCCCTGAGTACTCTGAGAATGCTACAAAGACATACCATCTAGACAAGTAATGTGTCTTTCAGTTGTCACTCATTCCAAACTTCACTTTTCATAATTTTATTTTAATTGCTTTTTACCCCTGTACCTACAAGGTCTGACCAAAAGCCCACTGAAGTTAGTGAACAGACTTACAGACTAAAATTAACTTTGGATCAAACCCATATAGAAGAGATCTTGTTGACTTCCAAATTGTTCTCATCTTTCTTGTTAGTCTTTTCAAAAAGGGAATGTAAGTAATCCATCTGACTGGTTTTTAAAAGACTGTTATTTTGTAATCCTTCTTGTTTATGTGTTCAGTCACCCTTGTTGTGTGTACTTTCTTTTCCTCATATATGGGAAAAAGTTCTTTTAATTCTCCATAGCACCTTTAATTGTGATCTCATTCTGATTTTAGCAGTCTTAAATCATTCAGCCACTGCAGGCAGCCTGCAGCTCTGGTGGCAAGAGTATTCCATTAACCAAATCATTTAGAAAGATATTGAAGAGCATAAGACTCAGGGTAGATTCTTACAGGACTCCATTCAATATGCTCTTCCAAGTTACGGTAATTGTGAACCACTGATCACTACAGCCTGGGTGCATTTTCCAAACAAATTGGGTACCTACATTACTGTAGGTTCATCTAAGCTCTATTTCTCTAGCTTGTTTATGAGAAGGTCATATGGAACATTATCAAATGCCTTACTAAAGTTGAGATGTATCACATCTACTGCTTCATCATTATCCACAAGTCTTGTTACTCTGTCAAAAGAAATATTAGGTTAGTTTGAGATGATTTGTCCTTGACTAATTCAGGGTTATCTTGTTTTCTTCTAGGAGCTTACAGATTGATTGATTATTTGCCCCATAATCTTTCCAGGTACTCAAATTAAGCTGATTGGTCTATAATTCCCTGGGTTATCTTTATTCCCCCTTTTAGATATGTATTATGTTTGCCCTTTTCTACTCCTCTAACATAAATAACATCCTTCATAACTTCTCAAAGATACTCACCAATGACTCAGATATCTCTTGAGCCAGTCCTTCAGAATTTTATTATGTATTTCATCAGGGTCTGCTCACTTGAAGACATCTAACTTGTCTGAGACATTCTTAACTTGTTCTTTTCCTGTTGCGCTTCAGATCTTCCCATATATTAGCCTTAAAGGAAGCATTTTTTGAACCTGCTTATACTTTTCACTATTACACCAGCTCACGGCAATGAGTTCTGCAGGTTAATTGTAAGGTGTATGAAAAGAATATCTTCTCTTTTTTTATACTGCCTATTGATTTCACCAGATAACCCCTCGTTTATATTGTGGAAAAGGGTAAATAACACACCTCAACTCACTTCTTCCATATCATTTCTAATTTTATAGACTTTTATCATCTCCCCCCTTCTTTGTCTCTTTTCTAAGTTGTACAGCAGGGATAGTCAATAGGTAGACCATGGACCAAATCAAGACTGCCAGATGCTTTTGAACAGACTGTGAAATCTTTTTTAATTTACTTGTTATTAAAATTGTGGTTATTATTGTTGTATAATTTTCTCTAGAGTCTGGATCTTCACTATACCTTGACCAAGAAATTTGGACCTTCACAAAAAAATAATTGATTACCTCTGCTGTCTAATCTTAATCTTTTTTTTTTTTTAACATTTCGCATTGTATGGAAGCTATCCTATACCCTTAATAATCTTTGCTGCCCTTCTCTGAACTTTTTTTCATTTCCACTATATCTTTGTGAGATAGGGCAGTCACAACAGGACTCGGCATTCAAGGTATGGGCACATTATGCATTTATGTAGGCTATTACTATATTGGCTGTCTTAATTTTCCATACCTTTCATAATAGTTTCTAACATTTTCTTAGCCTTTTTTTTTAATGCTGCTGCATATTAAGCTGGATCTTACAGAGGACTATCCACATTAGCCCAAGATTTTGTTCTTGAATAGTAACAGATAATTTAGAACACATTTTTTTCATATGTAGCTGTGATTATTTTTTCCAGTGAACATTACTTTGCACTCATCACTATGAAAATTTGATTACTGTTTTGTAATACCATCAAGATGATAAGGAAATTCAAATGGGTGATTGTTATGTGGTGGAGTATACAGGATTTCAGTAAAGAAGTTGTTTTGGGAACAGTAGACATCAAAGTGGAATGTTAGACTGAATAGTTGGGAAGATTATAGTAGAGTATTGAAGAACTTTGAAAGATAGAAGGGTCAGTATGAAAAGGTTGTGGAATGACAATGTAAAAAGGTGGTAGGAACTACAATAAAGTTGTGGGATAAGGAACGCTGGCTAAAGGGAAGGCTGAAGGGATCATCTCCAACAACTCCCCAATCTCTGTGACCTTCTTCATCTCCAAATTACCTCACCTGTTCCTTTGTAGCACCCCTCCTCTGATTTACAGTTTTAATTTGAAGGCCCATTATACTGCATGCTAAGCCTCAGCTGCTGCCTCTTTTTTGAATTGTTAAGTAGTATGAGCTTTGAATTCTTCAACTCTCAAATGAGACCAGGATTCAAAGCTTTCTGGAATATCCAGTAGTTCAGAGCAGAAGCATTATGCATGGGCCCAACTGACCATGTATTTACAGATGAGATTTACATGTGCTCCTGCACACGCTCAAAATTGCCATCTTTCATTTAGAAACAGTTCGACAGGAACAAGAAGAGTTGCTTCTGCTGGTCATCCACATACATTTTGTCACATCTAATGTATTGTAAAATGAATATGTAGTTATTTTCTGATTATATTCTCGGATTACATTTGATGACATTTATCAGTTTCAGTAGGTGCCATTAATGCACTGCTGATTAGAATGCTCGAATTTTATTTTAATACCTGCATTCCCTCAATTTTGAAATAAAACTCTACAGCATGTATCTGTTCCTTCAGTTACCTAGGCAATTGATAATAGATCACTAACCTTGCACCCTTATCCTTCCGATGCAAATTCAACCCAGTTTGTTAATCATCAGTTATTACCACCTGGTGGTTTAGTTGCAGAGAGTTGGTAGCCTCAGTCTAGTCCTGGAAGGACAATGTTCAAATCTCAAGACTGGCACCTGATTTATTGCCAGTTAATATCCCTGTCAACTGTTCAGTGCAAAAACAAAGGGCATGATCCATGCAGATCAGGTTTAGGGCATTTTAGAGCAACTTATGCTGCAAATGCCTTTGCTGTTCTTGTTCTGTGGATTTATACTGGACTTCAGTCTCTCTCCCTGCTCTCTCCCTCAAATGTAGTAATGGGTGTTTTACTGCAGACACATTTCTTGTTAAATTGTCTGGTTTTTTACTCAGCATCTGCTTCACTGAGCACTCATCATCTGCTAGTGAACCATCTGATGTACAGCAGATGTTAAGTACTCAGCAAGCAGGAGAGGGAGGCAAAAATGTCACATTGTGATTAAATACTTGCTATGGCTTTTATATACAGTGACCATGCAGTTCCATTTTTATGCCTAATAGTTTTGTGTTTTGGGGAAGCATTAAGAACTGTGTTGTACTTTAGTTGCAAATGCTGTTGCCCAAATAACTTTGTTTTCTATTTGTATCAATGTTATGTAATTAGAAAGTGGTAGCAAATTGATGGTTTTCTTTTAAGACACATTAGAGAAATCAATAATTAAGAAACCATTTGATAAGTGATCATTGCAATATGAATTCACATTCAGCCATTTCATTTAATTATCACTAAAGCGATTAAGTATAAATACTTAATATTTATAATTCACATTGTGACACCTATACAGATTACTTGGACCAGAATCTCATTTGGTGTTAATTGGTGTAACTTCTTTGATGTCAATAAAGTTATCCTGTTTTACACCAGATGAAGCTCTGGGCCTTCGTATTTTTGAAGTTCACACATAAATTTAATCAGCTATGCACTGGTGTAGATTTACCATGTGGTTTCTGTTACTGAATCCACTGTAGCACATTGCATAGGGCCCCTTGCAACAGAAGAACCACTTGAAACTTGACTATGTAGGTACACTCCAGCTGAAACAGCTTAAAAAGGTAATGACACATTTTGGGGAAGTATGTAACAGAAGTAAGTAATTTCTAACAGACTAATGGTTCAAAGACATCCTGCCCATAAGAAATGACAAAAAAAAAGCAAACTATCACAAGGAAATTTTTCATTTGAGTGGATTTTTTAAATATAATGCATGGCAAAGCAAGACTATCAGTATTTCTGACTAAAATAAATTAATTAATATAGACAGGACAGAATGTATCTATTTTTGGAAGAGTTGCTCAATACAATTCAAAATGATCTAATAAAATGAACTTGGGATTTTTTAAAAAAATGTAGGATTCAGTACATAGTTCTTGATAATATTTTACTGAAAACTGCTGTTGTCTCAGTAGTGGTATGGTTAGGGAGAGTTTGGGCATTTGGAATTTGATCTGAAGCCCATTGAAATAAGTGAAAAGGGGAATATTGATTTCTGCAGACTTTGGATCAGGTCATTAACTGAAGTAATATTACTCCATTATCTGACTTTCACACTGGAAAGCCAAATATATACAAGCTCTAAAGTGTGTCCTCTAGGTGAACTAATAATGATAGCCTATCATAAAATGTAGTGCAGTGTATTGTAAAGCACTTTTGGTACTGTCTAATGTACCAATTCTTTTTATTATTATAATTGTTAAGCACCGAGAGTGTACTTGAGACTGTACAAGACACAAAGGACCAGAGTGGGATACTCTTAGGATAAGCTGGTGAAGATTCAGAGAAGAGCCACCAGAATGATTAAAAGAATTATAAATTATGCTTTACATTACATTCAAGAAGCACAATATATTAGGAGAAAGTTAAGGGCAATTCTGTCAGAGTTTATAAGTACCTACATAGGGAACAAATATTTAATAATGGGTTCTTCAGTGTAACAGACAAAGATATAACACACTCAAAGGGTTGGCAGTTGAAACTAGAGAAATTCATACTATAAATAAGGCATAAATTTAGATGTGAGGGTAATTAACCTTAAAACCATGTACCAAGGGTCATAGTGGGTTCATTAAATCAAGCGTTTTTTTTCCTAAAATATATGGTCTAGGAATTGTTTTAGGGACATTCTACAGCTTATACTATAGGAGGTCATAGCCTATCACTATGGTCCCTTCTAGTCTTGGAATTTAGGGATAAGCAAGTGCTTGCTTAGTGACTAGTCCCATTTAAACCAGTGGAAACAGTACTATTTGCTGACTAAGGTATTAAACATGATTAGCAATTGGTCTGAAGTAAAGATATTCCCTTATCAAATAGACCACAAGGAGGAAGAAAGGGGAGCAGTAGTGGAACTCCATGAGTCCGGAAAAGAACAGCAACATCACAGTAAGAAAGAAGTGTGATCTCTAGTGACCTAAAGATCTTAGAATCCCAGGTGAATGGCTCAGTTCCCATTGATGTAAATGGAAGTTCTCCTGTTAGCGTCAGTGGGGCCAGATTTTACTTACAAAGCTGAAGAAAATGGGACACACTTTGAATAGCATGCAGTAAATGCATACACAGGATGTGTTAAATGCATGTGATAAATAAATCTGTTAGTCTTTAACTGCCAAACGACTCCTTGCTTGTTTTGCAGGCCTAGACTAACTCATCCACCCCTTTGGAATTTGAATAGTATGTTTTCTCCACTTCTTATGAGCACAGCTGAAAAAGTAAGTCCTGAGTATAGGTAGGGTGGTGTTTTGGTGAACTGTCATTTGGAGGACATACCTTGAGAAGTTAGTGTCCATAAACAATGAGTGGGAAAAGATGGAGGATGGTGCTCTGAGGCTGGCATCACTGGCAGAGCAGGAGATGGGACAAGAGCGAGTCATGTAGGCTGAAGCAAAGATAGGAAGAATGTGGAAAGGTGAAAATGTAGAAACAATGTAGTGGAAAAGGGGAAGCCAGTGGAGAAAACCAGTACAAAGTGACATTGTCAAAATGACAGATAAGGAAAGCAATTATCTGAGTAAAGTGATATTTTGATATTGCTCTAAGTACCATGTACATTAAACGTCACAGTATGTTCCCACATTCTATTGTTGCACAATGCAGCAGTGTTATTAAAGATGAAAAAAATTGGATCCCTTTACGTTCCAAAGACACACAAAGCAATTGAAGACAGCTTATGCTAACTAGTTTAAATTTCTTTTAAACACAGCTGTTCAATTTAGTAATATTTTTGGAAGTGTACTTGTATGCTATAGATGGTCATTCCTAACTTGGAACATCAATCACGTGTGGAAAGTTCCAATCAAGAGAAGAAGTTGTAGTGGGGGTAGAAGGAAGATATTAAAGAATTTGGTGCTTCATAAATTCCAATGTGAGCATAACTGGTTTCATTTAAAGAAAGAAGGAAGAAAAATTTATATCTTGGATTGCTGATGAGATGGAGAGATCTAGATATCTTGTATATCATTTTGAAACAGAGATTTCCTTTCTCCCAACAAAGATATTTGGGGCCTTGTGATAGTGTTCGCTAACTACTAGAGCATCTTCTCAGGACTGAACATGATGAAGCAGACTCTCTCCTCTCTAATACCTCCTGTCAAAGTCACTCTGGCACTATAATGGTGTCCTTTCCTGTAACTCAGACCTCCAGCAATCCAAGTCATGATTTAAATCCACACTTGGGTAGCAGCAGCAAACAAAATTCTGTCATCACAAAAAGGTCTTTGTCCCATCTCCAGGCCCCATTGTCCCCACATCCTTTTTTCAGGGCTTTCCATCATTCCTACCTACTTCTCTGGTATCACACCACCTTGTCAGTGGCTGGTAAGGGAACCCAGCCTGAACCCCCTTTGGTAGGTTCCAGTCCAGTGCCCCTATAACTAGCAGGCAAGGACTGCTCCAGCCAACAAATTTCTGCTGAATTCCCTGGAATTCTTCCTACACAACCCTTTCAGGTTTTCTGCAGCCTTTTTAGGTTAACTCTTCTTTCAGGACTGGGAGCATTGGCACTTACCTCACCCTTACACCCAACAAAATTCCACAATAAAAGTATAAAGTTAAACCTTCTTCAACTCTACTTGGGCTTGACTTTTCACCTGTCTCAAGTTTTCTTTTGCACTACTCCCAAGCAAAATGTCTCCGAGGACTCTCCACTGGAAATCTGTTTCATGCCCTTTTAAGAACTTGCTCCATTTGTAATGGTTGAGTGTCTCTTTGCTGAAGAGAGACTTCTCTGGGTAAGAGAGGATCAGAGGGCTAACTTTCTCCTATGGCTTCCTTCTTGACCTTCCTGATCTCGCTAATCTTTTAATTCCAGAGTGTGAACAACATTTTTTTTTAATATTACACCAGTTCCCTGATATTTTTTACAAAATAACAATGTAACTTCTTTTTTTACCTTAAGACAATTAAATTCCTTAGAGAGCTTATCCGTTTATTTATATCACCATGAAAGATGAATTGGTTTTTTTTCCACCCTACAGAGCAGTGGTGCCCAACTTGTGACCCAGTATCCAAAAGTGGCCTGCAGGCACTTCCCAAGTAGCCCACGGCTCCCCTTCTGCTGGCTGCAGAAGATAGTCTCTGTCTAAGGACCCAGGTGGAGTGTGTTTCCATGGGGCTAAAAGACTGGTGCAGTCTCATTGCTGCAGCCAAGGAAATGAGAGATCAATGCTCCCCCCAGGGGTGTCACTGGCTGGGGGAGGGACCCGGGGCACGGGCCCAGGCCCCGCCCCGCAGGCCCCACCCCCTGGCCGGGGACTGGGCCAGGCGCTGCCGCGCCGCTGCAGATGGCCAGGTCCCAGATCCCTGGCCAGGGACGGGGCTGCCGCTGCCGCCGGCAGCTGGGCCCTGGATCTCTGGCCCAATTGTTTCAAATTCTGAGTTGATAAGGATCCAAAAACTTGGCCTGTATAGACAATAAGCAGTCTGGTTAAGGTTCCATATATCAACAGCACTATCTTCATATCCACTACCAAATTAGTCTGAGACTTTAAGTGGTTTAATCCTTGCTGTACATTTAACACAGTCTATATGATCTTCCCAAAGTATTTAGCATCTTATATTACCTTAAGTATTTAAACATTTTTATCTGAATTTTCTCCATACACATACAGTTTACATTCCTTTGTAACTTTCCTTTTTTAAAGATCAACCATTTAGTTTTAACAATGGAGAGCTTGATACCCCATTTATTTTTCCATTCAGAGGTCTCTTGTAATGTTTTATTGATTCTCTTTTCTTTCACCTCAGTATTCCTGCTCCTAATCCACAGAGCACAATTATCTAAGAAAAGACTGACACCAGCACTTATTTGTTTGGGGAGATCATTTATCATAATATTAACCAAGGTCAGACTGATAACACTTCCCTGTGGTATACCATTTTATATAATATAGTTGACATAACTTTCCAAACTGTTTCCTATTACTAAAAGTCTCCAACCACTCATACATTCTTTTCTTATCTTCAATGCATCTACTTTGTATAACAACCAGGTCCTCCATAGTATGTCATATGACTTTTCAATATCTAGACAGAAAGCTTTTATGAAATTTTTGTGCCTTTTTTAATTTCAGTTTTTAATTTATCAATGGGATAATGGTCCAGCTTTCTCTTCTAAAACCAGGTTGTCTCAAGTGCCCACTGTGGCAAAGCTCCCACTCAGTTTCGCTAGAGGTGTGGTTAACTTCTCAAGCAGAACAGTCCTGGGGTAAATCTGCCCCACCATAGATGAGTCCTTTACTTCCCCCCCCCCAGCATCTCCTGGACAGACTGTTTGAGGTTGGGCATTAGTGGGGCTGGTGGAATGCCCCTCCATCCATTGGGCTTGTGGGGAGGTTGAATTAGTAAATGTATGATACCCAGACTGCAGGTTGTATGTGTCCTTGGCTTTTCCAACCGGGCTTTAGGAAGGGTGGAATTAGCAGCATGAGGAACAGAGCATGGCAGCACTAGGGACAGAGTAATCTCAGTCCTGCCCCCAGATTGGTGCCAGAGTTATTCCTTTTGTACATCCCACCATAGGAGAAGCCCTGCGTCTTCTTTGGAGGAAGTCTGTCCTGCCTTTACTACAAGCCTTCCAATAGCTCATGTCTCTCTCCCACACCTTCCCTCTACCAGAGGTGTGGTTTTAATAGACCTAAAGCAGCCTAACCCTGGCTTCAGGTGTTTCCACTTAAATTGCAATAACCTCTCTGTCCTCAGGTAGCCTTTTATAGCACGCTGACCTGACTTTTATCACATCACATACAAAAACATACATTCAATACAGTAGCTTCATGTTCTCACCACTCATATAATAGGCCATGGTTCTCTTTTATGAATTGACAATGAATTGTCTTTTAATCTGTTGAAAAACTGCCTTTTGATTTCATCACTACTAGTTGCTCATTAAGTTTCTGCTGAAACTACTGTATTATCATCAGAATTTCTAGTTATTTTCTCAGTCCCAAGATGTGGGATGTTGCTACTCTTTATCTGAATTCCATACATCCTTTTAATTCACCTTTATATTTCTGACATCTTGGTCTCTTTATTTATCCACTGACAGTACTTCTTCTAATCACCTTTCTTTGATTATTTTTTATATTTCTTTCTGCTATGGCCTTACTTCTTTTATACTTCATTAGCTCTTTACTATTTATTACATTTTATAGGCTTTTGTTCTTTTCCTTAATTGTCATTTTTCATTCCTCATCCCACTGTGGAAGTGAAAATTCAGTTTTGGGGTGCTTTGGTATTTCTGTATGGCTACTATAACTGTGGCTATCAATCTCTTAATTACATTGGCATTGACTTTCTGTCATCACTCACACAGTGAACATTACAACTTAGTCTACTGAGTCTGTGAAATAGCTTTGTTAGCTTTCTTAAAATTGCAGGTGGGTAATTTTCCATTATCTTCAAACTTACCTTGGCCTTGAAAAGAATGGGAAAAAATGATCATTTCCTATTCCTTCTTCCCTGTTTATTTCTCAGATACATCAGCCTGCAATATCTGCAGTTACAATTCCCACATCTAAGCAAGAGAAACTACCATTCTACCATTAGCTGTTTTAAATCTGTTTTGGATGTGGAGGGTGCCATTATTTAAAACTACTAAATCATTGTCATCAATGAACTTTTTAAAACCTGTGCTATTCTTATCAGTTGTCTTACATGTCCCACAGGAAATCTATTCCATTTCACTAAAGCCATTTGATGAAGAATGCTATGTTCAAATGTTGGCATTCATTTAAACACTTTCTGCTGCAGGATAGAATCCTGCACAATGTGATTTGCCATAGGGAACCCATGATTTTCCCAGGGTAACACAGAAGATAAGTGACTGAGAGGGGAACTTAACTCAGATAGGCTGAGTCCCACACTGTTGCCTTAAAAAAGGCAATCACATTCCCTTTATTATATATTATTAGGCCTTTTCTTAATTTGAGATGCTTGGAAAGAGTTATACCAATTTATTATCTCCAGTTTTAAATGTTATTTAGTCCAAATATGGTATCATTTATATCTATTAGGATGAGGTCCTCTAGGATATCTCAAAAAAGCACTTTTAAAGAGTAACACATTTTTTGATCACACAAGTTTTCAGGAGAGAGTAAAAGCTCATACAGTAAATAAATTTGTTAGTCTTTAAGTGCCACTGGACTCCTTCTTTGTTTTGCAGAACTAGACTCCTGCAGCTGCCCCTTTGGAACTTGTCATGATCTATCCGTTCTTTCCAACAGACACTGGAGACTATAATTGATAAATTATAACTCGAGATGGCTGGGCATTTGTTACTACTACTACTACTACTACTACTACTACTACTACTAAAATTCCCCTCTCACCCCATGGGTGGTATGTGTCTTCCTCAACCTTGGATCCTCTACCAGAGGCCTGGGAGTTTGAGGGTTCTGTGCAGTATCTTAGCTGTTCCTAGCACTGCACTCTTCTGGACAGAGAGCTCTGATGTTGTTCCTGGGATCTGTTGGAGCCACTCTCCCAGCTTAGGAGTCACAGCCCCAAGTGCTCCTACCACCACTGGGACCACTTTGGCCTTCACTTTCCACATCCTCTCTAGTTCCTCTTTCAGGCCCTGGTACTTCTCCAGCTTCTCATACTCCTTCTTCCTGATGTTGCTGTCACTTGGCACTGCTACATCTATCACCACCGCTGTCTTCTGGTCCTTGTCTATTACCACGATGTCTGGTTGATTGGCCAGTACCTGCCTGTCTGTCTGGGTCTGGAAGTCCCACAGAATCTTAGCTCTGTTATTCTCCACGATCTTCTGTGGGATCTCCCATCTGGTCTTGGGAGGGTCTAGCCTATACACTGTGCAGATGTTCCTGTACACAATGCCAGCTACTTGGTTGTGCCGTTCAGTGTATGCTGTTCCTGCCTGCATCTTACATCCTGCCACTATGTGTTGGACTGTCTCTGAGGCCTCTCTGCACAGTCTGCACCTTGGGTCCTGTCTAGTGTGGTAGACCCCTGCTTCAATGGATCTGGTGCCTCAGTGCTGTCTTTTAGTCCAGCTCTTTCCAACCACTGGTAGGATTTCCCAGTGTCAGCCACCTCAGCTATCTGTTGATGGTACATCCCATGCAGGGTCTTGTCTTGCCATGGCACTTCTGCTGCTTGATCTTCCTCCCATGTCTGCTGCTGCCTCAGGCATTCTCTCAGCAGCTCATCTTTGGGTGCCATCTTACTGATGTATTCCTGGATGCTCTGGGTTTCATCCAGGACAGTGGCTTTGACACTCACCAAACCCCGCCCGCCTTCTTTCCGGCTGGTGTACAGTCTCTGGGTGTTGGATTTGGGGTGGAAACCTCTGTACATTGTGAGGAGCTTCTGGGTCTTCACATCAGCAGCCTCCATGTCCTCCTTTGGCCAGCTCACTATACCGGCAGGGTATCTGATGACTGGCAGGGCATACCTGTTGATGGCGTGGATCTTGTTCTTCCCATTGAGCTGGCTCTTCAAGGACCTGTCTTATCCTTTGGTGGTACTTGGTTGTAGCTGTCTTCCTTGCCTCCTCATCGTGGTTCCCATGTGACTGTGGGATGCCAAGGTACTTGTAGCTGGTCTGTATGTTTGCTATGTGGCCTGCTGGTAGTTCCACCATATCAGTCTTGACTACCTTTCCTCTCTTTACTACCATCCGGCCACACTTCTCCAGTCCAGATGACATCCCAATATCCTCACTGTAGATCCGTGTCAGGTGGATTAGCGAGTCGATGTCTCGTTCATTTTTAGCATACAGCTTGATGTCATCCATGTAGAGGAGGTGGCTGATGGTAGTTCCACTCTTGAACTTGTATCCATATCCAGTCCTTGTGATTATCTGGCTGAGGGGGTTCAAGCCAATGCAGAACAGCAGCGGGGACAGCGCATCACCTTGGTATATGCCGCACTTGATGGCCACTTGTGCAAGCTGTCTTGAGTTGACTTCCAGTGTTGTCTTCCACAGTCCCATTGAGTTCTTGAGGAAGGTCCTTAGAGTCCTGTTGACTTTGTATAGTGCCAGACATTCACAGATCCATGTGTGCGGCATTGAGTCGTAGGCTTTCCTGTAGTCAATCCAGGCTGTGCTCAGATTGGTCTGTCTAGACCTTGAGTCTTGGGCGACTGCTCTGTCTATGAGCAGCTGGTGTTTTGAGCCTCTGGTGTTGTTCCCAATGCCCTTCTGAGCTGTGCTCATGTACTGGCCCATGTGGTCCTGTAGCTTGGCGGCTATGATGCCTGATAGGACTTTCCATGTTGTGGGGAGGCAGGTTATTGGCTGGTAGTTGGATGGTGCTGTTCCCTTGTGGGGGTCTTTCATGATCAGCACTGTCCTTCCTTGTGTTAGCCAGTCTGGGTGGGAGCCTGCTGGTAGCAGCTGGTTCATCTGTGCTGCTAGGCATTCATGAGCTGCTGTTAGTTTCTTTAGCCAGTAGGTGTGGCTCATGTCCGGGCCAGGTGCTGTCCAGCTCTTCATGTTCTTGACCCGCTGTTGGATGTCAGCTACTGTGATGGTGACTGGTTCCTGTTCTGGGAGATTGCTGTGGTCTGTTCTCAGGTCCTGCAGCCACTTTGCACTGGTGTTATGAGTCTTCTCTTTCTCCCAGATGTTCTTCCAGTACTGTTCAGTTTCTGCTGTTGGTGGCTCTGCTGTTATTGTGTTGTTGCACTGCAGTTGGGAGTACACCTTGGATGGTTCTTTGGAGAACAAGGCATTTATCTTTTTGGCCTCTGCTTCTCTAGTGTATCTCCTTAGCCTGGTGGCCAGTGCTGTGAGCCTTTGCTTAGCAGTCTCTAGGGCTTCAGATGGAGTCAGGCCCTTGTATTTTCTCAGTAGCCGAGTCTTATCCTTAATCTCTACACCCATCTGTAGTTCCACCAGCTGGCTAACTTCTCTCCGAGTTGCCTTGATCTTATCCTCCAACCTCATTTTCCAGGGGGGGTATGTACTGCTGTTCTTCTTGATTGTGTAGCCAAGCACCTCCAGGATTACAGAGGCTGTAGCGTATACCAGTTCATTGGTTTCAGTGATCGTGGTAGTAGGTATTGTCATTAGGGCTCTATTGGCATCTTCTAGCATACTATCTGATAGTACTTCTCCAACGAGCCTTGGTAATCTGTCTCGATGGTTGACTGGAGCTAGTTTATCCATGATCTTATGCTTTATATCAGCTACTGTGTTCTGTAATGGAGGGGGTGGCAGTGAAGTTCTGGCTTCAGGTGGTGGCTGCACATCTAGTTGTTCTTCTGAGGCTTCTTCTTGAGTCTGGGAGGTAATGTGGAGTTGGTCTATCTCCCGTTGTGAGAGCAGCTGCCTCTTTACTATGTTGAAGCATTGGGTAACTAACTGTTTCTCAGTTAGTGTGGATGTAGGTCTTTTGTCCATCCCTCATCCCCTCATATGTTTCATATATCCCCTCTCATTAGGTCTGCTGTTGTAGTAGCATTCCATCAATTCCAGGTTCTTTTGTCAAATCCATGCATGGTTTGTTCCAGTAGCCCACTTATCATCAGATTGTCCTGGTTCCCCAACATCTGGCGCGGACCTTGTTAATCCGGGCAACGTCCGAGTCGGCATGACTCTCCTAGTTCGTGTTACTCTCATATTTGAGGTAGGCAAGTGAGGCGTTAGGGGGTCTTTTGCCCAAGGACCCCTACTGGGAAGGTAGACAGGTACTTACCAGGATTTGAACCCCAGTCTCCTGTATCAAAGGGCGTCGCTCTTAATCACTATGGCGCGCTTAACCACTACGCTATCCAGTCATCTATATATCTATATATATATATATATATATAATTAAAGATTAATTATCAGTGAAATTTAGCATGACCTATTGTTTTGATAAATTTCTTGTTTAAAAAATTGAAAAAAAATTGGAAATGGTTGCAATTACAGTAAAAAAAAGGTTAACATTGAAGCAAAGCATTTTAAAATGATCAAAATAAAACATTTTGATTTACCCTTAATGAAATTATTTTTGGACTGTCAGTTTCTGAATTTAAAAAAAAAAAAAAAAAAAAAAGAACAGTATTTTTTGTCCTGTTCTGGGACAGGAGATTAAAAATATCACACTCTTTTATCAGTACAGAAATAGATGTCCTACTCAGTTCTCATTGTAAATAGCCACAAAGCTACTGACAGCTTTAGTAATATTTATTTTAGAGGCAGTTAGGTAATACTATACATACTATGAAGTAATAATAACTAGGAATCTTCCATTTATATGTTTTCTGTCTAAAAATTTCAGTGTTGCCATTTTTTTTTTACGTATATCTACACAAAATATTTCAGTTCATATCTCGTTGATCGAAATCAAAACATTTTGGTTTGTTAAATAAAATAAAAATATTTATTTTGAGGTCAATTTGACATTAATTTTTCTCCACCTGAGTCAACATGTTCCATTAGGAGAGCTTTAATTTGAATATCTCATGCTCCCTTTTTCTCTCTACAGACTGAGCTCTGTGGCTGGAGTATATTTCCCATTTCCCACAGTCTTACCTCTTTCTGGACTGCTACAGGCTTTCATAATGATACATTATGAGAGATGTTTTCTAGCTGGGTACTCAGTTCATAGAGTAAAGTTTGGATGAAAGGAACTTGCAGTATATCTTTCATGATGCACCAGACAACTCAAGTAAACACAGATTAATATTGAACTGACCCCAAAACTAAACATTTTTTTTGTTTGGCTCAATAAATGAATTTTTTTTATTGATTCAAGAGCACCATAGCTATAAATTCGCTGAGTTACTCCTGCAGCCCAGTTTTGAACTAAGCCAAAACAAAAGATTTTGACTTTCTCAAATGAATTATTTTGTAACTTTCCAGTCCATGGTAAGTTTTGATTCTTTCAGTTCTTATCCTGATTTAGACCAAAAAAAAAAAAAAAGCTGTGATATTGGAGTACTATTGGATAATTGATATTTGAAGTTTGGATGGAAATTCCAGTTTTTAATATTAAGAAAATTTAACAGTAATAACATTCTTGTAGAATGTCTGCTTTCAATTACATGAAAAGCACTACAAATTCATTTAGGTAACCATGTTATATTGATTTATATTTTTAAATGTTTCTTGCACAAGGGGGTGTTATTAAGTTGAAATATTGCTATGGAAGAAATGATACATAAAAAGAAAAATCAAAGCAAAAGGTAAAGAATAACTTGTTTTTACTGTATTTCAGGCTCATATTCTTACAAATCAAATTTTGAAATCATATATGTTTTTGCAGTGGTGGAATCTACTTTATATGTAGGAAGAAAACAAATTCTGCGTCTTTATCAATGTTAGGAGAGCAAAATTTGACATAACAGTAGCTAAAATGTGTTCTTCAAGCAATGTGTCAACAAAAGCTGAAAAATATAAAAATAATGAAGATTATTTTTCTTTGAGCCATTTCCAGATTCTGTTCAGTCACATTGCCTTTCTCTTGGTAACTGTGCCTTACCAATCCAGTCAGGCAAAAATCAGAGACATATTCACCTCTGCTTAACAACAAGAGAATAGTGCTATAAGTGACTCAAATAATTAAGTCCAAATCTATTTTATGTTTTCTTTTTCTCCTACCTGCTATTCCAGCTAAACATTTTCATCTCTAAATCTCACTATCTGTAAATCAATGCACTTCCAACCAATAACAAGAAAGCTCAAAATAGCACATAAACTTCTAAAGATTATGTCATAAACATGAAAGATGGTACACACCACCCACACAAATGACTTAATTAGCAAAATAATGCAAGAAAAAAAATCCATCATGGATAGAGTACCAAAGTGAAGTCAGATGCAGAAAATGAGCTATTTACTTGATAGATATTTTCTTAGCAATAGTGTGCAGTGAATAGAAAATATAAACCAATAGTCTCGTTATGTCACTGAGTTTATGAGGTAATGTTTCTCTGTGTTTTTTAGGAATCGATAGAAACTTTGTACTGAAAATGTGTGCAGATAGATAGATAGATAGATAGATACTCTGAATTTGCTGCCAATATCAGTTTTCTTTCCCTCTCTTAAAGTGAAAAATTACAAGATTGCATTGATTGGGTTCTGAATCCTTCTTCCTGTTTTATTGTTATTATTATTTTATCTTTACAGATCTTCAGTCTATTGGCTAAACCGCATACAGTCCTTTCTGTACTGCAATGAAAATGGTCTTCTGGGAAGCTTTTCTGAAGAGACTCATTCATGCACCTGCCCTAATGATCAGGTTGCCTGTCATAGCTTCCTTCCCTGCATTGTTGGAGATGGCTCTGCATGCTTAACCTGTGCACCTGACAACCGCACCCGCTGTGGGAACTGTAATACGGGATATATGCTGAGCCAAGGGTTTTGCAAACCTGAAGTGGCAGACTCTACAGAGCACTACATTGGGTTTGAGACGGATCTTCAGGACATGGAGATGAAGTATTTATTGCAAAAAACAGATCGACGGATTGAAGTCCATGCCATTTTCATCAGCAATGACATGCGCCTCAATAGCTGGTTCGATCCCTCTTGGCGGAAACGGATGCTCCTTACCCTTAAGAGTAACAAGTACAAGTCTAGCTTGGTCCATATGATACTGGGACTCTCTCTTCAAATTTGCCTAACAAAAAACAGCACCTTGGAACCTGTCCTAGCAGTTTATGTCAACCCTTTTGGAGGCAGCCACTCTGAGAGCTGGTTCATGCCTGTGAATGAAAACAGTTTCCCTGACTGGGAGCGGACTAAGCTGGATTTACCTCTTCAGTGTTATAACTGGACGCTGACTCTAGGCAACAAGTGGAAAACATTTTTTGAAACAGTACATATCTACTTGAGGAGTCGAATTAAGTCAAATGGTCCAAATGGCAATGAAAGCATCTACTACGAACCCCTGGAATTTATTGATCCTTCACGAAACCTGGGCTACATGAAAATCAACAACATCCAAGTGTTTGGCTACAGCATGCATTTTGACCCAGAAGCAATTCGAGACTTGATTTTGCAGCTGGACTACCCCTATACTCAGGGATCACAGGACTCAGCACTTTTGCAGCTATTAGAGATACGGGACCGTGTAAATAAACTCTCCCCGCCTGGTCAACGTCGTCTAGACCTTTTCTCTTGCTTGCTGCGTCACAGACTCAAACTGTCCACCAGTGAGGTGGTGAGGATTCAATCCGCTTTGCAGGCCTTTAATGCCAAATTGCCAAACACAGTGGATTATGACACAACCAAATTATGTAGTTAACCATCAATGTGAAGCACAAAACAAAACCTTGAAGGAGATTTTACAGTGCTTTTGTGGAACAGTTTATGTTTGGAAGAGTAAATTTAAATTGTCTTTTCAATATCTGTCTTATATCAGTCAATACCATTGGATGACAATTTACACACATGAACTTGCTGACAATGAATATATTATACCTGCAGTTTTGGTTTATGAATGAAATAAATCCTGACACCAGTCTAGAAGACATTCTACTTTTTACAATAAATTTCATTTGTAATTTTATATGTTCCGTGGCAATGCTTTTGTGCATTACATCCTCTAGAGGGAACATAAAAGGATACCAATAAAATTTTGTAGCTGAACAGTTATTAAAAAGAAATGCTGTGGGATTCTTTTTTTTTCCTCCACAAAATAATATCCTTGATGTGTTTTTTATGTGTACTGTATATGAGAGGAGTAGGTGGAGAGAAGATAGTCACAACTTGCTTTTATAAAATCCTAGACAATCCAACAAAATAAGAATCTCATGTTATTCTTATGAGACCCAAATCCAAATGTTCGTGTCAAGGCAAACTGACATCCGTAGTTGATGGCTCACTTGTCCCTGCACCTGGGAGACTTGCTAATGGCATGACTTTTTCAAGATGTTTTACCATGGCACACAGATTCCCAGAGTGGTAGTATTGTCCATTTTAGGATGGACAGGCTGCTAGTACTGGTGTCCTGTGGGATACAAAGTAATGAAAGGTTGCCTTGGTTACAGTATATGAGCAGGTAAAAGGCTAGCTCTCACTGATATCCAGTAGTTTACAGCAGAGAAATCCCTTTCAAATGTGTACAGATTTAGTCTCCAAAATCAGTTGATATACAGGTTTGCTCACATATATTTTGAATAATATGTATAGAACGACCACTAAAATAAATGTCATATTGCATTCCCCCCCTTGTTCATATGTGTGTACACATGCACGTGCGCATGCACACACACACACACACTATATGTATGCTCTGTATGTGTGTGTGTATATCTCTCTATAGATCTATCTATACGTATATCTATATTTTATCTTTTTCTGTATTTTCTAGTTTCATCTTGCTCTGTCTGCACAGAGAGTATCATGCATAGAGATAGTCTCCATAAACAGCTAAATAAATAACTTCCTTGTGACTGCCTATCAGATACTTTCAATATAAGTGATTCTCTCCCTCCCCCCCACAAGCAAGTACAGAAATTAAAACATAGATCAACTGATACGTCCTCAAAAAGTTCCAGTGCAACAGTTCATTTACATAGCATTTTCACTCACAATTAGTAGGCTGCAGTCCTGTCTTAGTTTCTAGTTGAAGTATAAGTAGCGTAGACAGTTCTATGTTCTGTTAAATATGAAAGAAGAAAAGTTACGCGTCAGTCATTGACTTGCTCATGGTATTGGTAAGGCATTTACACATTCTAAACTCCCACTCCCCTCCTCCAAATGTGCTGCAATTTTTTTTTCAATCTTTCCTCCATTTTTTTCCCCTAGAAAGTATAATAAAGGAAAGGGTTTGGCCAATTTGATCAAAAATCTGTGGTAATTACATCATAGTTCTTTGGATTAAAAAGAAGAAAAGGAACTAAACACAAACATCACTTTCATGATGTATTAAGCACAGAAAAGGAAGAAATTAAAGTGAAAATGGATTAAAATTAGAAATCATAGACATCATTCATTTCTAAAGTTCCCTCCCTCTAAATAAAAGTTCTCTTATTCCCTTCTCTCAGTTCTGAGAATGCTTTTCCTTCAAGACATTGCTGTTGGGGGATTTAAAAAAATACCACTTAATTTTTCATCAATTCACATTTATATAATGCTGACAACAAAGTCTGGATTAAGTTAACCTGGAGGAAAGGAGTTTGGGCCATTCAATAACAATTTTAATTAATTTTTATTCAGGCTATGACTTAACACTTCACTCAGACCAGATGGATTTGGATTCTTCAGGCCTTAATGTGGAACTTAAGTCAGTAAGTAGATGGTTTTCTTGATTATAGGTGAAATCCTTCCTTTAAGGCGGTAAAGTCTCGGCAGTTGACCCCAAGCTTTTAAACTGGAGATTTAAAAGTCATGACAGCTCATGCAATAAATAAATTTGTTAGTTTTTAAAAGTGCCACCAGACTCCTTTTTCATTTACTCTCAAGTTTCTCTTTCCACCAACTCCCATGTAAAACCTGACATCATCTATTTTGATCATCTATACTTTTGCATAGCAAATTTATAATGAATGTGTGGTTAAAAAAAAAGAAAAAAAAAAACCAGATTGGTAAAAAGTAAGTGAATGAAGAATGCAAAGCAAATGGAAATTTCTCTACCAGATCATGAAGTAGTATTTTTTGGATGGTTTCCTTTCACAATCAGTGCAATTAAATCTGTAAGTTTCCTGCAGTTGTAAAACAGACTAAAACCTACACAAATACATAAATAATTCCTCATATTACTTTTGTAGGTAAGTAATCCCTCTATTCGCCATAAGAAACTTTTGAGAATGGGAAGTGGGTGTTTTGAAAAGTAAAAATAAACAAGGAGGTTGTCTACTAGACAATTTTATTATAAAGACATGGAATTCCTTGTGAAAAGTTTTAGGAACCACTGTCACATTTAATTTGGGCAGTTCCATAAATATACTAGGAATCATTTTTGAAATACCAATGAAGTCCTTTAAAAAAAAACAATTTGTTTTTGTGCCATTATAATACAAAAAATCAATTCTCATAGAAACTCTCTCTTGTGTGGAAACAAGCCATTTTCATGTTTTGACAGTCTTGGGTAAGTGCAACCTAAAGGGAAATTCCTATTGTTGAATGTCATATTGGGAGCTGGAGATGGCCGGGGGGGGGGGGCACATATTATTTTTGATGTTCCTGTTTGCACTTCCGGTCCCTCAAGGCACAGCTGACACCAATAAATATGGTTTTAAAACCACATTTGAAAGAGAGATAGATCACCTAGTTTGAAAAGCTAGGCATAGTTCATTTTTCTGCTTTTTACAGTATACACCATCACCTGATGTTGCCAAAGGCAGGCTGCCAATGAAAATAAATGGGAGTGCAACTGTGTTTACAGAACTGAGCAGAGACATTTTTTAAAATCTGAAACAACAAGTGCAGGTAAGAAGCCATTACAAAATAATTTTCTAACTTTTCTAAACTGACTAACGTGCTGAAGGGCCATCAAGGGATATAGGGACTCCAAGGCTCTAGGGTAAATTATGATTATACAGGGCTCCTATGACCAAGGAAAAGGTGTGTGTGGGGGGGAGAAATAATTCAGATTACATTCCATAGGAAATACTATCACAAGACAACCCTAACACAATTACCGCATGTTCTTATGGAAATAAAGGACCATCATTATAGATGTACAGTCACTTCCACCCAACCTTCTACCCTTCCTCTGCAGTTGCACTGTAAGCTGACATTTCAGAAACTAATATCCCTGAATATTTTCAACCATGCCCCTTTACTCTCCAGTTCACCTGCCTATATTTTTATATTTGCTATAATAACCAACAAAGAAAGACAAGGACACAATAGCAGCACATGCAACAGATATATGCCAACAGAGGCAAACCTACACGTGACTATAGATATAATAATCAAAGTGATAATGGTAACATGTTGGACTCCTGCCCAGATACAGGGAGCTGCTAACTGCCATACAATCCCTACAAGACTTGCTTACCAAAGAAGATGACAGATTCTCAGACATTAGTCCAACCCAGAGGAGATCAGATAAAGTCCAGAATGTTTTATTGTGAGAGTAGAGTCTGACAATGACTTGAGGAACTGAGAGAGGGAGCAAATAGCATGAAACTGTCTGGGAGTACTAGCTAGGCTTGCCAAGCCAAATATTCTTTAGATGAACGTTGGTCACCCAGGTTCAAGAGTGTTCCTTTTGACATCTATCCAGTAAACATGAGGGACTCTCTGCCCCCAGATAACAAGGACTTAGTTAATGTTTAAATGCCTAGAATGGAATAGAACAGACTGCTTCTAGTGCTGTATGTTTCAGATCATACTGATATTACTGAGATTGAGATCAGATTTGAGATTAGGAGCAATTTCGTAAATGTCTTTTCAAGTAACATCTTTAGAAGACTAAAGTATGATTTTGCAAAAGAAAAAAGGTAATATGCTATTTTCTCTCAACAATATAGCTCTCTCTCTCTGTCTCTCTCTCTCTGTCTCCCTCTCTCTCTCTTTTTTTTTTTTAACTGGATTGCTGTAGGGTAATATGTGACTCCAGAAAGCAGGTGAATAATAGTAAAAATCTCTTGTGCTGAAGAAGTCAGTATACAGAATTTTAAATCCTAATTCAAGAGACTTTTTAGAGTTATTTTGGCGTTTTGAAATCTTAATGTGTTATGGCTATATATGACACATCTGTGTGTGAATACATGTGCTGTAGTCATCACTAAAGTACCAATCCAGTCACGCAGCATACACTGGCTGTGTATTGGGAGTCAGGTAGAGATGAAAGGACTAAGAAGTCTAGTGGTTTCAAACAAACTGAATGATCATGCAGCTGTAACAGGAGTGAACAAGAGAAAAGAAAACATGGTAGGAAGAATACTAGAGCAAAGAAAAGCCCCTTGCCAGAAGACAGTGCACATGTTCTAACCTTACAGCATAGAGGAAAGTGTTCATAATATGGACAAATATGGAGATAAAGGGTCATTACCTAGACAACTACCTTACAGAACCACCTCTACATATGGTACATTGATGCTCACACACTCCTGAGGCTAGATGTCAGCCACTGTGGTGATGTCAACAGACCACCAAGTTCCAAAGAGGCAGCCGTGTTAGTCTAGTTCAGTGGTCTCAAACACGTGGGCTGCATGCAGCCCCTAAAGCTATTTCCTGTGGCCCACAATGACACTATCGTTACTGATATTTGCAATATCGTTGTATGAAACGGTTTCAGTGGTGTGGCCCTCAGGCTAACATACTGGTCCTCATGAGGCCCTGTACTAGTCCTCACGCAGCCCTCATGGTGATTTGAGTTTGAGACCCCTGGTCTAGTTCAGTAAAACAAACAAGGAGTCCTGTGGCACTTAAAGACTAACAAACTGATTTATTGCATAAGAAGATCCCACTTTGTCAGATGCTTTGAAAATGGGGGAACTTAGGGAATGGGAGGAAATAAATGCAGGGAAGTGTAAGTCATGGGAACAGGTCACACTGTAACAGCAAATCAAATCAGTTGTAAAGATTCAAAAGCTAAGATAGGATCATTAGCTATAGCTGCAGAGAGAAATGGAGGGAACAGAAAGCAGCAGCACCCTTTAGGAAATGAAGGATGACAGTCACACAGGCAACAAAGTACGGAAATGTAGGTAGATGCAATGCAGCTCTGAAGAGATCCTTTCTGTCATTTCATTTGACAAGGAGATGGAAAATCCAGGACTGTGGCTCAGCATGGAAAAATCACTTTTGATAAATAGGGTTGTGCCTTGGAGAGTATGATAGAGGGTTCTTGCTGAGACATTGGGCAACAGAAACACAGCAAAAGATATTTGTGCAAGACTTCACAGTCATTGTGAAAAACCTATATGAATTCCTTGCATTGGTCTTCATGGATGATGATGTGAGGGACATGCTTAAACCTGAGGCATTCTTTTTAGGTGACAAATCTGACTCACTGTCCCAGATTGAGATGACATCAGCGGAGGTTTTGAAATAAATTGATAAATTAAACCAGTAGTTCCCAATTGTTTTGGCTCAAGGACCATAGATATAATTTTTTCAACCCTGGAAGGCCACCAGTCTTTGCTACCAGTAACCCCACCCTCCTTGCAGCCAGATCAGGCTGTTTCCTCACTGATCTCCCATACCCCAGCTGCAGCAGGATACCACACATGTCCTATGGCCTTATGCACTCCATCTTGATCAGTAGTGCTCTCCCTCTGGCTCCAGCAGGGACCCCAGTGCTTCTGGACCTAGCTGGGACATTTTGCTGTGCTCCCTGCTACAGACAAGGAAAAGGGACTACTGATCTCTTGGCTGGAGGAATGAACCTACACCAGTGTTTTTGTCTAAAGGAAACATGCTCCACCTGGGTCCTTAATCAACATCTCCCTTCTGCAGCCAGCAGGAGGGGAGCTGTGAGCCACTTTGAAAGGCCCACAGACCACTTTTGAGTCCAGGGCTATAAACTGGGAATCACAGAACAAAGCAATAGTAAGTTACTGAAAGCAGATGGTATTCCCCCAAGAGTTGTGAAGAAACTCAAATATGAAACTGCTGAACTACTAACTATGGTATGTAACCTAACATTTAAATCAGCTTCTGTACCAAATGACTGGAAGATAGCTAATATGATGCCATTTTATTTAAAGGCTCCAGAGTCAATCATAGAAAAGTTAGGAAGTTCAGCCTAACTTCAGTATGAGACATTTGGGTTGCAATTATAATAAAGAACAGAATTATCATACACATAGCTGAATAGTATCTGTTGGGAAAGAATCAGCATGGGAAATCATGCCATACCAATCTACTAGCATTCTTTAGAGAGGGATCAACAAGCATATGAACAAGGGTGGTCAAGCGGATATATTGTTTTTAGGTTTTCAGAAAGGCTTTGACATGGTCCCTCACCATGTCAAAGTTAGCCATCCCTCATTGTAAGCAAAGTAAGCAACCATGGGATGAGGGGGAATGTCCCCTTCTGGATCAATAATGAGTTAAAAGATAGGAAACAAAGGGCGGGAAAAAATGTCAGTTTCCAAAGGGATAGCCGTGTTAGTCTAGTCCAGCAAAAAAAACAAGGAGTCTTGTGGCACTTTAAGACTAATAGATTTATTTCTTGCATGAGCTTTCATGGGGGAAAATCCCACTTCGTCAGATGCTTCAAAGATGGGTGAACTTACAGAATTCTCCCACAAAAGCTCATGTGAAAAGTAAATCTGTTAGTCTTAAAGTGCCACACGACTCCTTGTTTGTTTTGCAGGAATAAATGGTCAGTTTTCAGAAGGTAGAGAGGTAAATAATGGTGTCCCCAGAGTTCTGAACTGGTACAAACACTATTCAACATATTCAGAAATGATCTGGAAAAAAAAAAGGTAAAAACTTGAGGTAGCAAAATTTGCAGATGACAAACAACTACTCAAGATAATCAAGTCCAGAGCAGACCATGTAGAGTTACAAAGGGCTCTCACAAAACTGGGAGACTGGACAACAAAAAGGCAAATGAAATTCAATGTTGATAAGTGCAGAGTAATACATATTGGAGAACATAATCTCAGCTACATGATGGGGTCTAAATTAGTTGTTGCCACTCACAAGAAAGATCTTGGAGCCATTGCAGATAATTCTCTGATAATATCCACTCAATATGCGACAGCATGTCAAAAAAAGCTAACAGAATATTTGGAGTCATTGGGAAAGGTATCGATAAGAGAACAGAAAATATTGTACTGCCTCTTTATTAATCCACTGTACACCCACATAGTGAATATTGTGTGAAGATCTGGTCAATTTAGCTCACATAAGATATATCAGAATGGAAAAGGTTACAGAAAAGGGCAACTACAATGATTAGGGGTCTGAAAAAGCTTCCATATGAGGCAAGAGTGATGGCACTGGGATTTTCAGCTTGAAAAAGAAATGATTAAGGGTGGATATGATAGAGGTCTATAAAATCATAACTGGTATGGAGAAAATAAATAACAAAATGTTATTTACATCGTTGCATAATACATGATCTAGGGAATACCAAAATGAAATTAATCACTAGCAGATTTGAAAAAAATACAAAAGGAAATATTTCTTTACACAGTCAACCTGTGGAACTCCTTGCTAGGGGATATTGTGAAGGCCGACACTAACAGGCTCAAAAAGAACTAGATAAGTTCCTGCAGGATAGGTCCAACTAGGACTATTAGCTAGACTGGATAAGGATTCCTGTTTGACAGATGCTGGGAATGGTCGATAGGATGGATCACTTAATTAACTTTTATATTTGTGCCGTATGAAGCACCTGCCATTGGCCAATGTCAGAAGACAAGATCCTGAGCTAGATGGATCATTGGTCTAAACTAGTCTGGCCGTTCTTATGTTCTGCTGTAACTGAAGGAGGGCCAACACCTAATTTTCTAGCTGTAGCAGGGAAGCAAATGCATACTTATTAATAATGATATTATCATTAATAATAAATGATAATACCTAACTTTTCTATAGTGACTTTTTGCAGTAAATTTCCTAGCACTTTACAAATGAGGTCAGTATGGTTATCCCTATTTTATAGATGTGGAAAATGTGGCACAGAACAACAAAGTGAGTCACCCAGTGGGCCTCTAGCAAAGTCAGGTATATGACTCAAGTTCCTTAACTCTGAAGTCTAATGCTCTATCTGCTCAACTGTGGTGCCTCTCCTTTAGTATTATTTTATCTTTCTGGCAGACTGAATGACATCACAGAGATGAGGGATGCTTTCACTCCACATACTGATGAGATAAGGCATACCAGTGCTCTCAGGCAAGTTGGATTGAATACATTTGCTTATTTTAATGAAGATTAGCAGCAGGATACACCGCCTGTTGGGGCTGGCGAGGGGGTTACTGCCAATCTACCTGCTCCCAGTTGTTTACATGCTTGCATGTTACTGCACCTAACTCATGCAAAACTCAGCTGATTGACAGTTGTGATCATTGCAAAGGCAGTGAAAGGACTTCATGATATAGATGACTAAACCTTTATACACGTTCTTAGGCCCATAAATTAAATTAGAGATCTCTGCCAGCAGCAGACCCTATATATGCACAGAGTGTCACTCAAATATCAGCACACTAATATAGTGCTAGCCTCACATAGCTGGGTAGTGGAAGAGGGAAAGCTATTGTGTGGGCTCCTGAGTTTTTCCAAGACAATGGTTTCTGGCACCTGGAGGAACACAACACTGAGGTTCCTCTTTCTGGGAGCAAGGGGGTAAAGGAAGCCATGGTTCTAGTCCCTCCCTTCCCTGCCACACCTTAGTGGAGTTGTGCAACATGTCGGGTAGGAGCAGGGGAAGACTTGTGTACCCAGTAAAGGATGTTGCCTATTGTTCTTTCTTCAGTGTAACATTATCCTTGGGAAGACCTGTGCCTATGAAGTGTGTTTCTGAGACCATGAACCACAATGCTCCGCCTGGATGAGGGTCCATTCATTGCACATTACATCATGGCACAACTTAACCCAGAGTGCTAATGTGCTGCTGTATTCTATACACTTAACTAAAGGAGCTAGCTTTTTTAGGGATCTCTTGAGGCTGGGTTACGTTGCTGGGCAGATTTGGCTGCTCAGATCCAGAAGCTTCTCGAAATTAAGTGAGTGGTTGTACTGAGCATGCTCCACAAGCTTTTCTACTGCTGCTGTGGTCAGATGCCATGAGAGCAGCAGCCTGAGCAGCAGCTTCAGAGTTGCTATATGTGTGACTGGGAGAAGCTGAGCCAGGAGTGGATGGCAAGATGTTTTCTCCCTGCTGTGGAGTGTTTTGCAGCAGAGTTTTCTCATATGCGACTGATTGCTGGTTAACCAGTAAACTGACTGGATGGTGCTGTTTCCAGAAGAGAAAGAAAAGCCTGCATGAATTTCTGTCTAAGATCTCTGCAACCAAAGAAGATCGCCACTTCTTGCAACTCAAGCCGTTGGACTTGAACAGAGATTGCAACTGAGATATGGGTGAACTCCACCTAAACTTTGGGATGCTTGGGTTTCTTTCCTCACAATGTTTCTGTGGGGACTGTTCTGTTTAAATTCATTTTGTTTTTCTTAGGAATAGGTTTATCATGTTGGCAGTTAATAAAGTTCATTATGTTTGTTCTTAGGTAGTATTTTAATGTGGAGAGGGTAACTGAACAATCTTCGCTGTGAGTCCCTTTATAGACTGAGTCCTGGGTCTCCAGCTGCTTCTCTATAGGAGTTGGGGTTTAATTTTTTTTTTTTTTGAGGCAATGGAGAAGAGAAATTAAATGAATTCTAGCCCATCCAAAGGTTACACTACATGAAAACATTTCTAAAAAAGTTGTCAATAGTAGCAGAGGATAAGGCAGTGGCAGTGATGCTGACAGTCTCTGGAACCCAGCCTCACTACTGATTGCATCTCTATCCAAGACATGCCAATGGAGACAAATTCTTCTACCCCACACAAAGAAAAATATAGTGGCCTTTCTTGTAGAAAAGAGGGTGAAAAAGATCTTCCTAAATATTCTAAGTCTGCTGATATCCTGATACTGATCTCTTTTTAAAGTTTTCTCTGTTCTCTTCCTGAGAAAGTCAGCATCCCAATGGCTATGTCTACATCAGCCAAACTTAGTTTGGACTTATTAGTCTAAACTAAGAAGTTTGAAGTTACTTCAAACTAACCTCACACTTCTAAGTTTGAACTAACCACGCATTCTAGTTTGAACTAACACTTAGTTTGAACTAGAATGCATGGTTAGGTCAAACTAACTGGCTCAGTTTGAACTTCCTAAGTTCGAACTACAGCATATATGTGTGTATATTCCAAGATTTTTGTGCCTGAAAATTGCCCTTTAAACATGCACTCGGCTTATACACAGGTCAGTATGGTAGACAGCGCCAGCCCAGGAGTTTCACAGTATGTCTCCAGCCCTTAGAATGCACTAAGCATGCTCTGGGCTGGAGCCCCAGTGCATGGCCAGAAAGGCCATGTTGGCAACAGGAACCTGGGCTGGGGTTAGAGAAGGAGGGGACCCTGCCATCTGCAGCAGCCATGTAAGGGAGCCCAGGGAAGGGGTCAGCCTGGGGGAACTAGTGTCAGGTCCCAGGGCTTGGGGGGTGTCCAGGAAAGCAGAAGCAGCAATGGCAAGGGTATTGTGGTAAGCAGCGTCAGGGGAGTCGGGCAAAGTGGCAATGAAGTGTCAAGCGAAGCAGTAGCAGTGGCAGCAGGCATGTCAGGGGAAGCGGCGGCAGGGGCATTGGGGGAAAAGCAGCAGCAGGTTTTTGGAAGATAGGGAGGCTCTCAGGAACTCCAGAAGAAGCTAGTGGTGCAGGGTGGGAGGTTAGCGTTCAAGGCCACTGGTAGACCTCACCTTATACATGGGTCACCCATATTTTTACTATTTTGGGGGCTCAGATAGGGGGTCAGCTTATGCTCCGATCAGCTTATCTGTGAGTATATAGGGTAAGTATTAGTCAAGGTCTTGGCCAGACTTAGTTTGAACTAGCTTTCGAGCTAAGGCAGTTAGTCCAGACTAAGTGCCGGTACTAACTAGTTCAAACTAAGTGTTCCTTAGTACAAACAAAGACATTTCTTAGTTTGAACTAGGGAAAGCCTAGTGTGGCCATGAGCTAAATTAGTCCAGACTAAGTCTCCTTAGTCCAGACTAATGTGCCAGTGTAGACATACCCAGTGATTTCTTCAGGCACTGCAGCTAAAGTTAAGACATTCAGTCCGGGAACAGAAACCGTGCCATGTGATGTAGATGACCAATCAAACAGATGAATACTGAATTCAAAATGCCAAACAGCCAGAATCTTATTTTAAATACTTTTCAAGCAAGCCATAGGCCCAAAAATGTTTGTAAAACCTCTTCACAAACAACAAACAAAAATCCAGCAACAACAACAAAACCCCCTACAGTTACTGAGTAAATTTAAGATGATGATTCCCCTTTGCCCTCCCCAAAATAAAAGGACAAAATCTGATAGGTAAATTGTTTGCAGTAAATCAAATTATTGGACTAATACTGTTCATGACCTTTTGCAATTAATGTTACAATTATGTTTATCAGAGTAATTGTGTTTCTTTTCTTTCTAAAACATTATTCTGTAACTTTAGTGCAGAATGTGTTCTTGTTTCTCGTAGGCAGGTTTTTTCTTATATGGGAGACCATGCTTTTTACGAGTAATGCAAACTTTAGCATCTAAGTGTCACTTACTGTTATGAAAGCAGAATATGTGTTGTGTTCTTTTATTTTTTACTTGAGTTACAGATTTTTGTTCTGCTTTTCTGTTTGGTGTTTGAGATTTTGAAGTGAAGCCAGTACTTTTGAAAGACACAGGCAGACAATACTGGATATAAAATAGCACTATTTAGCCAGAAAGTGGATAAATAGAAGGCAATGCAAGCAAAGGAAATGTAATCTGATGAACTTACTATAAGGTGAGTGAAAAACTGATGGAAAGACTGTATTTAAAGAACAGTTATCAATGGTTCACTGCCAAACTGTATTCACATATCTAGTGGAGTACCTCAGGAGTCTTTGCTGGTTCCAGTATCATTTAATATTGCCATGTATTAATTGGATAATAGAAGGGAGATTGTGCTTAGAAAATTTGTATTTTACATCATGCTGGGAAGGGCTACTAGCACTTTGGAGGACAGGATAAGATCTCAAAATGACCTTGAAAAATTGGAAAACTGATCTGAAATTAGCAAATTGAAATTGAATAAAGACAATCATTATAGTTAAGAAAGAAAAAAAAATCAAGTACCCAGAGACAAAATAAGGAATAACTGTCTAGGCGATGATATAACAAAGAGGATCTGGGGGTTATAGTGGATCACAAACTGAGTATGAGTCAACAATATGCTGCAACTAAGAAAGACTAATAGAGTACGTCCACACACAGGTTTTAAATTGAATAATGCTGGTTACTTGATTTTAAAAAGATTTGGTCCACAAGACATTTTCCTGTTTCAAAATGACAAGCTCCATCATATTGAAACAAGGAAAGTTGGATTGATTCAATAAAACCTTGTTTACAATACAAACAGCATTTGGATCGTAACTGTTATATCAAAATGACACAGTGTGGAGATGTTATTTAGATTTAACAGTTGTTTTGATTTAACACTTTTGACCTTCTCCTTTCCAGGGTGCCTTTCTCTATTCACATTTTGAGTGAGGGCATGAACCTTCTAGGGGCCATCTTGCACACTTCCCATGGTGCCCCTCTCCTAAATCAAACTAGCAAGTCCTGTCCCTAGACATGCTAGTTCGATTTGACTTTCTAGTGTGGACCTGTTAAATTGATTTAGCTTAAATCGATTTAATGGTTTTTAAAGCGACTTTATTAAATCAATTTAAATTAAATTGATTTAGCTGTTTGAGTGTGGACACAGCCATGTTATTTTGGGTTGTATTAAAAGAAGTGTTGATGTAAGACATGGGAAGTAATTGTTCTGTCTCTACTCAGTACTGGTAAGGCATCATCTGGAGCATTGTGTCCTTTTTGAGTGCCACACTTCAATAAAGATGTGGACAGGCTGAAAAACATAGAGATGAGAGTAGCAAAAATGATAAAACTTTTAAAAATCTGACCTTTGAGGAAAGGTTGAAAAAAAAAAAACCAGAGCATGGTTAGTTTTAAGAAATCTGAGGGGAAAGCTAATACCAGTCTTTAAATATGTTAAAAGCTATATTAAAGAGGATGATGACAGCTTGTTCTTTTACTTTCACTGGAAGTAGGACAAGAAATATTTTGCATAATCTGTGGCAAGGGAGATGTAGGTTAGATACTAGAAAAAAGTCTTTTTAATTATAAGAATAGTTAAACACTTGAATAAGCTTTTGAGAGATATTGTGGATTTTCCTTCTTTAAGAATAGGATAAACACCTGTCAAGGAAGTTTAGGTATATTTGATCCTGACTCAAAGAGAGATAGATTAATGGTGACGAAACCATGGCTCACAAGCTGCATCTTACAGGTAAAGTGTGACTTGTGAAGCCCTCTATGCACTCCCCCATTTCCGTCTGTCAGACTGGGATAAGGAGCTCAGAGCTTCTGATCTAGGGCAGGGTGATGGGGCTAAATGGAGTCTGTCCAGCGGGAAGGAAGTTCTTGGGGTGGGCGTCACTAAGTTTGATCAGTCCTGAATAGATGATCACTTACAGCCCCTTCTAGCTCTGTAGTCCTGTGTTCTATGATTTTACATAACAAGTGCAAAGGGATAGAAGTCCTAAAGACCCTCTACCTTGTGATGACAGTTGGTTCGGCTCTCCAATCAGCCCACAATCATGCCCATAGAATCTATATATACTAAGCAAGTGATTAGAAAATAATAATTTAGTCTTCAGGGCTATTATGTGTACAACTTCTTAGTAAAGGCCAAAATTGGCCATCCTTGAGTGACTGAATTTCAGTGGGGCTAGTTGAAAAGCAAGATATGCTTCAGTGCAATAGTTGCAAAGTCAGACCCTAAAGGAATATTTAAAACATTAGAAGACAATATTAAAGCCTTTTCTGAAATATCCAGTATTTTGATTTATAACAGTTTCTCCTAATAAATGCTGGGAAATTTCCTTGAATCAAATTAAACTCAGCGAGAACATTCTGTATCTCATAAATCATTTGTTTGAAATATGCAATCTTCAAGTGATCCAAGTCCTAATTATGAACTATGGGAATGAATTTGGTATCATAAACTCAGCCATTTAGCACAGGATAAAACTGTGAATAGGCATATCTTAAACCTTGCTGTGGAAATTGTAAATGAGGAGTATTAATGTATAAGTGTGAAATAAATCTCTATTTGGCAAGTCATAAGCCCCCACCACATTGATCATGTCCAAGGGCTTGACTGGTTGCATATCCAGGACCTTACGATGGAAAAAGAACTGATTTTAAAACAATGATATTGGCTTCCTGTTTGTGGTCAAGCAAGCTGTACAACTGCTAACCCACCCTCATACAAATGGTCATGAGACAGACAGAGAATTAAGAAGAGCATTGACTCTAACAGCAGTGTGATTAATGGACCCAGCATGGATGAGGCAATAATTTGCGGATGGCACAATAAATATGTCTGTAGCAAGGAGAGGTTCAGGAAGGGACTTACACCATTCCATCCATCAGTAGCTCCCAACCTTTTCTCTGCCGTGGCACACCTTGATACCTTTAATTATTTTGAGGCACTCCACCATATAGTCTTCAAATGAATTCATGAATATTCATGAGCCAATCCAGAACTCTGAGAAGTTTGTCAAAAAATTCCATGGCACATCTGATCAAGCCTGTGGGCACACTTGTTTGCCATGGCGCATTGGTTGACAAATACTGCCCTATCCAGGGCTTGTGACAAATGTGGAGTCCATCCCTATAATGCTTGATCACTATGGAAAAATCCTCCTGAAAGTGACAGAATATGAATTAATTTTTTATCCCCTTATCCTCAAGCACTCATGTCTCTAACAGCTAATGTTGCATTTCAGGTGATGTTTATCATTTGGCAACATGAATGGGTCCAGTACTAGGCTTTTCTAAAACTCGTTCTAATTTTTCAGTGTAAACTGTTTTTCAGCAGAAAACTGGGTTTTTGTCTACATGCTGTTTTTGTAAAAAGTACTTTTTGTAGCATTTCTTTTAACTTCTATTTGACAGTTCCAACTACTGAAAACCAAAAAAATCTGACTTTGTGGTTGGTTAAGTGCTAAAATCATTCAACCAAATCTTCAAGTCAGAAATGCTGGGAATTTTCACTCAAATATTTGTACCTGTTCTTCTCTGTGGGCCAAGCTTCCCCAGTGGACTACAGCTCTTATGCTGCACTGAGGTCAGGGACTCCTCCCCTATGATACGCTGTGGTAGTTCAGCAATATAGGAGACTGGTGAATCACAAAGCTGTACAACCAGGGAGCCTGATCCACAGAGGAAAATTCAGTCAGCTCTGTCCAATATATGCTAAACAAACTTCTGTGATTCAGCATCTTAAGATATTCAAAATATAGAGAGACTGTCAAGTGTTAGTACCAGAGACTGGGAACAAATTATCAGGCACAAAAGTGGGATCAACTTATTCATGTGGAAAGGGAGGCCAGGCCTCAATTCTTCTAAAACCACACCTCAGTAAGTCTCCCTGACTATGTCTGCACCTGAAATTTTAGTTCAGACTTGCTAATCCAAACTAAAGAAGTTTGAAGTTAGTCCAAATAACCTTGGGTTAGTGCAAATTAACTGCAGATTTTGTAGTTAGAATTAACCATGCATTCTAGTTCAAACTAAGCATTAGTTTGAACTAGAACACGTGGTTAGTTCAAACTAATAGCTTAGCTCAAGCTTAGTAAGTTTGAACTAACCCTTAGTTTGGGTCTCGCTTACACTTAGTTTGAACTTTAGTTTGAACTAAGGCTATGTCCATACATACATCATTATTTCGAAATAAGTTATTTCAAAATAAAGTCCATATTTTGAAATAAGTTAATTCGAATTAAGGGAAAGCCTGCTTTCAAAACAGCTGTTATTTTGAAATAAGGCCATTTGGACATGTTGTTTCAAAACAGTTGTTTTGAAACAATGGTGTTGTTTCAAAACAACATGTCCAAATGGCGTTATTTCAAAATAACCATTTCAAAATAACAGCCATTTTGAAATGAATGGGGTGTAAGCTGTTTCAAAATGATGGTTCTTATTTCAAAATGACAGACCCCGTCATTTCAAAATAAGAAAACGTCATGTGGACCTAATCTTTTTTATTTTGAAATAACCAGTGTTATTTTGAAATAAAAGAGATGTGTGGACATACCCTAAATGTGTAAGTCTGAACTAACACTGGGTACGTCTACACTAGCAAGTTAGGTCAACTTAAGGAGGTTCAATTCAAACTAAGTTAGTAACTGTCTACACTAGGGTTTCAATAGTTTGAATTATGGACTTCCTTAATTTGAACTAATGAAAGCTTAGTTTGAATTAGTAAGACCTGCTGGTTAGTTCAAACAAGTCCTTAGTTCAATCCTTTGTTTGAACTAAGGACAGTGTAGACTAGGATTAAACCTTAGTTCAAATTTAATAAATTTGAATTAAGGGCAGTTAGTTTGAATTAATAAAGTGGACTAATTTGACTTAGTGTTAGTTAGTTCAAACTAAACTTGAAATTATTAGCTATAATTAAGAAATTCAAACTAACTTTTTGTAGTGTAGACATAATCATAGTGTCTACAGTCTACTGCGTGACCAGACCATTAGTCTGGACTGCCCATATAATGTCCTAAGAGATGTTTCTACTCCTCCTTCTTTCTTTGTATGAACCTGTAGTTCAGTCACAAACTAGTCCTCTGCATTTGCAGATTTTTGAGATGCTACTTCCTTGTATTATTTCAATTTTGTTTTAAGAAATGAATAATCAAAATGTTTTTAAAACTTATATAGTTTCTAAGGAAGTCAATACTTCAAAGGAAAAAGTCAGCCTTTGACCATTACAGATTAGGAACAGACATTTTGTGACAGGTGGCTTCTGCCATATCTGCTGGGGTTTTCTGCACCTTCCACTGCAGGATCTGGTAATGGCTGCTGTAACAGAGAGGATATTAGAATTGATGGACCGTTGGTCTGATCAAGTCTGACAGTTCCTAGCTGATAAAATTGTGGGACATTTTGGGGGTTTGTTGGGGGGTGGTGGGTTTTTTTTGTCATTGTTTTTGTTTTGTTTTGTTTTGTTTTGTTTTGTTTTGTTTTGTTTTGTT